>JAMQGT020012246.1:0-156414 GCA_024447675.2 Pterophyllum scalare | reverse complement strand
TTATATTTGAGAAGTGAGTTGAGAGGGAGAATGACAAGGATCTGACTGGTTTGAAGCTGCATGAAGAAAAAATATATTTATATGTGATTTTGAGGGTAAAGAATGTGACAAATTATTTTAGGATTTCGTCTTTCAACATCACCTACATATCAGATAATAAAACTGCTCAAATAAAGTTTTTAATTTTTCATCTGAGGTTGCTGCTGCTGACATGATCACATACTGAAATGTGACACTGCCATGAGAAGCAACAAGAGAGCAGAGTGGGATTCACAGATTCATGGAAAACATGAATCCGTTTTCTAACTGCCGATCCAATTCAGGATCACAGAGTCCAGAGGGGAGGTACACCATGAACACATCGCAACTCCTCCACAGGGCTAACATACAGAGACACACAAGCAATTAAACAACACATTAAGCAACAATTTAGACTCACCGTGTAACCCACAAATCTTTGTTCTGAAGAAGCTGGTAAAAAAAAAAACACAGAAGTACCAAGAAAACATGCAAACTCCACCCAGAAAGACCCCAGCAGTGACTGTAAGGCAGCAGTGTTACCAGTGCACCACCGAGCAGCTTCACACACAGAAGTTCAATTCACTTTATTTAATTCAACTGTTGTCCTCACAAAATATGACAGTATCACAAAAATGTATGTGGAGTATACAGCTATAAAATTACATAATCAACATAATTGAATGAATAGCTTTATTAGTCCCGCAAAGGAGGAAATTAAAGTTAACAGAACTCCCATCAAAGGAATACAAATAACAAACAAACGGGAGTCAGGTGTCTGAGGTCATGCAGCCGTTATACAGGCGTTGCCTTTAGCAGGAAAACAGAAAGAGTACAGTAGGATAGGTAGGTTCAAAAATATCATCTCATACTGTGTTCATTATGAGCACCTTACGAGGTTCTAAAAAATCACCTCAACAAAGCAAAATAGCACATTTAACGCCTGGAGAGCACTGGGGTGGTCAGGGGAAGGGCTGTGCCAGCAGAGACGAGTGAGCCAGTGATACTATGGTGGCAAGCCAGCTTCCTCGGCTCGCAGTTCATGAAAACATTCATGATAAGATGGTATAGTCAGCCTTGGTTGCCAGGATACAAATTCACACAGGTCACAACGGTGTAGAACATCTGTTTGCATAACATCTCCAGGAGACGATTTAGATAGACAGCCATCCAAGGCCGTCTGGGAGCCAAATTCCAAATACTGCAATTGTTTTGGTTCACGCCGTCACAACTATTGCTGACAGACCTTAAAGTTTCCTGGTTACCTCTCAGGCGAAAAATCCAATCATCCAAATTTTTGGTTCTACTCTGCCGCACAGAAACAGACACTCAAACACTCCTCCAGATCTAATCCACTTCGATTCAGCTCCACTGAGTCTGATCGAGTTTGTACTGTTTCTGCATCCCTCACAGGCACCCTTACTAAGGCCCGAATGGCTGCCCAGAAACCAGGTATCCCCAAGTCCAATCAGAGGAAAAATCTCTAAAGCATGCTGGCCGATCCTTACAGAAGAGATAACAAGTCAGAGTGAAACAAAAGAAACACTGTCCTGATGTAAAGTCGGCCTCATATGAAGAAAAATTACAGCAATCAGTGAATGAAACACCACAGGGAAGCATATGTACATACTATCCATACATATTTATACACGCATACTGTATGCATATGGTCCACACCATCAAATCTACAGTTACTGCAGCAGAAATATGCATAATAAGCATTTAATGCAAAAGTAGAGGTTTATCAGTCCAAATGCTCACTGCAGTTACAGAAATGTCATCAAACATGCTTAAAGCTGATTTATATATTCATGTGCTTGCCTGTGAGTTTCTCCTTTTGCTAATGTTAGAGAAATAGTTGCTGTGCTAATTATAATGTTCATGCTTTTATGAATTGTTGTACAAGTTGTTATATGGACAAAGATGTGTCTGTGTAAGGAGGAACCCTTTGTATGACTTCTCAGGAGAGGTTTTGTACTCAGCATAAGCAGAATCTGTTGGAGACAGGGACTGGTGAGCTGTAAACCACTTTAAGTTCTTCCCATCTCCATGGCATCAACATCACATTCCAGTCCCGTGGGAAGTCACGGAGCCTGTTTCTTGTCTTTGGCTCTCAGGCTCGGCAGGTTTATTGTATGATTTCTATTTGCATAAAGAGTGACTTGCTGGGACGGCCCGGCGTGCATTCGCTGATGCCTGAGCTGAGAGCGACTGCTCCTCTTGCAAGGATTAAACCCTTACTACAAGAGCTGATAGAGCCAGCCTGATTATTTGATAATTGAAGTCTTCCAACAGTTAATGTCCACTTCCTCTTATGGATCTGAAACAAAACGCAAAGTAAAAACAGAAACAGAAAGACGTGATGGCACTGAGGCTGTGAGTCTGCTTTGGGACCTTTTATATGAAACTTCTCAAACAGCTTTGTTGTTATCAGAGCTTTTCCTGATTCTAGATGCATGTGTGTTTGAAATTTAAGAGGCCTGTTATTTTATTACGAGGCTAAACCAGCAAAGCTCTGAAAGTGTGTTATTGTAAGAATGATGTGATTTATTTCTCTGTAAAAGTACTTTGATTACTAATGATCTTGTGAAGTATTAAGATTTGTACCTGAGGCTGATTCAGGGTTCACTCCATCGTAGTCAGAGCTCTCCTCTGCGTCACGTCTCCCTGATAAGATGATAGTGTCAGTACATCTAATTAAAAATAGGGCTCTGTTTTATCTGTAATTACAGATGAGGAGTTACAGTAACATAATGACAAATTATGAATGCTTTATATTTTCTATACTCACTGCTCTTATCAATGGCTTTAAGCTGAAGAGCATCTCTGTATGCATCTGCTGATCCTCCTGAAATAACACCATGAAGTCTGATCATTCAGATAAAATCATTACATCAGCTCTGTTGCTATCAGAGTTTTTGCTTCACCTCTTCCAAAGTTTCCAGAGAATCTGATTGATTCATAAACTGAAAAATCATCTACAGGACAGAGAAAATAAGAGACATTACTTCATTAGTTTTTTTCAAAGATGCCTGTTTATTCACTACAAACTTGGTGTTAATAATAAAGACACCCAGGTAATAATGCCTGATGCTGACCATGAAGAAGAGTGGAGTAAACGTGAGTCTCATTGGGGTCTGTTTGTTGTGCAGGAGAGCTGTGATTGAAGTTCGGAGGCTGAGTGAGACTAAAACATGTTGGAAAAACAGTGTAAATATGATCAGGGATACTTTTATTATCATGTTGTGTTTAAAATGAAAGAAACTGTTGCACCAACCTGTTACTAAAACGATCTGTAAAAAAAAAAAACAACACACAGTTATTGTTACACTGGTTTGTAATTAGTTTACTTTGAAGTGTCACATCAAATTGAGTCACATCAGTCAGAAAAGGTCTCACCCTTCATCTTCCTGCAGCAACACATCAGCAGCAGCACAAGAATAATTCCACTAATGAGACCGATGATGAACGGCGCGACAAATGAACTGATTTCAGATCCAAGACCTAAAATTTCAGCTCAGATCAGACCACCGAATCAAGAAGCAGGAAGTCCAAGTAGATCAGATAAACTCAGACTTTGAATCAACTGTAACTGATGTGTAACTGTAGGCCACATCGAGAAACACTGATATCACCACTTCTAGAGACTCACAAAACAAATGTTATAGACAACTGTAAAAATAAATAAATAAATAGTTTCTAATAAAATACCTATTCCAGTGATGAGAACATTTGTATTCTCTTTATATACAGTCACTCCTGTTTCATTATTTATTTAGGAAAAGTGAAGTTGAAATTCTGAATCAGTGTGTGAAAAACAGAACGCACTCCCTTACTGCTCTCAAAGCCTTACATGATGTGTGATGTAGTCGTGTGTTCAGAATTACTTTTGCTCAGAAAATGATGCAGGGCCGTAGCTCTGATATGTTAAACAACACAATGGCATTTTAAAAATTGTGTTTAATCTGAAAAGAGTAACCTAATGAAAACCAACCTCGTACAGTGATGCTGACTGCATTGCTGAACTCTCCTGATGCAGACTCACACCAGTACACTGTAACACCCTGCTGTAGGCTGTGGAGCTCATAGGAGGACCCACTCAGTTTCTGACAGTCACAGCAGAGTGACAAGAGGCCTTTTTCAGAGAACTTCTTCACTCTCCACTCAGCAGAGTTTCCCTCACAGGTCAGTGACACAGAGTCAGAGGTGAAGTGTTGCACTCGGTCAGGACTCACTGTGAGAGACGCTGCTGAATGAACATCTGGAAACATGCAGGGAGGGTCAAACCAAACTTTAGATATTTAAACAAGATTTATAATTCAGGGTTGTCATTTCAGCCTCTAATTAGCCTGATAACCTGTCACTTATAGTTCAATTTTTTGAACCTTGCTGTATTTCTCCAAGTCTCTCTTTGCTGTCACACAAACTTCTTCTGTTTATTTTCTCTCTCCTCCTCTGACTCACTCTCTCAAACTGGTTGCTCATTTATTCTCCTCCTGCATTCTGAGTCCTGTTTCCCCAGCAGAAGAACATCCTCCATGTAGTAGCAGCTTATTTCAATCATATATTAACCTTCATAGGCTACTGTGCAGATAGTAATTGGCAAAGGTATGTTTTCTAGTTGAGGGGCAATGAGCTGTTCTATTCATTTAGAAAAAAAAACATTTGATTTGAAATGATGCAGGAACGCAGAGGAAGCCCTGATGACCCTGTTTTCTATTAGCACTTGATGACATTAAGTGCATGTCCCCTTTGCTATAATATTTCTTCATTTACTGCCTTGAATTCAAGTTTATTTGTTTTGTCTTTTTCATTATTTTAATTTAAATTGAGTATTTAAGGATGATGTACCACCTGTAACACCCCCCCCCCGGTGTGAAATAATGAAGCTGAAGATCATGAACAAAACTGATGTGACAAAGAGGCGGTCACCTCGTGTTCTTCCATTCACACTTCATTATGTCAGCAGAGGAAGAAAGAAGGACACACTGTCCAGTTCATGATTAAATGAGCCAAATATTCACCTGCAGACCAGACAAACTTTGGGTCACTGTGATCAGTGTGATACTCTGGGTCTCCTCTTCCAGCTCTACACACATATCCTGCTGTGTGTGTCTGTCCATCAATGATGTAGGAGTCCTGTGCAGTCCCACTGCCATCAGGTAGCAGCTCATACCTGTAGGATTTCTCTGATAGATCAGGAACAGCTTTATACCAGTAGAAGCTCCATCCTGCAGACGGATGTTCAACCTCACAGTTCAGAGTTACTGAGGCTCCAGGACTCAGCCATGATGGAGACACAGTGAGGACAGGACGGGGTTCATCTGTTCAATAAAGAGTTTCTCTCAATGTTTAGTCTTTATGAACTTTAAGAGTCAGACTATCTAAACTTCTAAAATCTCTAATCTCAACATGTACTAACAGAAACACATTTTTCCAGCCTGTTTATATTCTCAGGTTAAAGGAGCTATGACTCTACTTACTGTCAGAAACTGTCAGTGTGACTGAATCACTCCACTCTGTTAACAAATAGTCCCTTCTGCCCCGACAGCTGTATCCTCCACTGTCAGACTCAGTAGCTCTGCTGATTGTGTATTCATTGGATGTTGGAGGTGTGTTTAACTTGGCTGGACTCCATTCATACGTCCACTGAGTTCCTCCACCTCCCTGAATCTCACATCTGACAGTGACTGTCTCACCGCTGAATATGTGAGTCCAGGATGGCTGCAGGATCACAGTGGGCTTAATGGTAACTGTTCACATAAAAATATCCAGTTAGGACACAAATAGAAATGTGAAATTAACAGAATATTATAATTTCTGTTTTGTATAATAATGGTAAATGAGCTATTTTCTAATTAGGATTTGACTTGTACACAAAAAAAAATCATTAGGTGTTCAACACATGGACAAACGGCTCTTTCACAGTTGGTAATAAAATGCTAAACTCACCAGTTTCCTCCACGGTGACTTCATTGCTGTCCTCAGAGAAGAAAGCTGGATCTCCTCTCCCTCCTCTGCAGTGGTACAGACCTCCCTGTGAGACTCTAATATGTCTGTTTGCTTCATTTCCTCTCATGAGCTGAGCTTCAGAAGAGACTGAATCACGTCTGAACCAGTCAAACTTCCAGCCAGCAGAGCCCTCCACAGAGCAGCTCAGTGTCACACTGCCCCTTACTGACATGACCTTTGACCTTTGTGATGTCAGTGTGGCTCTGGGTTTACCTGCTGTTGAGTTTACAGGAAAACGGTAAAACATTTGTTTTTATAAATACATTCAAACTGATCATTTAGACTGTAACAGCAGAGTGACGGCAAAACAGGTTTAAAGTGTTTCTGTGGAGCTTGAAAAAATCTGTAATAGAAGTCTTGTTTTTCATAAGTCCATGAATGAGATCTGCACACTCACAGTAAACCTTGAGAGGGTGCATTTTGTGTGTGTGTGTGTGTGTGTGTTCGTGCTGTGTTTGGGGAGGGGGGGCACCTAATAATGTGTCCGCATACACCTTAGAAAGTATATAGCTGCGTCCCTGTCAACACATACAACACAAACACACAAACAAGTCACTACATCATGTAAAGTTCAGCTGCAGCTTTTTTATCGAATCAGGATGTTTTCCAGTTATTTCTGTTTTTATATTTACACATTTACATGAATGATCACATTTTAATGGGCTGTCAGTCAGCTGCTGTTTCCTACCAACTCTGTTAAACTCTCATTGATGGATACAAAGCTGGAGATCACTCTGCTCTCATAAACACAACATTAGTGCCGGTAAAGTAAAACACAAAGGCTTAAAGTGGTAAAAAGGTAAACAAACACTGAGTTTTAGAAACTTAAAAACATGTTTTAAATATTTACTGAGTCATTTATCTACAAACACCAAACAGAAATTAGTAACACTGCATGTGACACATTAGACTGTCTACAAATCTACAACATAGATTTCCCTGATTATCGTTCATTTCTCAAACTGTCATCTGTGGTGTCTCTCCTTTCTGTTTGCACAGTGAGAGAAAAGCTGTTGTCCTAATCTGCCTGGAGACAGCTGGATCATTGTTGGAGGGAGAAATATTTCTTGTGTCCTGCTCAGACAGATGCATACAGTAAAACATTAAAGTTCAGCATGAATCATAGTCCAACTTACATGAAGCTGTCAGAGTGAAGGCATCACTCCATCCTGTAAAGAGATAGTCACTCCTACCCCGACACCTGTAGTCTCCACTGTGGGACCCTGAAACTCTGCTGATCCTGTATTCACTGGATGTCGGAGGGCTGTTTGTGTTGGGTGCTCTCCATTCATATTTCCACACCTTTCCTTCACCTCCCTCAATCTCACATCTGAGGCTGATTTCCTCACCAGTGAATATCTGAGACCAGCTGGGATGGAGCGTCACTGCAGACAAAACTGTTCCCAACAAACACACAATGTGGGTGAAAACACACAAAAAGAAAAATCCTTCATAGTTATCAAGTGCTATGCTAATGTTTGATAATGAATTTGTGTTTTATTTCACAACAAAACACTCACCTTGTTCCTTAATCATAACTGTATCACTGTCCTCAGAGAAGAAAGCTGGATCTCCTCTCCCTCCTCTGCAGTGGTACAGACCTCCCTGTGAGACTCTAATATCTCTGTTTGCTTCATTTCCTCTCATGAGCTGAGCTTCAGAAGAGACTGAATCACGTCTGAACCAGTCAAACTTCCAGCCAGCAGAGCCCTCCACAGAGCAGCTCAGTGTCACACTGCCCCTTGCTGGCATGACCTTTGACCTTTGTGCTGTCAGTGTGGCTCTGGGTTTACCTGCTGTTGAGTTTACAGGAATAAACAAATTAATGAATACAAATAATTACATAAATAAATAAATATCACTTAATTCAGGAAGAATTAGGTGATGCAGGTGATGCATCAGACTGTCTCACTACAAAACTACATCACAGATTCCCTCTAATTTAGACTGGAGCCCACACCAGCTGTCAGTGGGAGAAAAGTCTGCCTGTCTATGACAGGTCTGACACAGACAGACTGTCATGGTCCTGGGTCTGCGATCCCTTATTTCATAGTTTTTGGTCTTTTGTAGTTGTATTACCCTTATTGTTATTGTTTTGTTTTGGTATATTGTTTCTTGTATTCCCCTTATGCATTCTTAGTTAGTTCCCATTGCTTTACACCTTAGTTCTTCCTGTGTTCCATTCTTAAGTTTTTCCCCCCGCTGGGTGAAGTTTCTTTTCGGTTAATTGTCACAGTGCTTGTCTCCCTGTGTTATGGCTAGTCAGCGTCCTCTTTATGTGGTGCCAGGTCTTCATTTGTGTGTCTGTCTTATCACTTCCTGTTTTATTTTAACATCCCCTGCCTCTTGTGCTCTTTACTTCCTGAGTCTCAATGTCATTCTGTTCACCTGTTTGCCCCAGCTGTTTCCACCCACCCCTCGATTCCCTCTGTGTATTTATTCTCTCAGTTCTCTCCTTGTCTGATGTCGGAGTCTTGTTGTCTTTTGTGGCAGTGGTTTTTTCCCACGGTCTCCAGTCTTTTTGTACAGTATTCCTTCAGTTTCCCTCCAGGTCAGATTTCTTTTAGTCTTGTTTTCTTCTTCTGGTTCATGTATTTATTTTGTTCAGCAACAATAAAGGCTTGTTTTATTTTTTCCTGCATTTGGGTCCTCCCTGCCTCCACAAGCCACATGGCCTGCTTCCCTGTACCGTGGCACAGGCTCCCAGAGCCAGAACATACACTCAGAAAGGCCTCAGCCAGTCGGTTGATTCAAAACAAGAACTTTCTTGTTACAGTGCTAACCACTGTCCTGTGTAAAACTGATCAATTCAGCATTTTTTAAACAACAAAAGAAAATCACTCTAGTAAAATCTGTTTATCAGTTCTTTTGATGCTAAACTGCAGTATGTAATAAAAATATTTAGTTGATTTATTTAGATTTAGATAACATTTTAAAACAAGATCCTTTAATTTGCATTAAAGATGTCTACCTTATAATACACTCACTGGGATAACAGGGCTCAGACGGTAGGAGTGCACTGCAGTGCCCCTGAGAGAGGCGTACTGCAAAGTGAGATTATTGGTTTAGTGAGCTATGTTGTGCTTAAAGTCAGACTTTTCTGTGTTATGATGCTCTCTGTTTACCTGGCTCAGTCAGTGATATCTGCACAGGATAAATTACCTTTTACTAGAATTACATAACATTATGTCAGTATTTATTTAATAACTGAGACTTTGAAAACTTAAAGAAGTAATACAAATATAAATGCTAGAATTAAATACTTCACAGAACATCACACATTTGGGGAAAACAGGACAGAAAAAGCACTTCTTACCGTCAGCGTTTCCATAGTTAAGGCTACTGAGGGCTGAAATAAAGATTGAAAATTCATCAGATATTGTAAAATCTGTAAAATGTTGAATTTAAAATAAACAAAATTCCAAAGTGACACAAACAGCAGCAGGCAACCAAACACAGAGGTGCAGCCATGAGTCTGAGTAAACAAGCTGCAGCCTTTCAGGGAGTAAGAGTGGAGCCTCCAGTCAGCTGATCGGATACATCTGCCTGTTCCCTGCTCTAGATGTAAACTCAGAGGATTTAGTTCATTCTCTGTGTGTGCCCCAAACTGCTGAACAGCATTCCCCTCTCATTCAATCTGTTCCTTCCTGTTAAAACTAGACTTAAAACTCATTATAGGCGTTTGAGTCTGTCTGACTTTCTCATTGTGTCTCCTGTGTCTTTTTCAGCCACGACTGTATATGTTTAGCACCTACTAACATGTATTTTACTTCTTTCTTATCTATTCTGTCTTTAATACAGGACTTTGGTCAATGTGAGTTCTTTTAAATGTGTTTTATAAATGCATTATATTACATGGCTCATTACACTGAGTTAAGTTGAAAAAGTAAATAAATAATTAACCATGGTAAACAGAAGGCACCAGACAGCATCACCATGCTGATAAAAAATCTTCATTATTCAAGTGAAACAGGTGAAATCAGTGCCTCACTGTAATCTTGTAAACAGTCTGTAATGTACTTACAGAACAACCCGAACAAGAGCAGGAAGGAGCGCCCCATCCTCACATCCAGCCTCGCTGCACTGCTAATCTTAAAATGCTTGTAACGCTGAATAATATGTTTCTCACACTTGTTCTTAATATAACCTCCCTGTGCTTCCTTTAATTTGGCACTGAGCTCAGGCAGACACTTAGCTTTGACCACAGCAGCTGCGTGGCATGGTCTCATTTCCTGTCCACTGCAGACACATTAGCAGTCTCACTCATCCTGTCCCTGAAATAAAAATGAATCATATCACATCATACTTTGTGGGTATTTGCACATTATTCAGTATGCCCACTACCTTTGCATCCACAGTGCCTGTCATGTGGTTTGTGTCAGTTTGCATGTTTGTGTGTGTGTGCAGTGGCAAACACAACAGTTTGTTTTTCTCACGGGCCATTTCAATTCACTGATGCTGCATTGCCTGCCTGAGTATGTAATATTGGGCCCTCAATACTGTGCTTCATGATCAAACGATGACCTGGTGGTGTGATGAGCTGCGTAAGGAACTCTATTAGCAAAATTATCAGACTCTAAATTAACACTCTAGCACAGGTGTATTTGTTCCATTACTACTGATTTTCAGAGTATGACATGATGCCCTTTGTATTTGTTCTTTAGACATAAATAAGAATCAAACATCATCATATTCACAGAGTGCCACACACTTAACAAGAAAAATCACAACACTGAAGATACTGCAAGACAGTGAGTGCAGGAAATGGCATAAGGAAGTGAATGATCAATAAATATTTCTTTCTGCAATTCTGCATAATCTTCACTCAACTCTCCAGCTTGACCTGTGCATATAACCTTCCTGTTTCCTATTGGCTATTAGGCTCAGGATGCAAAGGTAGTGGTCTTCTCAGCGGTCTTCTTCTTTTCCACCTACCTGGCAGCTCCATCTTCCATCTTTTGTCCAGTATATCCTCTATCCCTCTCTGCACATGTCCAAACCCCAAACCATCTCTCTCCAAACTGCTCATCCTGAGCGGTGGTCATTTCTACACTTAGTAGGTCTCACCGCTATCCTTCTGTCACAAATCATCCTTGACATTTGTCTCCACCTACTCCATCTGTGTCTTCGCTTCTATTGTGCTTCATCTGTTGCTTTGGATGGTTGACCCCAGGTATTTAAACTCATCCACCTTCACTATCTCTACATGTACCTTTTACACCTTTCTTCCCTCTCATTCATGCACATACATTCTGTGTTGTTTTATTGATTTTCAGTCCTCTTCTCTCCAGAGCATACCTCCACCGCTCCAGCCTGTCTTCCACGTGCTCCCTACTCTCACTGCAGATCTCAATGTTGTCTGGATTAAGACACATGAGGACTGTGATGTTTGCAGAGTTTCGAATATCATAGCTCGCAGAGTTCATAGAGGCTCCTGCTTGACCACATCTGTCAGCCTGTCCATCCATCATCACTCCTATCACACACCTCACCACTGTCTCACTGTCAACATACATGTCCTGCATCACCTTCACATAGTTCTTCATGCAGAACCACAGCTCCTCTCTTGGCACTCTATCAGATGCTTTCTCTAGATCCACAAAGACACAGTGAAGCTCCTTCTGACCTTCTCTATACTTCTCCATCAACACTCTCAAAGCAGACAAATGCATTTGTGGTGCTCCTTCTTAGCATGAAGTCATCCTGCTGCTCACTGTGTCATCTGTCTTCTTAACTGACCTTCAACAGCTCTTCCCCATATCTTCATGGTGTGGCTCTTCAACTTTCTGTAGTTGCTACAGATCTGCACTTGTTCTTGAAAATCAGGAATGCTCTCGCTCTCGAGTACACTGTTAATCAATCTGGTCAAAAGGTCCACTGCCCTTTCTCCTTCACATCTCCATACATCCACAGATATGTCTTCTACTGTAGACCAACTGCCTTTTCACTCTTATCAGTTCCTCTTTACGAATCCTCTGCACTTTGTGATTCCTTAGCTTTCATACATCCACCCTCCTCTCACGCTCATTTTCTTCATTCATGAGCTCCTCAAAGTACTCCCTCACATCTTCTGAGCACATTGTCTCCACTCTCCTTGACTTTTTCTTTGCTAACCTCTTTCCACCATCCAGTCTCCTTATCCTCTTTCCTCTATCCAGAGGATACACCAACACCTTCTTGGCACTTTCCCTCTGGAAAGTACAACACCTGTACTTTCTCAGTCATCTGGTAACTCTTTCCTGCCACCCAGAGCCTCTCAGCTCCTCCCTGAACTCTGTGCAACATTCTTCTTTCTTCAGCTTCCATGGTTTAATCCTTACCTCTGCTTTCACTCAATTTCTCTTCTTGATTTCCAAAGTCATCCTGCAGACTACCATCCAATGCTGCCTCACTACATTCTCCCCCAACACCACCTTACAGTCTCCTGTCTCTTTCAGGTTGTACCTTCTGCATTAGGAATAGTCCACCTGTGTGCAACTTCCTCCACTCTTGTATGTCACCCTAACACCACACCCATACTCAACACCTCCACACCACCTCTGTTCCCTTCACCTGCATGTCTACTGATGTCTGCTCCCATCACCACTCTCTCCATGCTGGGAACGCTTTCTACCACTTCATTCATATTTGTTCAGAATTCCTCTTACTCTTCTAACTGGCATCCAACTAGTGGGGCAGACGCACTGACAATAATCAATATCAGCCCTTCGAGTTCCAGATTCAGGCATGAAGAGACTTTTCACTTTTCAAATACTCTTCCCCTGCTGCATTTCTCTGGCAAAATTGAGCCACAGACAGGCTCAGGCTTCACCTGGATATCAACTTCCCTTGGAATACTGTGGATCATCCCAGCCTGCTCACTCTCCACCACACTCTCATTAGCCGCAGCCTTTTGCTAACTTTTAGAGATGCACTGGAACAGCCCTTTCATAGACTTGCGCTGTCACATATTTACCACTAGATTGTGTACTAAATTATCCAGCTCAAATCAGCTTAATTAAACATCAGCCAAATATATCACAGCTGGTTTCCAATCAGCGTGGGACTGGATACCTGTACAGGTAGGCCTGTGCTTTCAAACATTTTTTAAGCTAAAGTAAGGCTCATACTTTACTTATTACAGTAGATAATATATGAAAATATTACACCATGTTTAAGAAGAGTAAGCTCTATGATTCGTTTATCCATTACATGGTTCATTCTGATTATCACTTTGTTTTCTATTTGCTAATTACTCTTATGCTGGGAGTCCATATTTTTGAGGTTCAGGGGAAACCCTGAACACTTGTGAATACAGGGCTGGAAACATGGCTATAAAATACCATCTGGAAAGCAAAACGCACTTAGCTTAAAATATTCTTTTTCATTTTGTTGCTCTAGGTTAAAAAACAACAACAAGTAATTACTTTTTTTTAATCATTTATCATTTATTTTGGACTCTCAGTTTTGTGTTTTTGGACTTTGAATTCATTATCAAAGGTTCAATGTTGGATTATGTTCTTGTGCTCTGCTGTTTAGAGTCTTTAGTTTACAGTCCAGGTTTTCCTTACTGCTGTTACCATTAATCTGTTGTGGTTGTTGGAAACAAAAATCTTACCTCTGTTTATTTATTTATTTATTTATTTTTGCCTCTATTTATTAGTTTTCTGTCATTAGATCCATGATGTTCTTCAGTATTTCAGATTTGTTTTTTGTTTTTGTTTTTTATTCCTTTGTATTTTTATCTTCAGCTTGTATCAGGTCTTTATGATTCTGGGTCTGGGTCTTCATTATTTGTATTCTGTTTCCTCTTTGGTGCTTTGGGTTAATATTTATATTTGATCCCTTGCTATAGTTTAGCCCAGCCGCTCCAGTGTTCTTTTGTATTTTGTTGTCAAGTCTTTGTCTCTGTGTTGGTTGTTCCTCTGGTATGTTACTTCCTGGTTTAATTTAATAGGCATTGGTCTGTTGTGCCTTGCTTTTAGTTCTACTTCAGCCTGTTAAGGAACGGAACTACTCAGTGCAGGTCGACTCAACTCAGCACAACTGGCCACAGTCGTGTTGTGTTTCCATCGCAATGGAGGACCACCACAGTGTGGATGGAGTTGATATAGCAGCGCAGGCAGTAGTCTCATGATGTAATTTGTATGCACCTCAAAACACAACAATGGATGAGATAGAGGCAAGCTAACAGCTAATGCCAGTTTAATATCATCATCATGCAGAAGTCCCCTGTACAATGTGTTAACAGATGAAGGTTATCATAAAGTATAAAATATGTATGCTGTGTGTGCATTTCAGATGGCTCTCATGTTGCAAAACTATCGCTGCAAACTGTCGGTCTGGGCATTCAACTGGTGCTTTGCCTGCCTCCACTTTTTGCTGTCAGGTTTTTAAAATGGCACGGTTGATTCTGGTGAAGGAGTCACTCTCATGACTCCGCTAGTGACAACACTCCCTGGCCAATCAGTGGCATGCTGTTCTTCAGCGTCACATTTGTGGATCTGCGCGGATCGCTTGGAACCTCGGCTGAGTGAGTACGCAAAAAAGTACCTGCGACCTTGTACCAGATACTGATTGAAATGCCATCAAACCACGGCGAGTCGAGTCGAGCTGAGTAGTTCCATACTATTGGGTCCTGCTTCCTACTACAAACATTATGACATGCAGCTGTAGCTGAACTTTCAGTTATACACTGTATTAAAAAAAGGAGCCGCTAATAATCATTTGGTTAAAACTGCAGAATTCATACTTTTTGTCTCACCTTTCCCTTTTTTAATAGAAAATAGATTTAGATATAAATAATGTGATAATACAAATTTAGAAGAAGCAAAGAATCAAAGTGGATGGGAAGTTGGAGTGCACTGAGTTCTCAAGGCTATCATAAAACAAAGTTTTATTTTGTAGAAAACCATGAATATATCAAAGCACTCAATAACAACCACGTAAGTAATAACAGATCCCCTGTTAAAATCATCAGCTTCAGTAAACACATCCCCAATTTAACCAAAACTTCCTAATGACAGACTCCTTAAACTGTTTTATTTGTTTTCTATCTTTTATTTTATTTTTTGTTGGGGGTTTTTTTGTTGGTTTTTAATCATAGCAAAACATATCAACTTCTGCAAAATGGTAATAATATGTCCAAAGAGTTTCTCCTATGGCTGAAATTCTAAGAAAATTGAAAAATAAAAGTGATTTCTAAGAATTTTCAAAAAACCATAATAACTCTTATGAGACTGACATTATGCTGATAAATGTTACATGTAGGACTAGTAAACAGGACTTTTATGGCTGAGAGTTTCTAAACCAGTTGGGAAAAAAGACAAAAAGAGATCCAAAAGAATCACTGAAAGTCTCAGTCCATAAAATATCTTAAGTTAAAAAAAATGGGTGTGGTCATAATTATTGTGTTATTACTATGATTGTAATAACAAGATTATTGTAAAAGCTCATACAACACTAAAGTACTTTCCAGTTATTTTGGTAAAAAATGCAACTGTGACTTGAGTCTGTCTCAGCTTTCAGTCAGAGTGATCTCAAAACAATTACAGCACTGTTCTTCACATAGTTTTGATAATAGAGAAGTTTTCCAAATCCACATTACAAAGTGCTTTACAAGGGTGGGTAAAAAATATAATTTAAAGAAAAAGACAGACAGAAAGCAATTTGGTGGATAAAAACAATACATTTCTGATATTAAACTGATTTGAGTATTTACATAGCAAATAAATATCAATGAATAGGCACCAAAACAAAAAACTCATTCATGTCAGTACACGTCCCATTTATTCAGCAGAGACACCATTTCATAAATTATTAATCATAATTCCTGTGATTACAAGTTCTGTGATTTGGTCCATTTTCTTTGTCTCTTCTTTGTTGAATATTGCTTAGGTGAAAGTCTCACTGAAATATAATTTGTTTGCATTCTTCATTTTTTGTGTTCTTTTGTCTCCACCTGTTCAAAGATCCTGTTTGACCTCTTGGTGGTGCTGTGGATTCAGATTTTTTGGTTTCTGCAACACACTGTAAACTGTGTCAATCTGCGTGGGGCGCTGTGCTTCCTCCATGCTGGCAGCAGCCTCTGAAGTATTCTGTGTGTTGTTGACAGACGAGGCTTTCCCATCTGGAAAACTGTAGATGGTATCTACTTTGTGCCTGTCCATGGAGCTCATTTCCTCTCTTGGTCTGGCTGCCGGGCTGCTGCTCTGGCTGAACTGAATGATGTCGGCATTCTCGTAAGCAGGGTCACCGTCACTGGATGAAGACCCAGTAGAGAGTCTAGGCTGAGATGGTGGCAACGTCCCCATGGGCTGGCTTTGTATTGCGCGAGCAGTAGATGTTTGTTGCTGGAAATAAAGAAGTAAAATATGTATTCACTCACATGATGACACCATGTGCCTGGAGTAACCTTCACAACCCTAGCACGGAGCAAGATAAATGACAAATATCTGTTAGTGAGAGCGGCTTACCTGATAGGATTTGCATCTTTTTGAAACCAGCCTTTTAACTAAAAGACCAAAAAATAGGAACAAGAAGAGTAAAAAAAAACCAAGAATAGTAAAGATTCCTATTGATGGAGGTGGTTGTGATTCTTCTTTCTCTGTATTATTCAATTTACTGGAACCTGCAGACACAAAAACATATTTTCATTGAGTAATTCTTCATATTTCAGACATAAAATCGAAATCATTTTTATCACAGCAAAAAACAGTGTAAATATTTAAATAACAGGAAAATATAAAGAAAGATATTGATAAATTGGTGCAGTGATAGGTATCAAATACAAAAATGTAGTATTTTTTAATTAACGTGAATTGAACTTCAAGTTCGCACATTTAGCGAATGATAAATAATTATTTATTTATTTATTTATTTAATACTTACATTTCATTATGGTTTCAGAAGCATTGCTTGTGCTAACATGGTTGCTGCCACTGCAGATCACAGTTGTGTTGTGACTGAAGATGGCAATGTTGACCTCACTGAACGACTTCTGAACTATTTCACAACTGTCTTTATCACAAGTGGACCAAACCCACTTATCCTGGATGGAGCAGTTTACTGTGATAGTGCAGAGTCCAGCGGACATGTTGGAGCCATGAGCTGACATCATAATCACAGGTCTGGGAACCATTTCTGTAACATTAGCCAAGCAGATAAGATAATGATTTAATGCAAAATGGGGAACTGGCACCGAACTGGTTTATTGTGAAATTAGAATAAAGAACAAAAAACAGACATATTTGCAAACTGTATGATGTTATGGTTAAAGACAATGACAAATTCTGTTTTCTTTCTGTCACAAGAAAAGATGATTATAAGGGCATGTGCTAGTAAATCCAGAAATATATTAATATTTTAAATAGATTTGTGCACAGGCTAAAGACAAAGTACTGCATACAACTAACCTTGAAGAATGACTTGATGTTTCTCTAAAACTGGTTTAAAGACAGAGTCAGAGAATGAGACCTCATAGGTGCCCGTGTCTGTGTTAGTCAGGTTATTAATACACAAGGAGAGGTTTCCAGGACTATAAGTCACTTTGTCTTTGTATTTTGGATTGACTTCCAGATCAGCAGCAATAGTTGTTCCAGTAAATTTCCATGTAGCACTTTTATATGGTGGTGGCTTTCCAACATGCAGACACACTGAGCTGTTTTTCAGCTGATAATGTATTTTTGGTGGGTCCTCAGCCATGACTCCTAATAGAAAACAGTCCAACAAGAGTCTTACAACACATTATTATACCATAAAAGCACACCATTCATACAATATAAAGATTATGGTAAGAGTACAGTATATTAAAAAGGAAACACTATAATTAATAATAATAACTTACCATAATACAGATGATATTTACCATAATAATTTGGCACTACAGTGGTGAAGACATTTTCGTCACTCATCTTCTAATATTGCTCTGGTTCTTCTCTGTCATATGTAGTGTTACTTTTATACTTTGTTAGGCACAATACAGAATGTAAAATGCTAAAATGACTGAGAGTAATTCCCCTTTTAATTCACAGAAAACTACATTTCCAATCACTTCTTAGATTTTGCTTGGTTCATTACAGTTATTTTCTTAATGAAGTATTTGAGACATCTTTTAAAAAGTAAATAAATAATAATTTGTTGACGTCAGACATTCAACGAATATTATAAGTTATGCACCTTACCTGTAATAATCCAAAAACTCAGAAGTAGAAGCATTTTTAATCCACACAAATTCTTTTGAATATAACAAATGTGGAATTCATAAACAGGAAATGTGCCGTGCATGGCTTCACTGATGCAGCTAGCTATGAATCTAGCAAAGTTGGCAGATGGCAGAAAAAGAAATGCTTCAAAGGTCAGGAAGTGATGCTTCAAAAGAAAAAAAAAGAAAAAAAAAGAAATTAGCTCGGCGCAACGAAACTGCATTGTGGAATTAAAAAGGAGCTTCTTATTTGGACCTTTATGTGTGTGATGCTGTAAAGACTTTAAAGATGTACGATGCTGCACATCACACTCTGGATCCCTTTGAGAACAAAAGCATCAAAGTTAAAGTTATGAATTGTAGAGAGAGAGAGAGGGAGCGAGAGAGAGAGAGAGAGAGAGAGAGAGAGAGAGCAGGGTTAAGGTGAAAGAATTTAGTGAGAGCAGTGATGTGAATCAAGCAGATGTTTGTGTGTGGTTTTAGAATGGAGTGTGTGTGTGTGTGTGTGTGGTAGGTGGTTTGATATTAGCATGCTACGTAGAGCACAGAATCACTGAGACTGTTCTTATGGGTAGAGCAGGAAGTAACAGGGTTTGTACACTAAAGGGACTCTGTTATCAGATGGCGGTAACATTTGTGTGTTAAAATTAAACACATTTTGCCAAATTTTTCCAAGTCTTAATATTTTAGCATTTTACATTCTGTATTGTGCCTAATAAAGTATAAAAGTAACACTACATATGACAGAGAAGAACCAGAGCAATATTCGAAGATTAGCAACGAAAATGTCTTCACCACTGCAGTACCAAATTATTATGGTAAATGTCATCTGTATTATGGTAAGTTATTATTATTAAGTGTTTAGGATGAAGAGTAGAAAGATGGTTAGTCAAGACAATGTACACTATATTGCCAAAAATATTCGCTCACCCATCCATCCATCGCAAGAGTTTTTTTTTTTAACCTTTTTTTTTTTAAACCTAGGGCTTTCTGCCTAGCCTTTAAATTTTAACCTGGCACGTACCAAGTGCACGGATCCATTTAGGGGTAAGCCACCACAACTAACGAGACTGCACCTCGGGCCCAGCTGCGGGAAGCCTCCCTGACTGGCGTCGGAGTTGCGGGGGAAGCTGGGGCAAACGTCAGGATTAACGGTGGTTAGAAGCCAGGCGAGTTACCCCGCCACAGCTTAAGTAGTGTTGCCTTGAATTCAGCTGGGGTAAGACCCCGCTGACAAGTAACAGGGGGTGTTTTTCATAAGTTGAGCTCAGCCCCTTAGTTCCAGTGAAAGGAGTTCTTAATGCTTCAGCATACCAAGACATTTTGGACAGTTTCATGCTCCCAACTTTGTGAGAACAGTTCAGTGATGGCCCCTTCCTGTTCCAACATGACTGCGCACCAGTGCACAAAGCAGGATGAATGGAAGAACTTGATTGGCTTGCACAGAGTCCTGACCTCAACCCCACAAAACACATTTGGGGTAAATTAGAGTGGGGATTGCGAGCTAGACCTTCTCATCCAACATCAGTGTCTGACCTCACAAATGTGCTTCTAGAAGAATGGACAAAAGTTCCCATAAACACTCGTAAACCTTGTGGAAAGGCAGTTGAAGCTGTTATAGCTGCAAAGGGTGAGCCGCTATAATATTAAACCCTATGATCAGTAAAACAGCAGTATAACTTCATGCAATGAAAGAGCACCACAGATGTGATGTTTGCTTTGAGAGTGTTGATGGAGATGTATAGAGAAGGTCAGAATGAGCTTCACTGTGTCTTTGTGGATCTAGAGGAAGCATATGATAGGGTGCTAAAAGAGGAGCCGTGGTTCTGCATAAGGAAGTCAGAAGTGGCAGAGAAGTATATGAGGGTGGTGTAGGACATGTATGAGGAAAGTAAAACAGTGGTGAGGTATGTGGTAGGAGTGACAGATGGGTTCAAGGTGGGGGTGGGATTACATCAGAGATCAGCTCTGAGACCCTTCTTGTTTGCAGTGCTGATGGACATGCTGTCAGATGAGGTCAGGAAGACATCTACAGCAGAACGAGCTGCAGTTTGCAACCCACATTAACCAGGAAATGTAATTTTAGCAGTGCAAGTATGAAGGTGCATCAGCCCACAAACAAACTCTGTACAGGTGTCATCTTTTGTTTTTGAACAACTGCTGTGAGGCAGTAGAGTAGGGACAATCACATTACAAGGGATCCCATTGTGTGTACTTTTAAGAACCCAACAAGGCTCCTTAACCGATGACTCTGGAGTGGAAACACTGAACCAGACTCACCTCTTTTGCAGATGAGTCTTTGCTTTGGTTGTCAGCCACTGCAACACTTCAGCAGAACTATTCAAATAAATGTTGTTGTCTGATCAAAAATGATGTGCTAAGAAAAGAAACAGAGTTTATTTACCGTGGCCCTGCATTCATTACTGTCCAGGGTATGTTTAACCACACAGCACAGAGGCTGTGAGATTTTGACTTATCTGAACTCTGGCCAGGACTCGCAGTGTCACAGTTTATTTTTGACTTTGCACAAAGCGTTGATATGAAAGGCTGGTAGTCACAGTTTTTTGTTTTTGTTTGTACGACAGAGTTACTGTGTGGGCAGTCTATGCAGAGCAACCATTAGCACTGTCAGGGTGTGTTATTTGTTTGTGAAGGAAGACACCTGAAACACTTTAAATAAAAATGATAAGGGCAACTCTTGTTGAGGGAGACAGGCCTTCCCAGCCACCTGCCTGTGCTCCCTTCCCAAGAATATCACTGCTCTAAGCTAAACATAACAATTTTATACTGCCAGCACTATCGATTCGAAAACAGTTGGAGAGAGCCGTGGTTTAGACTTGGCCTTCTCAGATTGGTTGGTCCAGTGGTTGGTTCCACCATCATGACAAAAGCTTCTCCAATCAGCAATAAAAGCTCCGTAAAAAAACACACACCTTCCCCCCTCACATATTCCTAATCATGACTTGGCAGTTTTGTTCCCCTTAGCAAAAGAGTGTGATGACCTAGGCACACACTTCCCTCCTTAGACACAAAATCTTTGATAATAAGATAAACATATTCTTCTCTGAGACTGAGAAGGTCATAAATAAGATAAACATATCACCTAAAGGCTGTGAAGTTGGCCTGGCACTATCTATCTGTTACTATCTGTCTAATGTATTATTTATAGTAGTAGTAGTAGTAGTAGTAGTCTGCACGTTCCTCTCACCCTTTCTGTTCAGCCAGCAAGATGAAGGAGATGGTCATAGACTTCAGGAGGAAGTCACCCCCTACAGCACCGGTGAACATCCAGGGAAAGGACATCAAGACAAGTACCTGGGTGTTCACCTCAACAACAAGCTGGACTGGACTACAAACACAGATGTCCTGTATAAGAAGGGCCAGAGTCGACTCCACCTGCTGAGGAGACTGAGGGCCTTCGGTGTCTACAGGACTCTGTTAAAGACTTTTTATGACTCAGGGGTAGAATCTGCCCTTTTCTATCCAGTGGCCTGCTGTGGGGGTGGATGCACTAAAAGAGACAGGAGCAGGATTGACAAACTGGTGCGGAGGCCGAGCTCTGTGCTGGGATGTCCTCTGGAGTCTGTGATGGTGGTGGGTGAGAGGAGGATGTTATCAACGCTCACATCCATCATGAACAACCCCCGTCACCCTCTGCATGATACCGTGGTTGTGCTGAGCAGCTCCTTCAGTCATAGACTGAAACACCCTCGCTGCAGGAAGGAGCGCTTTCACAGGTCATTCATCCCAACAGCAGTTAGACTGTATATAACACATCATGATGTCATGAATCACTTGGACACTTTACCTCCACTGCCATCACTTTATCCATACACCACATATACATTTTATTTATTACACTCTCACCCATATAATGCATACCGTCTATGCTGTGTACCTTATGGGCTACAAACGTATATAGTGTTTTGATGAGTGTGTATATGTGTGTATGTGTATATGTGTATTGATACTGATATATATTTTATGTATATAGTGTTTTCTAGTCTATTTTATTAGGGCCTGAGCACAACCTGAATTGCTTGATGAATTGCTTTTTTGAGGGCCTAAACATGCTCAAAAAATCATGAAATTTTGCACACGTCAGGTCTGGTGAAAATTTAAGTATTTTAATGGTTTCAGGCCCTTTCAAAATGGTTCTACAGCGCCACCTTTAGTTCAGTTCCCACTGCTGTGTTTCACATACATGTATGAAATTTGGTACAGATGTGTAACGTGTCCAGACAAACAAAAAAAACACCACAGGGTCCAATGCTCTAAGTCCGCCATTTTGAATTAAATGGGTGATTTTAGCGATTTCCTGCCTTATACTCTCTCTAATAACTCAGAGGTTTGGGATGTTATCAACTTCATATTTGTTTTGTCTTAGCTACACACCAGGGGGAATCTATATTTAGAAAATGGGGAGTTTTCACCATAGGGCGTGGCCCTGACACCACAGTGAATTTCGATCATTTGCCAGGAAATTTTGATTGCCTCTCATTCAAACCTGCATTATCCAATCTGGATCATAATTCTTCAGTAAGATGGTGGTCCACCCCTGAACACATACATATGATAATATTTACCGACAGTTGCAGCGCCACCTAGTGGGTACAGGAAATGTCATGTTTGACACTTTGAGGTACAGCTCCAAGGTGGTTGAGCAGAACCATCTCAGATTTCCCCTGGAAAGTGTTAAGGACTTGGCCTTGCATTGTTTTCAAAACTGTGAGTTTTTGCCTACATATCTGAAATTGTGCATGCTCATGTAACATCCTAAGATGTACAAAAAAGTCTCTTGGACCCATACCTGAAGCCATACAGGAAGTCAGCCATTTTCAATTGAAGGTGTCAATTTTTGCCATTTTCAGGCCTGCTATTTAAATCATCTCCTCCTAGGGCATTTCACCCAGTGAGACCAAAATGGCTCCAAATCATCGGGACAAGTAGCCCATCAAAAGTTATTCCAAAAAAAAAAAAGTTATTCATGGTTTTGTAGAATATTCAACGGCCTTGTCACACCAGGCATTCGTTTTTCTCCCTTGCCACAAAATTTTTTTGTGCACTCATTCGCACATGCTTTGCCCGATCAGCCTAAAAATGCAATCACTCATGTACAAACTCAGGCTGAACCAATAACTATGGATTCAAGGCTATAGGTGCAATAACACCCCCTACAGTAGCATGGTCCACAGAATTAGTTTCTCTGAAATGCATGAAAATTTGTTTCAACATTCCTGACATCATCCTGATCAAAAAAGTCATTGAGACCCATGCCCCATTTTGCACGCTGCAGATGTGACCACACCCCAAATACTGCATTGAGTTTATATAGATAGCAAAATATTTAGTTTTGTGGAAATGAATGAAATTGGTTACAGACATTCTGTACACCATCACGATCAAAAAACCTCTGTGGGTGGCACGGCTTGAGCACACCACGATGCGCGCCGGGTGCAAGGGCCTAATCATCACCGCTTGTGGCTTTAATTAAAGTTTTATCTTATCTTATTTGTTTATTATTCGGTTGAGCCACTGTTTATTAATTAATTTACTGGAGCTTACTTTTAAACATTTGTCATTTTATTCATTGTGTAAAGAATAATCTCCAACTGCACCATAGATATCTTTTTGTACATCCTGTATAATGACAATAAAGGCATTCTATTCTATATTTTTAGTATTGTTAGGTAGCAGTCAAAGTTTAGGAAAAGCTGATCATTAGCAAACATAAATTGAATATTTGACTTTGTGATGTTTGAAAGAGTACTAAATTTTTCATATACACAGACACAGAGAGAGTGAGAGACTTATCAATGTTGCAAATGATGCATTTATTAAAACAGTCACTTTGAAGTATGTTAGCAGTTAGACCAATGAGCTTCCAGTATTACGAGTGCAACCTATACAGTTTATACAAGCACAGCCTCTCATCAGAGACTCATACTGAGATCTTTTCATTTATTTGGAATATTTTTCATTGGCTTCTCCTGAGCAGCAGATGAACCCATTGTAGTGTTTTATCCATACTCAGCTGGTCATATAATGGAAAAAACAGCAACTGAAAAATGGGATTTCTTCCTGTAACTATCTTTTTTTTTATTTTATAGTATAGTTTATAATACTGGGTTCCCTAAAATAAAATTAAATGCTTGAACTTTTTATGTCAAAGTTAACGAGTCCATAATTATGTACCATAATTTTGAATGTTTGGTGCTTCTGTTGCTGTTTTCCTCCACAGAAAAGAATGCCATTTTTATATAACGCAGCTAATCAGACACATGCTGCAGAATCCAGATACTTTCATTCACCACTGTATGAAAAAGGTGAACAGAAAGGCAGTTGTTCCAGACTTTACAGTAACAACATTGTGCAAGGACAGCAATTAACGTGGTACAGTGACACAGACATACAGGAAAAAAAGAATATAGGAAAAATATTTATACATACTGTACAGACGTTTACAGAAGCCAAGACTGGCTGTGATTGACTGTGATTTTTCTTAATACTGTTAGAGATAATGATATAAGATAACGACTACAAAATTTATAAACCAATCAGCTCAGCTTAACATAATTTCTATTCCTAAGAGCATGAATAATGATAAAAGAGTGGAAAAAGAGAAGCTGCGCCTCTGACACCACAAAGCCACAGAACTGCGTCACCCTCATGTGAAGATAAGAAAGCATCTGCTGATCTGAGTGCAGGTGTCAATACATTAACAATTTTACTTTCTTTTTTTACACTAATGAGAAAGAAAATCAAGCTTAATAGAATAAAAAGCATGCATGTATCTTTGTTACGTTTATTTATGATGAGTCGTCTTTACGCATAAATGATGCATCAAAAGCGCCGTCATGATCCATGATAAAGAACCGAGAGAAAAACAGATATTTACAAAACAACTAAGACATTATCAATAATTTAGACTGTCCAATATTTTATTAAGCATTTTGAAGGCAGCCAAATGCCCCCTGGCATCCTGCAGTTTGATACAACAGCATTAATAAATTGACTTGCACTCACAGCGATTCAAGACTTCTGTAGACGTAAACAACCCATACTATACATAACATTTAAAATAGTTCACATTTCAACTTTTACATTCAACATCTGCATACAAAAAGTGTTATCACACTCACTCGCTAACAGTTTGAAGGTGTGAAAAACACACAAAAACTCCAAACCTCACAATTGAAATCACATCAATGTAGTGCATTAAGTATTAAAGTTAGTTCAGTTATTCTTCCTGTGTGAAATGCCACTTTTTTCTTCAAGTTAAAGTGCTTTTAGTAATATTTCTAAACACATTTACCCCATTACAGGTTCATATGGAAGAGCTCACTTTCATGTAAAGATGATGATGCAGCCCTTTAAAATCCCTCGTTAGAAATGCTACGGTTCCAGTTTTCACTACTTGTTGCAGTTTTTTTTTTCTTCAATAAAAATGCAGTAACAGTACTGTGAATCGGTGATTAACACAGCCAGCCTTCGGCTTCACTGCAAAACTAATGCAAGACAGATAAAAATCTTAAGTTGAGACGATTGAATCAGTTTGCTTTATATCTGCTGCCCTGAGGTCTGTACTATGAAGCAGGATTTCATCTTATCCGGGTAACTTCAGGGTTAATTCTGGGTTTTCTGTACTATGAAGGTGGTTCACTTCTTAGTGGGTGTAACTTGTGCTGCAAATCTAACCTGGTCCAGAGGTCATGTTACAGATGAGTGATCAGTACGTTTGAAATCACCGCCTACAGTCCAAACAGTTCTCCAGAAAATAGTGTCATTATTTCTGGAAGGTCCCTCAGACCTCTGTGGGGAAAGTAGGAGAATCTAAAGGTTTTTTTTACAGAGTCTAAATTTGTTGCGTTTCCCTGAAGAGCGTCAGTAATAAACACAGATTCAGTGACACCTCTTGAGTCCTTGATTTTTCCTGTTGGCTCCAAACTATTTTACAACAATGTTATTGTTATAAGCATTAATATATGATCCTCAAAGTTGTAGCCAGACTGAACCAATGTTTGAATTCTGCTTATTTATTCTTCATTCTCAGGCCAGTGAGCACCTCCGAGGCAGCAGCTGAGAGAATAAAACTCTCCTTTGAACATTAACTTAATGAAATCCTTCAGATTCTCCAGTTTTTTTAGTGACAGAGCAGCTACTGTTAACTACACAGTCTGCATTTTTGCAGACTTTCCTTCCTGCTTTCAAAAAGCTTAAACTTTTTTAATATAGTAGCTCTTTTCCAGTCTTACAGACCAAAGCACTTAAAGCCCTCACACCCAATTATACAGTGGTGTTAATCCTAAAGTACAGCATACACTCACACTGCATATTCACACACACACACACTCACACTGCATATTCACACACTCACACTGCTGATTTCTCTGCAGCAGCTACATTTTTTTAAATTAATATTATAGTTTTATCTTCCTTCCAGCCACTCCGCCAGAGGTACACTTCTCCATGTTTGTAATTACACAGATGCTTCCAGCACCACCCTTTTCATGTGATTTAATCTGGTTTAATTTAGCCGGCTGATAACCAGCTTCGTGTGACCACTTGACTGTAAATCCAAGATACCCCGGACATGTTGAACTAGCTTCGTAGTACAGAGCTCAGATCTCTTTCTATTTGCTTTAAGAAACTAATTTGCACTCAGCAAGATTTAACGCTGTACGCTTTAGAAAATCTTAATTTTTATAAGTCAGGTTGGTAACCTGCTCCCCTAACTTTGTAGGGTTGTATATTTTCAGTGTTTACAGCCTTGTGGTTAGAGTGTCTAAGGATCCTGCCTTAACACCCAGGCATTTGATTTCCTGCCACACAGTTCAGAAGAACCCCACACAGATGCACCAGCAGTTTTGTTTTTTATGAGAATGTGACTTCTCCTGCTCAGCAGCGCGTTTTTTTGTTCTTCCTGCCTCTGCCTTATCTCGGTTTCACATGATCTTTCAGAACCTCTTCCTCTCTCGTCTCTTTCACACATTACTAATTCGTACGCTCAGCGGGCTGCTATCCCTAACACGACCTCTTTCACGGCCCCTCTCCTCCCCCCTGTAGCTCTCCTCCAGTCTCATCTTTTCCAAGTCCGTTCCATCTTCTTTGCCTTTACGGTGATGGGACCCCTGAGACTGCACATTTGGAGACAGGACCTCCTTGAAAAGGGGTGAAGTTTTGGTTTTTGCCACTTTGTCAAAAAAGGCGAAATCGGCCACATATTTTCCTGACGGGGACAGGGAGACAACAGGGGGAAACTCGTAGCCCCAGAGGATCTCATCCGGAAGGTAGGATGTTCGAACCTGGCAGGTAGCGGAGGTTGGCTCAACAGTGGCGCTCATGATCACCAACAGCTCAAAGTCAGCCAGTTCAGGGTCTGTCCAACCACCACCTAGAACCAGAGGAGAATTAAGGTGACTGCTCTCTGCTTCACCACTTAAAAAAGATATACACACATAATAATTCTGTTAATGCATATATTTTGGGCCAGAATCTCTATCTGTAGCTGCATCTGTAGACAAATATTTGTGTTTATTTATTTGTTCATCTATGAAAATAACAGCTTTTCTTCAGAGTGTTTGTTATACGCATGCAGCCGTAACAAACTGCGGTGCATCAGTACCTCATATTTTTTTTAAAAAGTGAAACTATTCTTGCTTTTCCTCCCCATAAGAGGGAGAAATGTATGCAATGGTGCAGCCTCTTGTGGTGAAAAATTAGTATTACAAAAACACACACACACACACACACACACCATCAAACTGCTTCAAGGAACTTAAGGCAAAAATTATGCTGGCAAAAACTTCTGAAACCTTTTCATAAACACAGAAGAGCCTCAGTAACAGATTAATTCAATAAAAGATGATTGTGGAAATTTGTAAGGAAGGTACACACAAACATGCACATACACAGCAGACAATTACATTTCCAAAACATACAAAATCCCCACTTATGACCAACAAAAACACTCAAAGTCTCAAACAGACACACACACACACACACAAATGAACTAATGTCTAAAATGTCAGCAAGCATACAGAGTAAACATTGCTGCGTGTCATAAACCCTCTGATCAGAAATGTGTGTTATATGCTCAGATGCATCCAGAATATATTTATTACTTGTCAGTACACAACCTCCATAACAAAAGACAACATGCTGGAAGACATACGCACCCAAACAAGCAAACACCTGCATCAACAGGCCTCGCTCTGAATGCAGACTCACTCATCTGTGTAAACATGTCTTCCCCTAACCCAGACCCAGAATCACTCCCACCAAGGCAAACGCACCCCATGTCGCAACCATTTATACTCACAGTGACACAAATGTGGCTCAGGGATTCTCTGTGTTATCCTGTTACGGGCGGCACAAAGGGCCTCATCTGCATTTAGTGATCTTCTGAGCACGCCTAGAAGCATAACTCTAAAGATCTGCATTGTTCATCTTTCAGCAGGTCTGCCCACCATGAGATATGCATTAAAATACCCTCTAAATAATTTGATGCATTATTGTGATCTTTAATAAACGTTTTTATGACTGTCAGGATGAATTGAGGGTACAAATGCCTTATTTTTAGTACTTTTTTCATTGTACTGAGTAATGTAACTGATTGCAATTTCAGTTTTGTAACTGAACTAATGTTCAATGTTTCCATGTTGCTTTTGTTGCGGCAAAAAAAAGAAAAGAAAAAAAGAAATTTGATGACGCATTTGCAACTTTTCTGTCTCCCCGCGTCTCTCTGCTGCGGAGTTAAAGGTATCCAGTCACTGTGCCAGTGAGGCGGAGCAGGAAGACAGCAGGCAGGATGGCAGTTACACTGTGGAAGTATTTCATTATTTAGCTGAGGAGCTTCTAGCATTATGAAGCACCTACATCGCTCCATAATGCTGAAACCCTCACTGTTAGCTTTAAGCTGTTACAGGATGGAGCAGATGCTCCCAGTATCAGCTCACTGTGCAATCAGGTGAAGTTTGTGCATTTAGAGGTAAATGTGCAGTAGGCTACTCACTGCCTGATCAGTATCACTAACAAGCTAACTGCTATGGAGTCTATTTTTGATAATGCAAAAGTTCCTGTCCTCATTAGGTAATACTGTATTGTAACAGATTACTCTTAAATGGCTGTAATTTTGTATTGTAACCAGTTACTATTAAAAGTATCCTTAACTAACACTGCTTATCTTCATCCACTGTGCCTTCCTCAACCACAGAGCGCTTTAAAGTTTCATAATCCCTCCGATTTATGATAAGCAAAGACTTTCAGTACACAATTCAGTGCAAATATTTTAGTTCTTAGTTTCTGTGTGGAGTTCAGTGATGATGTGGCTTAGGTGTGCTTCTCTTTTAGCTCAGCGGTTCGACAGCGAAAGTATTCTGCTCTGCTGCTCCAACTGTGGAGTCACTTAAAGCCAAAAGATTCACGCTTACTTGCACTGGAAGACAAATTCAAGATCCCTAAGGGCTGCAGCTTATCCCATCAGGGCATGCATTATACAGTCCATCACAATACTAACAAATATAGACAGAACCAGCCATACACTTTCTGTCTCTCAGTATGTTAAAGGGATATGACGCCATCTGAAAAACAGATCACCAAAATGCCATATAACAGTTTTGCCATTACTAAGAAATGCAGATGGCAAGTTAAATGGACACTGAACATAAGTGTTTTTGTAAGACTCATGACACATGCATGAGTTTTCCTCATTGTGCAACTGATATGACACACAGTGATACAAATCTGCAATCCTTTAAGATGGATTTGGTACTTGCACTTGAGAAAAAAAAGTGACACAAGTATTAGACTTTGTGCACACAGGAAGCTCATTTCAGTGCGTTTTTCTACGCATGTAAATGAAAGTCAGTTTAGTCAGTTTTAGTACGAGTCCATCAGAGGTCCGAGCTGCTGTAAGGGGATATGTGCAGGTTTCATGTCAGCACTGCAGACTGTACAGTATTGTGCTCTAATGAGGGGTGTCTCTGGCAGTCTCTCTCGCACACATTCCAGCCAATGAAATCCTCTCTTATAGAGCCAAACAAGCCCAACTCTGGACACCGAGAGGCAGCCAAGCATGCAGCACATGACCATAAATACCAAGACACCTACATACACGTACATGCTCAGTGTTCATACAGTCAGAGGTTCAGATATACATTTTATGCAAAATACATGTAAAAAACTATTTTATACAACATGAGATCTTTTTGTCACATCAATGGTAATAACTAATTCCTATTATGAGGTTGATACAGGTATATTAATATTATAATAAAATGGTGGGTGTTAAATATAAATTTCCATTAATTCTACTGCTGCCCTCTAAGCCAAGCACACTGTTCTGACTTGTAAACTATCATTAACATCATTTAAAAAAACAAAAAAGTTATTTCTGTTTTGTTTTGTTTTTTGTTTTTTCACTGCAAGTTTTTTCTACCAACAGTAGACTTAACAGCTGTGCATTTTGAATAAAAAGGCATTTGATGCACATTATTTTCCAGTAGCATGAGAAGCAAAGAAACAACTGATGCAGAAGACTCATAATTTGCTCCCTGCAGTCTGCTACAGCCCCTATTAAATTAATAAAAGATTTGTTTTGTTCGGTGCATTTGAAATAAGGATTTTTAGCCAGCAAAGGCACCTTGAAAAAAAAAAACAATCTGAAAGTTTACTCATTATTGTCGGTGTTCTGCAGCACATCTTCACCTTTTTTCCATCTTTTGCGTGTTTCCCATATATTTTTTTGCTGTTTACATGTAACTTCACAGTTCATGATTAGTTGCACAATTCAACATGCTGTGAATTTCATACAATGCAACCTAACACTGATTTTATTAAAGATGTGTCCACCATATAAAAAGCCCCAGGGTCTGAAAAGCTGTGCCAGTAGAGAAGGGCTTTAAAGCTGCATTCTTACACAGTAAAGTCCAGCTGCATAGAAGCCTATGGGAAATAATGTGACTGCTCACTTGATGCATTACAACAGTGATCAGTGTCCTACTGCAGTTTATAGTCTCACTCACTAGTTTAAAATCTTCTTCAGTACAGCATGATGTTAAATTTGGTCCCATTTTGAGTGAAATAAAAAAATAAAACAGAACACTCAGTATTTATGCCCAAAATGATACATTTAAATAATTTGGTTACATGTAAATTTTCAAGGTAGTTTTGTTGAAAAAGTACCTGTAAAATGTTACATTTAATGGAATCTGGTCAAATGAAATCTCCTTGATTGGCATAAATTCAGATTATATTAAGCATATTTTCCTTAATGATTAATTATTTGAATAAATAATCCTTTGAAATTATGCATTTAAACTGCATTTTACTCAAAGTTATTGCTTCATTTTTATGAGGGCATAGAGTAACTTTTGAGTGTATGCCTTTGGCTGTGACTATCTGCGATTGACCAGCTGCTACCCAGGTGTCAATCAGATCAACTCCTTGAATGAATAAATAAAACTTTATTGTCTCGCATAACAAATGTTGGTTTGGCTCCGGGCCTTTTAAACAGTGCTGAGTCTTTATTCAATAATACAACAGATGTTGGGAGGAATGAGCGTTTGTACCCGTTTGGTTTACACCCACTTGCTCTGTAATGTCTCGTATTCTGTAAAAAGGGTATAGGATGAATCCTTAACAGTCCTATAAGCCTGCTGTACAACAATTTGCTTGGTTAATATCCAGTTTACCAGAAGACACATGAAAGAGTGGGTTTTTCAGCTTCTCCAGCCAGTAATAATAATAAATGACTATTTCATGTTCAAGGTTTTTCCCCTAACCAAGAAAAAGGATCCCACTCATTTACAGTCTATGGACAGTCTATCACAGCTGTCGCATAATTCTGATTAGAGCCTGGATTTACCTTTTGCTGCCCAGGCTCTGAGGGGGCTGCTGTCATCGATGACATGGTAGAAGGTGAGAGGGATGATGAGGAAGGGGCTGTCGCTGGACGTGTCCACCTGGAAAGGCACATTTCGCTGGTCCAACCGCACCGTCTCCCCCTCCTTTGTCAGGGATGTCTGAAGCAACTTCCCCGTCACCTGGGAGCCAAGATGTAGTGAGTAAATGTAGCCATGAGGTTGGAGAGGGCCTCCTGTAACCAGAAGCCCTCAGGTTTAATACCTGCAATGGCAAATGTTGCCATGAAAGGAAGCATGTCCTTAAGCAAGGCACTGATGTGTCATTCACTTTATTTATCACCAGCACGTTTTTAAAAACTCAAATTACAGGAAAGGTATTTTAGAGACAGGAAGTGACTCATAATACAAACTTTCCAGAAACTAAACATAAACAGTAATTATAATCAGTTCCAGGAAGGCCGTCAGATATTACAGAAGAAAATTTAATTTTGATTAAGCTGCTCATATCCATTTGTGTTTTAAACGCTGGGCTGTGGAGGTGAACATTAGTAACGGAGCCACTGAAAATTACACAAAGTGTCTGTTTAGACGGGTTACTGACTGAATTTAAAAATGTAGGCTGTGATTCATCTTTTTGTCATGCACACATAGTTCAAAATTACGCGTTAGCACAAAGGTTAATAAAGTTAACTGTACAAATACAATTATTTAGGTAATTAAAATAAAATTAAAGCTGACTAGAAGAAAAATGAACGTCCAAAACTGAACAGTAACAGCATTGTAAAACCCAATGAGTTAGTTCAACTCAAATTATTTGAGGAAACCGATTGCCTTGAATCATTTAAGTTCGTTAACTCATACATTTAAAGCACGAAACAATTACTCATTATGAGTAAAAGTAACTCATATATTTTGTGTTAAAGCAGCTTGGATGAATAAAGCCAAAAATGCTCTGATTTGATTAAAAGGAAACAAAACATGACTGACATTTTTTTAAGGGGGGGGGGTCTTTATTTGACAGTCAGTGGTGAAGAGAGACAGGGAAGTCATGCAAGACAGGATGCGAACCTGCGCCATCGGCACCGTGGTATGCGTGGTCACCTGCTCTTCCACTGAGCCACCGAGGCGCTCATGAGTGCCTCTTTTTTTAAATCTACAAATTTACTTATACAAACATTTTTTGTTAAAATGGTGAATTTTCTGTGAATCAACTTATTTAACAGTTAATGAGTTAATGAATTACTCCATCTTTTTGATATGACCAACATCAAAACTTCACACTTTGGGGAATCATTAACATCTGCATACATATTTGGTATGTGGTTATTTAAAAACTGAAATAGAAACAACAACTGAAAGATGAAAGATGAAGCGGTGTTTATAAGATATAAGGTAAACTCCAAGAAAATGAGTCAGTGGAGCTAACTGGAAATATATTACCACAACTTAAAATACTCAACAAATTTAAGTGTACTCAAGACAACTGAGTTAGAACTTCAACTATTCATTTTTAATTCTGTTTAATTTATGGGAATGAGTTAAATGAACTTATTTCTTTTATTAAGATATACTGTTAGGTTTTACAGCGAGGCGCACACCTGACAAATACTCGTCATCACCTCCACCGAGGAGGTGTTGATGTTTTTGGCAGCGTTTGCGTGTCATTCTGTCTGTAAAGATGACAGCTCGTAAGGTTTTGAATGAATTCTGATAAAACTTTGCAGGGGTGTCGAGTGGAGTTAACAATCCATTAAAAATTGTCCCACATCCACCGATGTCTTCAGGGTCAACTTCAGGATTTATTGGACAAAAACTGAGAAAAAAATCTCAGAACTTAGAAACAGTGATTCTTCCAAGTGTGCTGTCTATTGTCGACATTTAGAAAGTACCATATAAAGATTTAATCTATCATTTCACATGTGACCTTGGACCTCTCCTTCAAGGACATTAGATTGATCTGAAGGTCAAAGTGATAATAATGCTATTTAGAGCTATTTAAAATTATGTTTCTTACTGTACTGCCATTGTTTGTATTGACAACATAAAGACATATAGGACATGATACTGTATATGGGGATTCTAAATATCACATTATAGTTTGCATCCAAATATCATGTCACATGTGACCTCTGACCTCACTTTTATATCTGCCTTTCTTTAAAGTTGAAAAATGAGAGAGAATGAGCTACCTTGTAAGTTAGAAATAACTAACTTTATTATTAAACATTTAAATGAATTTTACTAGAATATTAAATTAATATTACGTGTGTACTATATCCACATTAAAAAAAATTATACTCAAAGTTATGTCCAGTGTATTAAAATGGGTTTCAATGGGGCACATAAAAACAGCCTGCACATCGCACTTATTTTTAAGGCTCTACAAACTTTTTAAAGTACATTTAAAAATATATTTTAAAAAAGCACTTTTCCCTTAAAAGTAAATACTACCCAGGGACTGAGCTGCCTTGGCAGAAGTTCGTGCTCTCAGAGATTTTCTTGTGTTATAATTAAAAATAAAATTGCTGTAGAAACTAATAAACATATTTTAACCAAAAATCTTAAATTACCAAAACTTAACAAGTAATAAAATAACTCCAGCTACCCGAAATAATCAGACTACAGCTGCTAATGGTCAAAATGAGCATTACCTGGCATCCCAACAGCAGGCTTTTACGCATGTTGGCCACTCGAATCATGAGGCAGGGCCGCCCCTCGTGATTCGACACGACAGCATGTTGGCTAAACTTCACCGTCTCTCCTCTCTTCTTGGGACGAGCAACCTGCAACAGGAGGAAAGCAAAGTCAACAATCATCTACCAGGCTTCTCGTTTCATTTTTTAAATCAACTAACCCAGACACCAAAGGAGGAAATTATAAGAACATGTTTAAAAAAAATACTGCAGATTTTTAGACCGCAAGTGAAGAGGAAATAGCTGTGATAAACCTCATTATGACAGATAAGAGTTGGTAATAACGCTTAACTTGACATTTATGAATACTGAGTGTTGCAATGATAAAATCAGGGTGGAGAGATATGGGCACAGGCCACGAATAACAACACCCTCAGCTGATGGGAAAATCTGTCAATTGACGTCTAAAGAAAACAGTATACACAATGTACTATACATGTTTTGAAATGAAATGTTTAATGTACTGAAAAAAGAATATGAGTGTAACAGTTACAGCATAAAGGCAGACAACAAAAAGAAATGACTTAAGTACTTCATGTCTATAAAAAGTATTTATGTTGAGTCTAAGCATTTGTTAGGACAGCAGTGCAGACTTTACTCAAGCTTGAACCCAGAGCCCTGCAGCAAGGACTCTACCCTGTGAGATATGGGTCATCGTCTAACTTTTTTCCAAGCAATTTGTACTTTTTCACAACCTCTGCAACCATCAAATTTTGCATTTCTATTCAAAACTAAAATCTACCTTTGCGAGGAAGGTGCCTGTGATGAAGATCTCCATCACCATTGTGACGACCAGCTGAAAGATGAGGAGAAGAATCGCTACGGGACATTCCTCAGTGATGCACCGGAAACCGAAGCCAATTGTGGTTTGGGACTCGAGAGAGAAGAGGAAGGCCCCGGTCAGGGTCTTCACCTCCATTACGCATGGTGTGTGGTTGGAGGGAGGGTCAAACTCTGTAAGCATGCAGGTGGAAAGGAAGGTCCATTTGATGCAAATAAATTACAGAAGAATCACTCTGTTCCCTTTCTCAGCCCTCACTGCCAGATCTTTCTCATGCTTTCTCTATAATGAAGAACCGAACTCCTGTTTGACTTCATTGTTTGCTCATCCACAAAAAATACTGTATATGGCTGATGCATCTGTAATTACAAAATGTCTGTGAAGGACCAAAATATTATTGTGCTTAAGTCACTCTTAATCTCCTTTAACATCTCATGTCACTTAAACACTGCAAGGTGATGAAAAGTCAGCAATTAGCCATTAGGAGAGCATGATTATCTGCACCTGATTTCATGACAATCCATTTAAATAGGAACAACTAACTAAGGCCTCAGTCACACAGGGCTAGAGACCAGTTAGCAACAATCTGGCAACCACGGGTCACAAGGGAAAAATCTGTATTCCCCAACCAGCTGCAAGTGGTTGCTGGCTGATGCTGGGTGAAGCTGGTTGCAAAGAGGGTGCTGCACCAAACGCCTCCTTGTCACTGCTTTGGTCATTAGCAGATTCACAGTCACTCATACTGTAGTTTGCAGGAAAGACGCCCACTTGTCTGCAGACACTCACCACTGTACTCTTTGAGCTGAACTGAAACAGAAAAAAAAAGTGTGACGCAAACCAGAACTGGAGAACGTTCATCTTCAAAGTAAAAGTTGTGCTGCTGTAACTGTAACTTACTGCTGTAACTAACGCATTTCAAAAGGCGCTTTGAAGGCAAGCGGTCTCTGTTTCCAGTTTGCGCTCCACTTTACACAGTTTCATTACCAGTTTTGCCATGAGCTTGCATGAGTTTGCAGCCAAGTTGGCCTCTGCCATACAAACAACTGCAACCACAGCGATCACAAGAAGGTTTTCTGTCAGCAGCTTCCAGAAACCACTCGCCAATATTCTCAGAACATATAAGTTTCCCTAGCCACTGGTTGTGCTTGGGGTCTGGGTGAATGAGGTTTTAGCAACTGATTTCACAGTTAGCGGCCTCCACATCCACTGGTCAGGGAATACACATTTTCCCACACAACAGGTGGTTTCCAGATGGTTGCCAGATGGTTGCTAATCAGTCTCTAGGCCTGTGTGACTCAGACATGATTAATGTTGCCACATTTTATGTGGAGATACAACACTTTCTCCAACATTCCATAACAGTTTCTCATTCAATATGAAATTTGCTTTTTTAAATTAATGGTTGATTTGGATTTTTGTGGCATTTACAGGTACCAACGTGTTAAAATCTTTTCTGCTTTTACTGGTATTTTTCTTTCCTCTTTTCTCTGACTCTCCACTATCCTCCCTTCTTCGCCCTTACCTTGTAGGTCTCCATGCACCATGGCCACCAGGTACCACAGTACTCCAAACAGAAACCAGGTCCCAGCAAAAGTGGCAGAGAAGAGGAAGAACTTATAGCGCCATTGCATATCCAGGAAAGTCGTCCAGAGGTCACGGAGGTACAGCGCCCCTCTCCCACTTACGTGCTCAATCCGTACATTGCTCCGCCCATCTTTGGAGAGGACCCGGCGCTGCCTTCGCAGAGCACTTGGCCCTCCAGGTGCTGCTCCTCCACCTCCTGCAGGAGCACCAATTCCACCTGTGGGGGTCAGCAGGGGCTTGGTGATGTCAGTCTGTGTCTGGGAATGGCAAACTTTCTGAGGGGAGGAACCTTCAGAGGACGGCGAAGTGGCTGAAGTCATGGCAAATGCTGCATGGCAGTAGAGAAAGAAAGAGGACACAGCAGGAGGTAAGGACATGAGGAAAGGTGTGCAAAAAGAGTTATACATAAAAAGAAAGGAAAGATTGTGAGGGGGGAAAGGGGATTGGTTGTATGGGTAGTGAGATAAAATGAACAACGGGTGGTTTGAAAGGGTGCAGGATGTGTGAAAAAGAAAAGAGGGAATTCCATAAGCACTTAAATAAGAAAGATGACAGAGTGGAACATTTGGGAGGAGAGGAGAAGAAGAAGAGGGGGATTAAAAGCACATTTTCAGCTGGACAGTTGTGTGGCTATCCACTGGGGTCCATTTAAGACCCCTTTCTCCTTTCACTGGAGGCAGCTGACCTTATCAAAATAAAAGCCTCCTTTTACAATCACAGTACAGCTCCCCTTTCACATTAATAGCATGAAAGTGCAGGCTCATTCACGTGTTGGTTGCACAGGACAGCCGCTGAATTGATACGAGGGGACATTAGTAACCTTTTCTTCAAGAAAAAAAAAAAGGGTGTCTAAATTCAGACCAAGGATTCTGACATCTTCTGCTGCTGAACACCCAGTGCAGTGTGTTGAAGTATTTTCAATGAAATATTAGTGGTGAGACTGCCTTAATGCTGTATCCACCAGCTAGGATTTTCCTCCACTCTTCTTAATGACTGGACTGGCCCTGTGAACTGTGATGTGGTGTTGGTGCCTTTTAGAACATTTTCAATCTTTCAATCTGGCTGCTCAGAATTGTGTAAGTGTCTCCATTAAAACAGGAAAAATAAACACAAGAAATTACAGTAATATGTCAGTGGACAACACTGCTCACTGACCTTTGACCACTTTTCTCTGTGTTGTATCTCATGGTTTGCAGTGGTGATGTGTCAGTTTATTCTCTGCCTGCGGCTCCACGTCTGCTGTTTGCTAATTGTGTGTTCCTGTTTCAACACAGTAATGCTCCAATGCGCAAAACCAGGTCCACAAAGAAATAGTTTTGAGAGTTTGGAAGATTTTGATGGAATTGCAACCAAAGCCAACGCCTTTGGGATGAATTGAAAAGCCAGCTGCAGGTCGGGTCTTATTGCCAAACACTGCTATTCTCTGACGCTGTTGTCGCGGAGACCAAATCCCTGCAGTCGGGCTCCAAATTCTAATGAAAAGCCTCACTGTCACAGCAGCATATTGATACCCATGGCGTTAGAACCACTCAATACCAGAAAACTACAACTTCATCACTCACAGACAGAGCTTGTCTTAAATTGTCAAGTGAATGGCTTGTGATACCCTGTGATGGTACAATATGTGACAGTAAAAGTGTTTCCCATAGTTTCAAACCTAACCAAGAGGGGTCTCCCACTCCACCCCTGGGTGCCATGGACACTAATTGTCATTTTATGGATTCCCTCCCGTGCTCTCAACAATCTCACCCTCATTTGGGCTGCACTTTCTCTTTCTCCACATCCTTTTACTTTCTTCCTTCTTCTTGCGCTCACTGTTTACTAAGCAGCCCTTTTGTCTCAAACTGCCTCTGCTTTCCGGAGCAAATATAACAAAACCATAAACACAACAACCCAAACAAAGGCCTAAGAGCCGAGGCAATCTGATACACACTGTCCTTTCCTGTCCTTTCTGACCCCTGTCTCCCCTCTCTCCATGCTCAGCTCACACAGAGTGAATGAATAGAGATCTGTGTTGAAGTCTGTCCTGCTATGAATACTAAGATGTGGAGGGAGCAAGAGGGGAGGAAGGCAGGGTCAGAGGCGGGCACATGTGATTGGCCTTGTCCATCTCCAGCTGACCTCTGAACCCTACAGAAAGCCTGCCAACACATACAGTAAATGTATGCTTGTGTATTGGATGTATACTGAACAGCTAGAAAGTAGTACAATACCACCTATTGTTCAAAGGAATGTCTGGTTTGCAGAATGGAACCCTTAAAAAAAACATGCATCAGTTAAAACTAATTTCATCATTTCCTATTTAAAGGATAAGGCCTGCTTTATTCCTTTTATTCAATTTTATTGTCCTGAAATATCACAAAAATACAAGAATTTAGCAAGAAACTAGTCTTCCTCTTAGTCGGCCTGTTTGTTTTAACTGAAGACACTGTTTTATCGGTTAATTAAAATGTGATTTTATTAGCTTGGTGGAAAGACAACAAAGCAACAACACAATATTGGCATTTGATTGCATTATGGTGAGTCTGATATACCAAGCAGACACAGCAGCATTATTGTTTCTTTGTGATCATGTTATAGTTCACGTGGTGACTGTAAATCTTATCTTACCTCACCTTATTTGTTCTGACATGTTTTAGAGTACAATAGCGCAAAAGGGAAATATTTCTACTGTGCTCTCAACCTAGTTTTGTCTGCAGTTTTCAATAAATAAATAAACAGCAACACAGATGGAATATGCTGAATCTAGTTATTAATGAGAATGATGATGATTTTTTTCAGGACTGTTTTTGAAGTCCAAAGACGTGCAGTTAGAGGGGTTAGGTTAATTGGTGATTCTAAATCGCCCATAGGTGTGAATGTGAGTGTGAATGGTTGTCTGTCTCTCTGTGTTGGCCCTGTGACAGGCTGACAACCTGTACAGGGTGTACCCTGCCTCTCACCCTATGTCAAGTGGGATAGGCTCCAGCCCCCCTGTGACCCTGAACAGGATAAGCAGAAGAGGATGGATGGATGGATGGAATGCTAAACTGCAAACTGCAGCTATTACAACAGCATGGCTTCATAATAGAAGAATCCGGGTGCTGAAACCTGGGGTACTGCATTTGTTGGGGGAATGTTTTCTTTGGGGGATTAATTCATCATTTCAGACTTTGTTATTACTTTGTAACGGTTATACATATTAACATTTTGACTGAACTTTTCACTGTTTCCTTTATAATTGCTGGTCCTCATGAGTGCTCGCAATCAGAAAAATGTAAAATATCAAAACACTTGGTCTGTAGATACAGTCTCAGACACAAAGAGCTGCATATAAACATTTAATTAACAATTTATAAGCACAGTCAGTCATAAAAGGAATTAATTTTTTCTTCAAGAACTAAAACTCTCTCCATTTCTATATAAACAAATTATGAATGATATCGTTGTGTCTCATTAGCGCTTATACATGCTGCATAGAGGGTAAGAATACCAGTGTTAGCTGAGCTAAAGCAAATATTGCTCTTGCTGACAGTAAGACTGATGGATTCCCATACTCTCAAAATGACTTTATTTATTGGATGACCACTCAAGGTTGGGATCTCTTCCTCTGTGTCCACCCCTCGAGCCCTCTCCTTCCCTCTGTCCTGTGTGCACAAGAATCCTTTGTTTTCGAGGAGATGAAAGAGACAAAAGCCACCATTGAAAAATACGACTGAGCGAGTAAGTGAACGAGAGAGCAAGTTGAGAGGGGAAAAGGAGAGGAAAACTGAGCACTGGACTGTGTGTGTGTGTGTGTGTGTGTGTGTGTGTGTTTGCGAATTTGTTTGATCGTGTGTGAGTGTGCGGTGTTTGACACTGTGAGGGGGCCGAAATGAGGCGGGGTAAGAGAGAGAGAGTAATTACTTTTGAGGGGAGGATGGAGAGACTTGGGCATCTGATAACAAAAAGACTGAAAGAGGAGGAGAGTGAGAGATGGATGGTGAGGGAAAAAGAGGACGGAGTATAGTGGAGTGAAGGTGGAGGAAGCAGATCGGTGACAAAAGAGCGTCATTAGTATTCCAGAGGAGAGAGTAATCCCTTCCACTCAGTGCCTCTGTCCAGTGTCCACAACCATAAAGAACGCACAGCAGCCAGTGCACTGCACTGAAAAGACTTTATACAGCACAGCTTGAATGGCTCCGACCACTGGCCACACCACAGCGGCCTGTGCACTGGGCTGAAAGGACAATCTAAACAACAACACTGTGCCAAGAGGGCATCTGTTCAGCCCAAACTGTCATGAGCTGCTGTGTGACAAGTGAGTTGTGGACCCAAATATAGGACACAAAGAATCCAAAACATATGCCAAAAGGAATAAGTTGGAATATCCTCAGGAACACAGAGCAAGGTTACACACGGCAACAAGGGACAACTCAACAAAGGGCAAGGGGAGACTGAGACAATATATACGTAGGAGGGTGATTAGTGCAGAGCAGAGACACCTGAAAGACACAGTTGAATGAAGCAAGACATGAGGAAGTAAAACTGAAAAACCTGGCAGAAGATACACTACTAGGATAGAACAGTAACTAATATAGGCATAACAACCAAATATAGAGACAGAGACTAGACAACCTGACCCGAGGCACACAGAGGGAACGTAATCGTAACTGAAACAAAAAAGAAAGTGAATTTCACTCTCTTTAGATGTCCAAACTTTATTTAAATCTTTGCAACAGGAATATTTATACAACATGCACCTATAACCAGAGTTTGGGAGTAAACCTTATTAAATGTATCATTTTCAACCAATTGCTTAATATTTAATATTTGATATGCAGTTTTGTTTAAAGGTAAATAACATTTGGGTTCAGAAAGGTGTCGGTGCACTAAAGCTGGTGCATCTAAAGGAATATATAGCTAGCTTTCATGAAACAAAAAGCTGTGGATTTCATTCAGTGCATGCAACAAGCAGCTCCGCCTCCATCCTTAATTCTGCAGCTGTATATTTCTGCATTAAATGCAGCTTCCTGTGAAATATCACAGCAAACTATACATGCCATTTTCTGCGTTTGCTGCTTTAACCTGCATCTGCATTATGATGATCTGTATTGTATTGTCTGCACTTGATATTAACTTCATTCACCCTCATTCAGACTTTAGAAACAGGAAGTGTTTACAGTGACCCATTTTTCTCAATATGACTGCAGACTTCACCAGATTATATCCAAATCTGACACGAAGCCATTCAATTCCATGTCCTCTGCCAGAATTAGTTGCCGCAGCATTACTGACCTAAATTAAACAACAGCGAGCAGCTGTTGGCCCCGGGGCAGTTATTCAGGACTTTTACTAGCTTCTTCTAAGTCAGTAGTAGCCAAAGTGTGTCTCAGTCTGCTATAAATCTGACTTGTCTACTGCTGCTGGCGGGGATTTCTCACTGAGACGCTGTGATTCATTTTGACCGAATGTTTCCAGGCTCAGATTTTCTGTAGAGTAGTGAGACACAATCACACCTGTTGTTTCTTCTGTGGTTTGTACAGCTTTTTTTTTTTTTTTTTGGTCTGCTACGTGTGATGTACAGCACACAATCAGTGAGCTTTGACTTCAAGACCGAAACAGCCAGCTCCAAATTAAGTATTCAATGACTAAATCAAGCTTCTTTTTTTTTTTGTAAACTTTTGTTGATTAACAGCTGCATAAACTCTGTGGTACAGTGGTACAAATTAAACAGTGGAAACTCCTCGATAGTTTCACACCACTCAAAGCCCTCCACACTGTAAACACAACACAGCCTCACAAGCCTGGCAAACAGTTCAAGAACTGTGCCGCATGCTGCTTCATATTTAAAATACTGCGAGAACTAGTGAATATCACAAGAACATGATAAACATATATCAGCTACATTCATCACAGATATCAAAACTGCAGAAATATACTTGATCTCTGTGAGTAGAAACAGCTACAAAATACACATTTAAGAACAGTTTTCAGATTGTTTATGTGTTTCTTACCTTTCTGTGTTCACTCTGACCACAGCTTGGAAATTTTAAAGGTGTAGTTAATTTTGCTTTCCACCAAACATGTGGAAAGAGATGCAAGTTTAAAAAAAGGTGTGAAATTTCAGTGTTGAACAAGTTGTGCTTGTTGGCAGCTCACACATGTTTCGCATCCCCTCATCTCATTGTTTACCAAGTTTTCGTTTGCAGTCCGCCTACGTCGTTGTCACCCTATATTTCTAAAAAAGAAAAACTCTCTGAGAAAAACATGAAAGCAGACAGAGGAGAGGCCTGGATGAGGAGCACCCAGCGGTCAGTCGGTGTCCCCCCAGCAGCACACTGGCACTGGCACTGGCAGCACCGGTTCCGGCTCACTGTTACTGGATCATTATGTAATCGGATGAGCACAGTTCACTCCTTCTTGCATGTGTAGCTTTGTGTGTCCACACAGGGAGAAGTTAAAGACGTTTGGGCTGCCCACTCCTCCGGAGTCCACCCTGCATGCCTCTCTATATAAACCCAAAAGTATTCCGACGGACGGTGCTTCGCGACATTTTTAATTCATTAATTCAACTCTCCTCCCAGCTTCTCCTCCTACCCTCCCTCTCAGTGTCTCTCGCTGACTGTACGCTGTAAATGGGCCTCTTTGTTGCAAGGCCTCCTCCGCTGCTTCAGCCTTTGTCAACTTTCTCTTGTAAATGTTCGATGGTCATAAGATACAAGCCTGGAAGTACAGAGGTATTTACAAATCAAAGGCAGAAAAAAAAAGGAAAACTTGGCTTCTTGCAGTTTTGCGTTGGCCAGGGTGCAGTGAATGGATAATGTCGGTGCACCTCTGTGAAGCTGTGCCATGCCCGCCTGCAGACAGGGGGACTTTGGTAGTGTAAAGGCGAGTACACGTGGTCCTACTGTGAATGGATGGCACGAGATGGCCGGGAAGAATTAATTCACCAAGTAAGAACTATTACACTCAGGCACTGGCCCTGTGGTGTCTTCTAACTTTACCCTTTGGTGTAAAGGATTAAGAGTAAAAGAGTAAGTTATTAAAGGTATTATGTAAGTCTGCACTTCTTCTCCACAATGTTTCACTTGGGAACATTAAACTTTGTGCGCCGTACCTTTTTACGACTTGCATTCCTTTGCAGATTAACAGCTGACATTCAGACAGCATCGATGTGCCATACTGATCAAGTCAATAGGACACTGTTGGTCCAGGCAGTTACATTTAGTAGTTTCTACTGTTATGTTACAGCAGGGATATTTGATCAGTTTTCAACCTTGAAGGAAATGGGCTACAGCAGCAGGAGGCCACACCGAGCGCCACTCCTGATTACACAGGCTCACCAAACTTGCACAATAAAAGTTTGGAAACATTGTAGGGAAAAATTGAAATGGAATTTGGCATAAATATCATGAAAGCATGGATCCATCCTGCTTCATATTAATGGTTTAGTCTGGTGATGATGTAATGGTGTGGGGGATATTTTCTTGGCACACTTTGAACCCCTTTGTACCAAGTGAGCATCATTTAACCACCACAGCCTGCCTGAGTGTCGCTGCTGACCGTGAACATCATTTTATGTCCACAGTGTATCTTCTGATGGCTGCCTCCAGTGGGATGGCAACAAGTGACAACATGTCACAAAGCTCAAACCAACTGTTTTTTGATTCAGTGCACTCAAATGACCTCCACAGTCACCAGATCTCACTCCAATAGAGCACCTTTGGGATGTGGTGGAACGGGAGATTCACATCATGGATGCAGCTGATGATGTCTATGTGCTGCTGATGTGTGGCACACAGTACTGAATTCTGTGGACTCTGATTGCTGACCACGCTGTTTGCTTTGTGATAACACATGAACTGCTGCATAAAGATCTGAAACACTGGTTGCTACTGAAGCCTGGTACGATACTGCTTGTGTCACTGCTTGTGCATTGTCGATTAGTTATGAAAATGGCACCACCATTCAAAGCTTTGAATGAACAGGAGTTAAAATTACCACATACAGATGAAAATCCCCGGACAGGGTGCAGATGCACAGTAGGAACACAATAAACCCGCCACATTGCAGTATTTTGTCCCACAGATTTTACACAGGCATCAACCTGCAGAGCCCCTTCAACCTGCCCTGCCAGTTGGTGGTTGTTCTCCTCAATACCTCGTCCCATCCTGCAGTGTTTGGGAGTCATCTGATAGGGAGAAGGGGCCCTGCATCTATGTATAGGGACCCAGTTCGGATGCGAGTGTGTACCAATTTGGGGGGAGTTTGGTTAGGATTTAGGTCAAGGTCATTAGGGTTAGGAGTTAGAGGGTTAGGGTTAGAGGTTTCTTGGAGGGGAACCACACCTGACAGAATTCAGGTGATGATACAGAAAAAAATGCATCATGATTGGTGAGATTCTCACAGACAGGGAGGCTGAAGAAATTTTCATGTGTGGCTAAAAATGTCCATCATTTACACAAACAGGTAGGGTGGTCTCTTTCAATCTGTGTTTATTTGATTTGATTTCATTTTACTTTATAAGTGCTGTGTATCCTATTTATTACTCTTTGTATGTATGAAAGAATGTGACCTCATTATGTTGACAAAGACCAAGAAATTTCTGTTTTCATACCTGAGATTTTGGAAAACTTTCACAGAGGTCACTGAGCAATGAGTTTCGAGAAGGCGGGACAAGAAGAAGAGGGGAAAGAAGAAAAAAGAACAGAGGAGTCACAATGTATAAAAGCAAGAAGAAAAAGAGGAAGGAAGAGAAGAGGCAGACAAATGAGGCGTTAAAGACAGAGAATCAAAAAGTGACAGGAGAGATTTAAAAAAAAGGTTTGGAGGAAGGGGAAAAAATGTGGACCACTCGGAAGGTTCCCTGCTTCGTGCAACTCCCATTTCCTTTTTTTCCCACCCCTCTCTTTGTTGATCCGTCTCTTTGGCCAGGAATAAGGTTTGTGTTTCCATCACATGTCTGCCCCTGCCCTTTGTTTCTGTTTTTAGTGGGGGAAAAAAAACCCACTGCATGCAAAGCAGACCAACATCCGAGATTGTGAAAGTGTGCATGCCCAGGTGCGTATGAGTAATAAGAGTGTACACATTCCCACAGTCAGAGGAACTGAAATCAAATGAGAAGAACACAAAACAAAGACATGATTTAAACTGAAAGCACTCTTTAAAAAAAAAAAGTGACATTTCATATACACATAATCTATTTATATAGATCCTGTATTTTTGGTTATTTATCCGGTGACTGTAGGACACTCTTTGGGACATTCATACATACAGTAGCTGTTCAGCCCTTGCAGATAAAGAAAATGGATATTGAATTTTATTTCTCAAATAACAAAGTGAAAAGTTGTCGACAGATTACAGTGAAAGCCCTGCACCATGCTTGCTGCATGCTCCACACTAACCTCTTACGCCATCTCGTGGTTATATTTCATACACATACTCAACAACATGAGCAAACACACCTCTTCTTTCAGCTGCTCCCTTTAGGGGTCGCCACAGTGGATCATCTGCCTCACCTCACTCACATCTCATCCTCTCCCTACTATCCTCCTCTGTCACCACCAACCCTCCTTCACTACATCCATGTGGTCTTCCTCTTTTCCTCCTTCCTGGCAGCGCCATCTTCAACATCCTTTGTCCAGTATATCGACTTTCCCTCCGCCTCACATGTCCAAACCATCTAAGCCTTGATTTTTGTCTCCAGACTGCTCAGCCTGAGCTGTCCCTCTGATGTACTCATTTCTAATCCTGTCCATTCTGATCACTCTTAATATCTTCAGCTCAGCCTCCTGTCTTTGTTAGTGCCACCATCTCCAGACCATACATCATAGAGGGTCTCACTACAATCTTGTAAACACTTAATTTTAAAGTGAGGGTCCTGTGCAGTATCTGTCCCCAGGAGTGTGCTCTTCTTGACAGAGATCCTGCCTGGAATCTGTTGGATCCACTCTCCAAGTTTGGTGTTCACATATTGTGAGGCTTGTTATTGTAGTTTGCAGTAGTGTCCTCAAGAGGTCATCACTGTTCTGGAATATGGCAATAATGGCCTCTGAGCAGTGATGCTGGTTTTAAAACATATTTTCTTTTTCTCTAGATTCTTTAAGTTACAAAGTACCTTTTGGAAAACATGACAACCCTTTCCTTCATAAGTCTGATTTGTTTGGTCACATGAACCTGTTGTTTCTTTAAACATGATCATGTGCATTTACATAAAGAAAACTGGAGGCTACGTCTCATGAGTAGTAACCCAGTTTCTACACGGGTCAGACCAATAGGTTGAACAAAATAAGGGTTAAAAATGAGCAACTAAAGAAAGGTAATGAAATCTGATCCTATAAGGGCACGAGGGCTAGCCAAATGGTTTAATGAAAATTCAATCTCAAATCAGTTATACACCAGAATACGAGACAGCCACGTGAACTGTGCTCATTCTTCCAAAGAAACCTTTCTATGTCAAGGAGCACCACAGCTGCTCTGTAAAGTCATGAAAACTGAAGGACTGCAGCTCTGGTACAGCTGTTCATATCTTAATTTGATGAATCATAAGAATATTGATGATTTCTTTGACAATTTCAATCTGTGAAAAGCTTGGACAGCTTTTACCACAAACCTGAATTGCATAAATGGTGAAGAGGACGGACGGACGGATGGTATTTGCTCAGAACTTTGGTTTATGACCATTCTTGATGATCAGCATCATCAGCATTAGACCAGGACAAATCTCTGCAGATAGTTTCCAGCTGCAGTGGAGGCTGTTACAGCAGCTGTTTGATACCTGCAGGCAGTGATACTGCTTATGTGAAAGCATCATAGATATAGTCTCTGGAGCTCGAAAAATGGTGACTGGACATCTTTAAGTTTCTTGAAGAAATTTCACCTCTCATCCAAAAGGCTTCTTTAGTTCTCAAACCAAAAGGGAGAGAGACCCAGGTATTTAAACCCCAGTGGTGGTGAACCCTGGAGCTGTTGTGACCTTACAATGTTTGTGACTGTTTGTTGTGATTTGGCGCAATAGCAAAAAAAGAAAGAAAAGAAAAGAAAGAACCCTCCTGATTTATCTGGGCTCAGGAGTGTTAGCTACTGAGTAACTTAATGGAGTACTTTTACATTACAAACAATTAAACAGCACTTTCCATTTAGTTTGCATTAGAGGTCTGATGTAGGGAATCAGTTTGTCCAGGTGGTCCACCCTGGATCTTGAACTCTTTCTTCTGTAGCAGGAGAATAGCTCTGAGGGCAGTCAGACTCTCTGAAGGTTAAGGGAAGTACAGAACATTTTGACTGCAAGGCTGGTTACATTAATTGGCAGTGGGATGAGTCCTGTCTGAAGGTGGAATGAGTGGGAGACTACCCTTTGGTAACAGTTTAGATTAGCTTGATTATGTGTGATTCAAGGGTCCCAACTTGGGAGGTTAAATCAGTTGTTTCACTTTGATCTGTGAACGCAAATGTGACAAGCATCATCAACAGGCAAAACTACGCCAGCTTCACCCTCCACAGTAGGTTTAATTCAGCCATGGTTTTCCATCATCACCATGATCACTCTGACCCACATGAGCCTGTTCACCTGGTGCCAGTTCTGGCAAAGCAGGTACATACTGTTCTGTTGCCTCATTTTCTGTTATCTGTACAGTGGGTACACTCTGTCTTTGTTCACTGGGATGAAATCTCTCTGTTTCTCTTTCACTTATGCCTGACATGGATTGTTCAAGTACATTATAATGCCAAATGTACTCACTCACCCACACAAATCATTGAATTCAGATGTTCCAATCACTTCCATGGCCATAGGTGTAATTTTTATACAGTAACAGGTTATTTTTTTCCAGGCCAGATGAAGGTCTTCCAGGCAGAGAAGCGCACAGTCAGCGATCTTTTGTGCCGTGTTTATTACCCTCTGAAGCCCCTTTTTATCAGCTGCAGAGCATCCAGTGTACCACAACCAAACTTCAGAGAGGCCAAAGTATCCAGAGTCAGCGAGGTTACAACACTATTAATAACACACACAACCTCTGTGGGAATAAAATGTGGGAGTCTGCTCTGCATTATCCTGGCCTGTGGTATAAAAAAGATATATATATATATAAACAAATTGGAGAAATCACTTCCTGAGAATTTTGTTACATCACAACACAATAGATTTTTCCCAGCTCTGTGGAATCCATCATTGAAAAATCTAACATTATTAAGAAAAGGAAAATGGAAACAAAAGAGGGCTTTCAGGAAACCCTGTTTAATGTCCACGGAAAATAGCGAGTCAGCGCTTTGACATTTTGAGAAAATTATCTGAACTAAGCACTAAGAATAGTGCTCTGAATCAGGGCCAGGTGGAGCAAAGAAAGGTTTTTGTGTTTTCAAAGCTTTCAGTCGAATAATAACTTGTGTGTCCTTGGTTGAATGGTAAGCTGGAGTGAAAGACTGACACAACTCCCCATCCTTGAAGCAGAGGACTCTAACTGTGGGTCTGGCTATTGAATAACTGCAGCTCACTTCTGACATTCTCCTCTTCAGTTTGAAACTTTTAACTCAGCAAAATGAAACAACAGAAGATTGTCACTCTTCACATTTGTAGATGATTTATTTACACTAAACACTTTCTGCATGTATGAGCTGTTACTCTGTGCTCTCTTTCTGCCTCCCACTCTCACTTATTTATTTATCTTATCTTTACTGGAAGTATCTAAAGTAACTGATCCACAGAGCCTTGACACAGAGACTCGGAAAGCCAAACAGACACGGGTCATGTGATCCTGTGTTATATAATTCTGTCTGCACAGATGCCCATAAGAGTGACTATCTGTCAGGTTTATGTGGGCGAGAATACACTGAAGAAGAAGTGTCTTGGTTTTTGCTTGTGTTTTACTTATTTATTAACATCGGGATGCCTGTCAATGTCTTCCTGAGGCCCTTGGAAATCTAATTTTCCACATTTTGAACATGCGGCCTCATGCAGGAGTGCAATCCCATTTAACCATTTTTTATAACTCTTATCACTGAGTGAGAGAGTGATAAGCTCAGTCAGCTGCAGCTGCTCTGAAGCCCAGTTTTCCAGAATAAAGTTAAAGGGAATTTCCCAGGTAATTAAATGCCACAGAGTTCATAAAAAATGTATTTTTCAAAGATACTAATGTAATGCTAACGATACAACCGCAAAGCTGACTACTGGATACATGTTGCTGAGTCCCCGGGTAGCATCTGCCACTCAGAGCAAAGAAAAACAAACAGCATTGGACCCATGTGCGGCGCAGACTTCCTGGCAAAGAACTGAGCATTTGTGAACAATCTGGACTGATGAATAACCTGAAGAGTTAGTGATCTGGATTTTTCTGAGCATCGTCTGACCACGCATGCAGCTTTCATTCATTAACTTTGGTGTCCAGGTTGCACAGTTGTTTTCAGTGTTTAAAGTTACAGTATGTAACTTTAAAATGTAAAAATGCAAGAAGGATGAGAAGTGATTCTATTTCAGAACACATTTCTATCTTATTGCTCATGGAGTCACTGCATTGAGGTTGATTTCTTATGGCAACACTGCACAGTATCCATCCGTATACAACAGATCAAATGCTTCATAGAGCAAAGGAGAGCGAGGTGCTAATTTCCCCTGGATTTGCCTCTGTTAACGACACCTTTTATATTAATTCCAGCATCTGTGCCAAATATAAAGATACCATTTAGTGCAGGATTAATAATGGATATAATGTCAAAATGGGTGACTGCAACACTGTGTATGTTAAGCTCTGTGGGACCTGGCACAGACCACGGTCCAAGTGTTTTTCTTTCCTTTCCCACAATTCTCCTGAGTGAGCCCCAGTCTCGCACCCTCCGCTGCTGCTGGCATGCTGAACAGAGGAAAGAAAAGGTGAGTGAGAAGAAACACAATAATCCTTGCAGTTTAGAGGTTTGTGGAGCTGAGCTTGTTTCACTGCTTGCAGTTTGCACGTTCTCCCCGTGTCTGCATGGGTTCTCTCCAAATACTCCAGCGTCTTCCCACAATCCAAAGACACGCATTTTAGGATAATTGGTGATTACGACCGTAGATGTGAACATCTGTCTCTATGTTTTAGCCCTGCAGGCCAGACAGCTCCCACTCATGTTACTTTTAGGAATGCAGGTCACAGACAGCAGATGAAATATTCAGCAGAAAAAGAAGTCACACCTTCCACAAATCATGCATCTTAAGTAAAAACAAGTTTTATTGTATTGTCTTAATCTCTATGTATTCCAGTCTCCCTTATATTCCCATGTCTGGTTTAGTCATCATCTCTGCTGTTTGGTATGCATATTCTCATCGTCTCATTAAGTTGCATCTCTCTTCGTGTTTCCTGTGCCTGCTCTGGTTGGCTGTTATCCCTTGGTATGTCCATTCTTGTCTCCCTGTATTCTTGGTCTCTGTCAAGTTCACAGGCGATCCTTGTTTTAATGTTTTAAGGTTTTGGAGTGAACGCCAGCATTAAAGCTGTATTTGAGTTCAAGTCCTGTGTCCTGCCTGCCTGCCACACAGCTGTTTTATGCCATGGGAACAGCTCTTATTAAAAGATACAGGTGCATCTTCTTTACAAGTGTCCATGAACTGGGTACAGGTTTCCAATGAGACTCACAAATTACTGACAAAAACATGAAAAACAAAAACCCTTTGAGAATGACCTTCCTCCAGATTCTAGAAGTTTCCTGGTCTTTGCCACAGATTAATTTTAATTTTATTTGTGGTAGTTTTCTTCGTATTGCACACAAATCTGTGTATGTTCTGACTTCGTGGTGGTTTGCAAGTTTCCATTCTGAGTGTAGCGTAAGCAGCGGAAGACGGTGACATGTTAACTTACAGGAACAGCAACAATATGCTAAAAAGTTTTCTTTTCCCTTTTTTCCATGATTTAAAAAAATGGGACACTGGCCCTCACGTTCAACCTATTGCACACAATACTGAATCAATATTTAGTATGAGTGAAGTAGGTCTGGTCATGTTGACAAGGCCAGCATGTACACGGATTACTGCCAGGGCAGGAACAACAAGGTGTGTGAAGTCCTAGTTGTACTGAGGCCAGAAAACATCATCTAGATCTGTCGTGCGGCATGAGAGGGCTTAAAACATTACCATTACCCTTTTATTGGAAGGACATAACTGGCCTACGTAGAACCATCATCAGCGTTAGACCAGGACAGGTATTTAAACCCCAATGAAGGTGAACCCTGAAGGTGGTTGTGACCCACTATCCTTCACATACATAATCATATGCGCCAAAGTGTGAAAGGAGGCATGTGTCATTACAATCAGTGGTTTTGAGTCAAACCAATTTGGGACTTCGCCCCACTCTTTATTGTAGGGTCTTTACCTTACAGTATAAAGCGCCTTGAACAAAGGTGTGAATGGGGGTTGAGGCGCCTGGGGAGGGTGCTCAGGACAGCAATGTGAGTGGGGAAAGTTGGTGACATGATCCACCTCCTCTGTTCAATGATGGTTGTTCACAGTGGACATGGATGGCTTCTTTTACTCCTCTTTCAAACCACTTGTCTTCCCGGCCCAAAATGTGAACGTTGGCATCCTCAAAGAGTGCCCTTTCTCCTTCAGATGCAGATGTACAGCTGAGTCTTGTCCTGTCGAGGTGTCTCTTCTATGTTGTGCCATTCATTTCTGAAGAGGCTGTTTGGTTTCTCCAATGTAGAGGTCTGAGCACTCTTACAGCATACACTACATTGCTGCTCTTGTGGGCTCTTGCAGGGTCCTGATCACCCCAAGTGTTCCAGTGTGTGTGTGGACATCTGGTAAACTTCAATGTTGAGGCTTCCATCGCACAGTCCAGGAACGGTAATCTATTATCCCTGATAGCCTCCCTGGTAAACCCCATGTATTTATCCACTAAGTCGATGTTTTCAGTGAAGGCTTCTACTCCTCAGGTTTTGATTTTGACCCAGGTATCATCCACATATCTGTACCAGTGGCTAGGTGTCATCCCTTTGGGCAGATATTGTGGGGCTCAAGAAGAGCTGAAATATATATATATATATATATATATATATATATATATATATATATATATATATATATATATATATATATATATATATATATATATATATATATATATATATATATATATAGTTCAGTTAAGTTCACATGAGCTAAAAATCAAAAACATTTGGACTAGAAAGATGTGAGCTTATCAGATGTCTTCAGCCCAATCTGCATTTTTGCTTGAGGCCACCACCTCATGGGTACATTAGCCACTGCTCTCAGACTGAACCCTAACTACTCTGTCAGTGTGTGACTTGCACTGTGTGTGATGCAAGCTCTAGGTTTTCAAAGGATCAGGAATGCTAGAGCATTTGCTGTAACATGATTTATGGTGCACAAACATAAATTTGTATTAGAAGGGAAAAGCACTTCAAGGTCATTTCGGGGCACTCCTTACTTTTTCTTTTAAAGTGGGACTAAAGAGCTTTTTACCCCTACAGCACCGATACAACAATCTTTCAGAGTTTGGATGAGGAAAACAAAACTATGCAGTTCCCTTTATTTAGACTTTATTTGGATTTATTTCCAAAAGCATGCAATTTCATACAGGGCCATGGTTTCAACTTGTGCTGTCTCTGGCAGCTTTACTAATGTCATCAGACAAAGAAGATGGTGGGTGTGGAAAACATGCAAAATCACTGTGACACTGTCTCCCCACTGTGTCTGCTAACAGTGTACCTTGTGCCTTGACCAATGTTTATTCAGCAAAACTGTACAATACAAAAAGCTGACTGTGACATCGTGGACCGACCTCACTGTAACCTTAGATACATGCTGTCGGGCTCCTTTAAATCACTGAAATCATTTTAGATTTAGTTTAGTTACATGACTGGCTCTCTGAAATATATCAATGACTGTTTATTCAGGCATGGATGCCATTTGATGGCATACAGACCAGCAATGGTGTTGCAACCAAGTAGACATGAGTTACATAACATGAGTACAGGACTGCAAAACTCCTCCCAGGCCGAAGATTCCTTCTGGATCCAGGAGGAAATCTGGACCCAGGTTAGTCCTGTTAACAAACAAGCAAGCAGAAAAAAACAGTCATCTAATCTCCTCAGCAAACATTGAAGCCACAGGGCTCCATTCATTTTAAACAATTCACCAAATGTCAAAAATTTCAGTAATAAACAGAGAAAGAAATCATAAAATGTGTTAAAAAGAAAAAAAGACTTGGTAATTGAAGACTGTAGGTATTCATTTACATTTTTGACTTAAAAGAGACATATCATGCAAAACCCACTTTTATAGCCCTTAAATACCTTTTCTTTTGTGTACTTTGAGTGTGTAGGAGTGCGGAAAATTTAAATTTATTCTCTGCTTAGATATCTTTATATTCTTTTGGGGTCATATTTCCTGTTACATTTTCTTGTCTGTTACGTCACAGTATTTGCTACAGAACTGCTAACCAAGGTCATGGACTTCTGGCTAACAATTTTGTGAATCCACCATTTTTTTCTCACAGTGATTTTGTAGTTCAGGTTCAGTTATACCGAAGTTGCAAGTAGACAAATCAAAATGTTTGGTTGTTGGGTGTATTACCCCACACGATTCCTTACATCGCCCCCCGGCATCAGAGCCTCTTCGAAGTGCCTGTTTATCTGCCGGTATATAATCATATTGCAGCTATCAAACTATAAAACTGCCCAAAGGGGGTGGAGTGGAACGCTCTACAACCTGGAGGGGGGCGGAGCGTGAAATGTCTCATTCACATTTAAAAAGACCTCAGAACAGGTGTAAACGAGGGGTCTGTTGAGCTACAATAATGAGGAATTCAGACCAAAGCATTGCAATTCTACTTTATACAGACCACAAGTGAATGATTTACATATGAAAAAGGAAGGATTTAAAAGCATGATATGTGCCCTTTAACGATGTGGCGAACTTAAAACGTAATTTCAAAGCCACTCACCGGTACTAGCAGCAGGCAAGCACGGTGGGCTTCACTCGTATGCATCGTTCACACTTCTTACTCCAGTCAAATAAGAACCAGGTCATAGTTTTGAGCATTTATTTCCGACATCGTGTACATCCAGGTCACATTTCCATCCACATATATCCCAGCTTCTCTCAGATCAGACACACAAAATTATCCCTAAGATGTTCCACATTGTAGAGGGTAGTCAGATAATAACAGCATCAATCTTGAATTACAGTTGCAACATGGTCAAAAAAACCTTTTTACGCCACACACACCTACAAACTGAAGTTGCACCATCTTAAGTTCACATTGGCTCCTACAGGTGGAATTTCTTAACCTCAGTCATAAAACAACGGTCATCAGCTAATCGTGATTTCAAGTTCAATTAGTGCATTTATTTAGCAAATTGTAATGTTTCCTCCATATCTAAAATTATTATTAAATTAAGTTATAATCATGACAATTAGGCAGCACGGTGACGTTGTGGTTAGCACTGCTGCCTCACAGCTACAATAACATCTAGAAAGTCTGCGTTCAGTTCCACCTTGGTCCTCTCTGTGTGGGGTTTGTGTGTTCCCACAGGCCAAAGACATGCAGTTACTGGGGTTAGCTTAACTGGTCAATCTAAATTGCCCATAGTTAATAGTTGTCTGTCTCTCTGTGTTGTCTCTGCAACAGGCTGGCAACCTGTAGAGGGTGTGCCCTGCCTCTCGCCCTGTGACAGCTGGGATAGGCTCCAGTCCCCCACCCCCGACCCTGAACAGAACAAGCGGATCAGGGTGGATGGATCATGACAAATATAAAGCACCTCCTCCAAATAAAAGGATCAATTCCAAGTTCAAAACCATTTCCTTCCTGGGAGAACGGGTAAAGGTGGAGGAGAGCTTCAAATACCTGGTTATTCACCTCAACAATAGACTGGACTGGAAATGTAGCGCAGAGGCCATCCACAGGAAAGGACAGAACATAATCTGCTTCTTTAGGAAGTTTAGGTCATGTAATGTATGCAATAAAATCCATCCATTTTCTTATACAATTATCTGGTGCCGGGCCGTGGGTTCAGCAGCCCAAAAGAGAATCCCAGACCTCCCTTTCCCCGACCACCTCCTCCAGCTCATCTGGAGGAACACTGAGGTGTTTCCCAAGCCAGCCAAGAGATATAATCTTTCCAGCATGTCCTGGGTCTGCCCCACCGCCTCCTCCCGATAGGACATGCCCGGAACACCTCACCCACGAGGCACTCAGGAGGCATCTTAGATGCCCGAACCACCTCAGCTGGATCTTTTGGATGTGGAGGAGCAGTGGTAAACTGCAGAGCAGGAAAATGTTGCACTTTAAAAAATAAATATTCTGTTGTTAATGTTGGAGTTGCTAATGCAGCATATTATGTAATTATTAAGAAATTAGAGAAAGTAATTTGTTACATTACTTTGATGTTACATGGCCTTGAATGTACTGTGATACAAAAACCAGTTAACAAATAACAATAAACCTTAAGCTACAGACAGGCTACAAACACAAATCTTTATCATATCCCACAGAAGATCTTTTAGTGTTTAGGTTTGAACACAAAATCAACACCATAACGTGTGTGTGTGTGTGTGTGTGTGTGTGTGTGTGTGTGGTGGAGGGGGGGGGCAAATGCCCATTCAAAATCTATAAAGTTATGTTTAACACGGTACCTGTGAGATCCAAATGTCATGTAACACCGTGCGTCCTGCTCTCGGAATCTCCATTCCAAATTTTGGGGAATTAATTTATTGATGTTTAATACAAAAACTTGCCAAAAAATAGGTGAAACAGTTACTGTGGACCTTTGTGCAGAAATCAAATGGCCCCAATTCATTGGCTAAGCCAAAGGTGTGTAAGCACTAACTGAGGGGTGGAACAGACAGGCCAACAGGTCAAAAATGTCCATGTGTTATCAAGCAAAGTTAACAACTGATATGCAGAAGCCAGAACCCAAACAGAGAGGTGACTGACCTTGAAGGAAGCCGTAACACACACCAAGGATTAGACTATCTTCTTGTCAGTGCCAGTCAACAATTCAAGGTCCTACCTATATTTTGGCTAGTGCAGACTTGGTGGTCTTGACCCCTTTTTTTTAACCTATGAAATCAATAAACAACTTACCTGATCATTACAGACTTTCTCTAGATGTGTTTTAATATTGGTTTAGTAGATGAACCAGAATGATTGCTGACTTTTACAGTTACCAGTGCAATCTGCAACAACATCAGTAAAAATGTTGTCAAAGATGGGTCTGCTAACTGCAGTGCACTGGTGCTTTTCTCCACACCCAATCTCCCCTCTGACTTTTTTTGCACTTGCTTAATGCTACTGCCTACATGGTAAAGGGACTGGTACTGATGTAGCACTTTCCTACTCATCTACACTTGTAATGACTTGTAACAATTGTCATTTACAACACAGACACACTTTAAACAGGGTGTGTTGTGTATATGTGCCAAAACATACTAGCAACAAATGCATGAGCACACATGATGATGCAATCTATTTTTAAGCAACAGACAGTTAGAGGGAACAAAAGATCATAAATAAATTATAAAATGTAACATAGTAAAGAAAAAAATGTATATACTGCATGTGAACTTGGTATTAAACTGTGTCTGTTTTAAAGTGCAATAACACAACAGGCAGGTGTCGCAGACTGACGAGGACAAACGCAACTGACGGGGGGACCAGAAACACGTGACGTTCAAAACAGACTGTGTCCCAACCCGAAAACTCACATCATGTCTTGTTTTGAATCTCGGGGAGTGACAGAGAGACAGATCGATAAAGATCTGACTGATAGCTATCCATCCATTCTCTTCATATCCAGGGTCGGGGGGGGAGACTGATAACAAACTGCGCAATAAATGAACAGATGAATGGATAAATAAATATTGTTTATGTGAGTGATGGTCCAGTGCGCTGCCGGGAAGATGAAAGGTAATGAGCGGGTATGGGTCGGAAACGTCGTGAAAACTGTTACTTCCGGCTCCATTTGTGCAGTGCCGTGGGCGAGTCCAGCTCTGCCATATATGGTTTTGAAGGTGTGTCCACTCAGCCAATGAAACTGCAGCAGGTACATGCGTCATCAGAGGAGGCGTGGGTTTCGCCGGTCCTATGATAAAGTCTGCAGCTGCCCCTCTTGTTACAGAGGTGAAAAAGAACAGAAGGTTCCACGGAACTCTAAAAGAGAAGAAAAACGATATTTTCCCTTTTTCCAACTCGTCTCTGATATTTTTTTATATAGCCTAACAGCTGGGCTTCGAGTCTGTCTTTTTTCAGATTTGAAACTATTTGTCACACCTATCCTTCTTTTTTTTTTTATTACATTATCAGCCACTTCATTTAATCTTCTGAAATGTTTCCAGAGGCAAACAGCTGGTGAGTACCTCTCTAGATTTTTTTTTCTCTCTCTTCCTGTCTCTGAGTTGGTTTGCGTAGTGTGAAAAAAATGGATTGGACGAAGAGGAAGCAAAAATACTACGGACATGTGTTCTTGGCCGCCGTGGCTAAGCGGAAAAACCATTCATTCATCCATCCAGTCAGTCATTGATAGGGGAGTGGCGCGAGTAGTTTCTCAATAAAGCGCGTTTCATAATCAAGTGGGAGTTTCCAGTTTTAATTTTAAGAAAATCAGTCAGTGAAAACCATATTTTAAAGCCATTTTTCATGATTACAGGAAGAGTCAGCACTGCTGTGATTTGTAGGAATGTGTAAAAGCGGTCCTTATTAATAGCAGTTCAAAGAAGAGGCACGCTTTTCCAGAAAAAGAGAAGTACCTGTAATATGATAGTAATGCTCATGTTATGGCACATGGGCAAAGAGTTACAGCTGCTCTTCCAGAGTAAAAGAAGGCAGGTGTCCCTGAGATACATTTTAGATTTCTTTAAAAATCTAAAAATGTGAAGGTCACATGGTCAGTGTGGTTAATGTGGATCCTCCTGTGTTTTTCAGAACATGTGCTTTTACCGCATGAGAAGCTGTGACACTAGTGCAGTACTGTCACAGTGATCTTCCTAACCTCTGCCCTTTTTTAATGTCATCCAGCTACAGCTACGAGGAATGCAAGGCCACTGCCGATTGGCTGCTCGCCCAGACAGACATCCAGCCCACAGTGGGCATTGTGTGCGGCTCAGGGCTCGGAGGGCTCGCTGACCTCTTAAAGGACCAGGTGGCCTTCAAGTACAAAGACATTCCCAACTTTCCACAGAGTACAGGTGAACTACACAACAGCAGATCTCTAAGCTGGTGACTCCACATCCACCGTACACTTACTGCTGATATTTACTGTTGTATTGTTAAATTCCCACAGTGCACGGACACGCGGGGCGGCTGGTGTTTGGACACTTAAAAGGACGGCCGTGTGTTTGCATGCAGGGGCGTTTCCACCTATATGAGGGCTATTCAATCCACAAGGTGTGTGTGTGTTTGCAACAAGTTTCTGATTTATTAAATGGAATCTGTGGCCCGTCTATACTTATATTCTGTGTGTGTGTTTCCAGATTACCTTGCCTATGCGCATCTTCAAGCTGCTTGGTGTTGAGACAGTGATATTGACCAATGCAGCTGGAGGCCTCAATCATGACTTTAAAGTGGGAGACATCATGATCATCAAAGACCACCTCAACCTGCCGGGCTTTGCTGGCATCAATCCTCTGAATGGACCCAACGATGAGAGGTAGGGCTTGTTCCTGTACAGTCATAAAAAGCATACATTTAAACCTTCTATACTGTTCATTTTCTTCGTGTTTTCCTTCTTCTGTCAGGTTTGGCGTGCGTTTCCTCTGCATGTCCGATGCATACGACAGAGAGCTGCAGCAGCTGGCCATGGATGTGGGACAGGATCTGGGCTATGGAGAGTTCCTAAAGGAGGGCGTATACTGTGTGCTGGGTGGGCCAACATTTGAAACAATCGCAGAGGGTCGCATGCTGCACAGACTTGGTGCCGATGCTGTTGGTGAGTTGATAATTTTGTTGATTTGAATGACTGCAACAGATGAATGTAAAGTCCCAAAACTTAGTAATTTGATCTTAATTTGCACATGTGGATTTTTAAGACATGTTGAGGATCATCATTTAGATTTAGAGCTCAAACTGTGTGGTAACACAGCAACCAACTATAGCATCCCATCTGAAATGAAGCTAATTACCAAGCTGATGCCCAAACAGCAGGGGAGCTTCATAAAAAGGCATCGCATCAAATGCCATTATGCTGTCTTAAATGGTATTCCAAGAAATGCTAAAATGTGTAATTTGCTCAGCGCTGCCCAAACCTCATCATGCAACTTTACCTTGAGGAGCAAAAACACGTGAAAAAGATCCATTTAAGCTGCATTTGGTGCAGCTTCATTCTCTCGTGACTTCTCGTGAAAAGAAATTAAAGCAGTAAAGTTTATTACCAGCTTTTAAATTAAATCAAGCAAAGTTGGCTTCAGCAGTAATAGATCTGCATTATTTCTTCTTCCTTTGAGAAACACTTTGAGAAACCAGGCTACTTGACATCACGCAACACGGTTCCAATTAGAAAAATGAGAAAATGATCTCGTTTGTATCTATTCCAGTGTGTTTTATATTCATCTCAGTCTTTTCCTCGCCAGGTATGAGCACAGTCCATGAGGTAATTGTCGCACGGCACTGTGGCATGCGCGTCTTCGCCCTCTCCCTGATCACCAACCAGGTTGTGATGGACTACGACAGTGAAGAGAGGGCCAATCACCAGGAGGTCCTCCAGACGGGCAAGCAGCGGGCAGAGCAGCTGGAGCGGCTGGTTTCCACCATGGTGACCAAAATTGTGCACAACAACTACGGCCTAAGAGATTAAAAGCTATGTTTAGGATAGTTCATGTGGTTATTCCTCACATTTGGTGCAACTGCTTCAAAGAAAATCACACTTAATTTATTATCTAGTTGAACTGATTTTAGCCTGAGGTCAAAAGGTGAGAGGACTGCAGTCACCTGAAGAATCTCACTTAGACGTGCAGTGTATAGAATTTAAAAAAATGCACTCAAACTTTATATTTTATGGCTCTGTTCACAACAGGATACGCATTCCTATGCTGAGTGGTTACAGAAGAAAGAAATTGCTCAGCTCTTTTAGATTTTAAAAAGTTGTATTTTTTTTTCTAACTTAAAATTTATGATCACCTGTGTAAATGTCTGCAATTTAACTTAAAAAGAACTCAAATCTGCTGTAAAAGTCTTAATGTTATGAGGTTAAAATGTGCACATTAACGTGCTTATATTGTATCTACTTGTATTTGACTGTACCCACTTTTTTATGTTTTTAAATACACTATTTATTACTGTATGGTGTTTTATCCTGGCATGTATCACACATATTTCTACTGATTTATTCATAACAGCAATTTATTTGCAACTTTTATTTTTTAGCGCCAAGACCAATAAACTTGATAATGAACTCAGAGACCCGTGAAAACCTCCCCGTCTTTATTTCCAAAGTGTCCATAGAAGTTCAAAGAGACCCAGAAAGTTATTACTGTAAACATAACACAAGCATCCCTCACCATAAATGAAGACAAGAATGTCAGAGCATCATAAAGATCAAAGTGTCGGGCAGTACTTTTTCAGTGAAAAGTGTTTAAAAAGGCAACACTTCCATTTACAAAAGACCTGTAAAATAATCAGCAGAATAAAAGAGTTTGGCATTCAAAACAATTTAAAAAATGCTCGTGTAGATCCTCCACACCCCAGCATCAAACTTTGGAATACTTCAGATAAAACTCAGGAATTCCTCACAGAACAGAAATTACCCAGCCATACAATATAATCACATTTCACAGCATGTATACAATATACCCACCCATCTCTGCTTACCTGCACCCAAAATATTGACATGTTGCTCCCTTCAAGATTAAAACAGGGTTGACACATCCCTTTTATATACACCACTATAAAATCCTGTTTATTTCATACTTATAATTTCATAAGTTTTTATCCCGCCTTTACAAAATAGTTGCCAGAAAAAGAGCCATGCATAATGATGAGCAATTACATATTAAAGTTAAACAGGATTTATCAACCCATTCTCTATGATGCAGCACCTCACAATTGTTTCTGCATTATCTGAGCAGGCCCTTCATGCTGAGGTGAAAGGAAAGTTTGGCACGGATGTAACGCATAAGGTTTCAAGCCAGCGGCGATGCTACAGTACGTACTACTAATAAAGATTTATAATGCACAGTGATCTACGCCAGCCAGCACGCTAAGCAACTCTCCACTTTAACTGCAGCCAGCACAGGAAGTGTGCTAACTTTCTGGGAACGATTTTCTAGAGATTGTCCTCAACTGTAAGTGACTGATTTAATAACTCTGGATTTGAATCTGGCCACACAGGATAAATCCCCAGTACATGCTACCTAAACCCCGACATGCAACACTGTTATAAACTAAAAGATAAATTGAGTTAAACCTTTCTCACATTAAAAGAGGCCAAAAATCAAGCCTCAAGGTTAGTGGCACATACTTAACAGTAACGTTATTAAGCTAGAGAGCGGTGGTTAGCAAAATGTGAACAGGCGACATCAAAGATGGAACTTTGGCCAATGTACGAACAACATTCATGTTATACCAAAATTATTAGAGCCTGAGAGATTTATCTGTGGAACAATATTATTGGCCGATATTGACTACTTGCCCATCAGTATCAGCATTTATAATGGCCAACAAATGGAAATTTAAAAAGAGACGGAATAAACCCCTTTCAACCATCTTATAAGTGTTGATATTGTACAGTTAGTCCACCAGAGGGAACTCTGCAAATTCCCAGTTGGCAACACGTGTTTGAGGCGCCCCATAAAACAACCACCAGCTTATCTGAGCAGTCGGGCAGAGTGTAAACGAGTAAATTACTACACATAAACCGATTTCCCCAACATTTGCTATGTTTAGTGTGTCTTAAAGAAAAAAATATTGTCAGATATATCAGAATATTGGATTTTTATATCACCAATATCGATATCAGTATCAGTCTTAAAAATACAATATCAGTCAGGCTCTAAAAATTTTCTCCATTATTTTTGATATTTGAAAATGTGATAACTACCCTCCAAATAAATTTGGTTGTGGTAACATTGTTTAGCAGCTTTATGTCTGGCTAAGGTTTCAAATTTTGTAACACTAATGTAAAAACATAGGAACTGGGCCTCACCAAATTTTAAAAACATTATAAGTATGTTACATTTAAGAAGTTACAGTTGGCATATAGTAACATATAGACATTACCTCGACTTTGGTATCTCGTCCAAGTTATCTTAGTAAAATACATTGTAAAGTCTCTGTGCGGTCTGAGTGATGTCACGTCACCAGCTGGTAATATTGCAAACTTACCAAATTATGACCAAATGCAATTTTGGCACTTTGTAATGTGTTTGATAACTTTCTTTAAAGCTATTTTAATCAGTACAGCTTGGCTACACAGTAAACATTACAGAAAAGTAAGGCTAGCTTGCAAACTAAATGTTGCTACATTAAATTATATTGCCTTTAAAAAAAAAACAACCCACAAATAAACAAAACAAAACACACGTTTGTCTCCACCCACTAACATTTAACCACTTGTTTTATTTCTGACTCCAGCGTAGCCGGTGTTTCCACAGAGCTGACTGAAGGGGAGAAGCGGCCTTCTTTCAGTTGGCAAAACATTTTCAGGCACTGTAAACATGATTTTATACGATTTTAGGCAGCAGAGGACCTCAGCGGTGAGCAGCATAGAGGAGAGGAAGAACTGAAGGAGAAAAGGCACTTCTGAAACAGCACAATGGGTCTAGAGCTGCAGTATAATAGTTACAGAGGAGTCCACTCTTCATTAGGCAAACATGGTCAGGGTAATCCACTGCAGAGCAAAGAGAGTGATGGAATTAGTGAACGAGAAGTCTTAATAAATCACAGGTATGGGGGGTGGGGGGCATGTTTCAGCACAAATGTGGATAAATCATTATGAAAGGCGAAGCCTTTTGTTTATACAACTGCAGTCGTTCATACCTGGAAAAAGTTTAGTGTTATCTGACCATCTGCATCAGTGTCCAGGTTGTTAAAGGTTTCTGCAGTGAGAGAAATAAAAAAATAAATAAAATTTAGAGGAGGAGTAAGCAGTTACTGTTCCTTGGAGACAGTGAAGTAGTGTGACTCACTAAACATCGTCTCCAGTCTGACCAAACAGGTGACAAAGTTGTCAAAGTCGACAGCAAAGTCTGGCTCTGTGTATCGCAGGATGATCAGCTGGAACAGGCTGTTGGTCAACTTGAAACCTGAAGGATGCAAGAAGCAGGAGGAAAAAATAAAAAAAAAATAAAACAGACAACAGCATGAGAAAGATGGTCAGTGCAGGTATCCAACGTATAACTCAAAAATGCTTTTTAAATGTAGAACAGATATAAAAATGCTTGAGATTTTGCTCCCTTTTTTGTAGTGAAATATTGAAAGAGTAGCACCTGCAGATTCAAGCGCCATTCTCATCTCGTAGGAGCTCATGGTGCCTGATTTGTCCAGGTCAAACTGCCTGAATAAAGTCTAGAAATGGGGGGGGGTAAAATGGACAAGCAACCAGCAGTTAGAAAATAAGGAAGCAGAAACACCAGTGCACTGGCCATTCAAGGTTTGCTCAGTTACCACCGAGTAGAATCAATATTAGTCTTCAACCCCCAGCGATCAGTCTCACCAGGTATCGTTTGATCTTTTCCCAGAGCACGTGGAACTCTACCAGGCCCAGCTTCCCACTGCCGTCCGTCTGAGTGGGGAAGCTAAGGAACATTTCATGGTCAGAGAGAACTTCATTAACATGAAGAAATCCAGAGGCAAGAGAAAAAGGAAGCAGAGATTTCAACATTGAATCAAGGATACATCCATGAGGTTAATCATACTGCGACAAGATTCTTTTGAGAAGCCATCTGTCTTCAGGTCTTTATCTATTGATGATGGGAAGAAAAAGACGACAACGTGTCATCACAGCGGCATAAGCAAAATGCATAATGGTAATGACCCCCCCCCCATTACTTACGTTTGCTGATGATCCTGTTCAATATGGTTTGCAGCTCTGTGACACTGATCTGCATGTCCTGTCAGTACAAACAGATGTCAGTTAAATTGAATGTGACTGTGTAAATGTCATGAATTCCTACAACGCCTGCAAGTTGAGAGTGTGTGCTCACTGCTCCCGCCAGCTGCCTGAAGAGATTCTTGAAGGATGCATCAATTTGGCTCTCATCTACTTGAATCTGAAACAAAAATAAATAAATACATTTTAAAAAACGGATGTGTTCACTAAATGTTTCTTTCACACAGTATAGACAGACGTGGTCAGATGTAGAAGGGGTCACTCCTTCTTACCTCTGGTGGAACCACTGCTTCAACGTCGTGATCAAGCTCCCTGACAGAGAAAGAAGAAAACAGCTGAAATTAGGATTTGATCTGTGTTTAGTTTTTGAGAGACTAAACTATTATATTTTGCAGCTTACACAGCTTACTTTGCCAACAAAACTAGCAAGCATTCACTTATCCTATTTTGTAGTTGCTTTCAGATGTTTGATTATTCACGGGCATGAATGTCAGGGTAATTTGGGGCTTTTAATGGTTTATTTGAACTTCTTTTTCCAGGGTGGAATGATTGTACAGCATGCATCTTAAATTACTTTATTTTAGATTTTCTCTAATGCACACAGAATCAAAGTCATACAAACAGACTCAAATATATACATACACCCCCACTAATATGTGGTTAAATGTCTCTTAGCAAGTTGCACCTCGACAGATGCTTTTGGTAGCCATCAACAAGCTTCAGGCTGAATATTTGACCACTCTACTTGGCAGAATTGGTAGTTTGCTTATTTTAGTTGGTTTCCTTCTTCTTCTTCATTATTCCATCCACTTTGTACAGTGTACCTGTACCACTGGCAGCAAATCAGCCCCAGAGTGTGATGATACCTCCGCCATGCTTGACAGTTGGTACAGTGTTCCTAGGTTTGAAAGCCTCACCTTTACTCCTCCAAACACACCTCTACTAATTGTAGCCAAATAGCTCAGTCTTTGTCTTGTTTTACCATCAAATTTTTCTGCAGAAGGCATTTGGCTCGTCCATGTGGGCAGCTGCAGATTTCAGTCGAGCTTGAAGGTGTCGATTTCAAAGCAAAAGCTTCTTTCTTGATCAGCACCCTCTCACTTCAAGCCAGTGTAAAATTCTCTTCACTGTGGACACTGTGTTCATGGCAGGGTTGAGCCTTGGTGGTTCCTGGGTTCTTTGGTGGTTCCTGGGTTGTTCCTGAACATCCTACCCAGTTCCCTCTCCCTCTGAGGCTGACAGTTTGGGTCTTCTTCTAGACCATGGCAAACTGGTGAAACATCAGAATAACTTGTACTTAAGTACAGTTGTTTGAACTGATGATCATGGAATCTGCACTTGTTTAGAAACGGCTCCAAGAGATCTTCCCAGCTTGTGTAAATCTACAATTCTTATTCTTAGATCTTCTCCTCAGATGTCCCCATTGTTCTGAGTATTAGTCAGTCCAATGAGTGCTGTCAATAAATCCTTTTTATGCTGCAAAGAGAAACTACCAGTTGAAGTCAATCATGATCACTAATGAGAAGGTAATAGGGCCTTGGCCTTGCCATGTTAAAGGACACCTTTAAAACACGTATTAACAGGACTTAAGTGAACATATGTATATATTTGAGCCTGTGTGGATTAGAGAAAATATAAATAAATTCAAATTCTTGCTTTTTCTGACCACAACTGTAAATATCATTACTTCTGGCCACCCAAAAAGAAGACAGGGACAGCCACAATGCTGACACTGAGGCTTTAAAATAAGACTACAGAAATGAATGGGTGTCATCATGTCCTTTTAGCATATACAGCCTATACCCCAAACTTGTTTTCTCTGCTTCCTCCAAGTGGAGAAGACACTCACTCAGAGCCTGCAGGCTTCTCAGAGAATACTCTCAGGACAAAGTCGGCATCTTTGTTTGGCTCAAAGGTGGAAGGGACGATTATGTATTCCCCTTTCGGCAGCTTCAAACGTGAGCTGACTTCCCTCAAGTTGATGAAGAGTTCTGAGCGAGCGCTGGAGCCGTGAGTGAGGAAAAAGTCTCGCTTGAGGTGGACTCCTGAGACCCCTTTAAACTGAGAGGGCAGTTAAGAGTTATCATTAGGTTTTATTCTATTCTGTATAATCTGCAGGTGGAAAACAGAAAACCTCATACCTCATTTGGAACCTGCAAAGACAACAGAGCGGGAACATTATTATAATCAGTGTTATAATAAAACACAAAAGGACAGAAAAGAAGAAAACAAAACTACAGCTTGGTCAAAGTTTATGACAGAGTTTTGAATTTTTACAAGCTTTGTGCGCAGCTAACCTCATAGAGAGCAAAGCCAATGGTCTCCATGTCTTCGCCCTCTCGCCGTTTCTTCCTGCGGTCCTTTTGCATGAGAGCAACCAAAAAGCTGCAGTCTGGTTTGCCAGGATTGTCTGGGTGCTCCAGCATGATCTTGAACTGAGGGTTCAGCCAAAAAGATGCTGGAGACAAGAGGTGAAAAGGTCAAAATGCTCCCTTTTTCCAGCTATAATGTGGTATTCAGTAATAAGGACAGAAATTACTTTATACATAGGCTACTCTGTCTTACTAAATACAATACTGAATTACACTTTTGTGAAAGATGATCACAAATAAAATATAAAGATTCATTTCAGGTGAAGAGACAATAACCAAATAACCCTTAGAAATTTATACAAGTTTCTATTTGTGTAACAAATTATTTTTATAAGTAGCATAGCAAAAGAAAGGGGAAAAAAATGTCCTCTACACTGCAGTAAATCAAGACAACAGAGCCCAGTTTCATGCATGTCATGATGGAGCATCTCCAAAATCTTTTAAAAAACAATCCATTGTTTCATTGCTTATTGCTTAAACAGGAGTCACTGGTTCACATTCCTCCAGGAAATTAACCCAGTTCTTCCTCACTCAATCTTCCAACTTTTTTTTTTTTTAAATTTAAAAAACAAAACAAAAACAAAAACAAAAAAACCAAACAAAGCAAAATTGAAATGCCATGAGACATGGCTCTCGTGATTTGCAACAACTGCCAATGTCCTACTTTCAGTTTTCCCCCTCTTCTCAATTATACCACTAATCATACCTGGGTAGTTCCTGCAGCCTCCGGCTGTGCTGCCTTTCCTCCACTCGCCCTGAAATAGCGAGGTGCTCCATTTCTTCATCTGGCTGTTCTGCAGGGCGTCTGCTGTCAGGTTGCAGATCTCCAGACGGGAGAACTCACGCAGAAAGTCGTTAAATGACATCCTGAAAGACATTATTTTATCATTAGTTTTCCATCACAACGTCCAAGAACGGAACTCTGTTTCAGTGCTGATGACAAATGATACACACAATTCAAACATACACAGTACTGTGCAAAAGTCTTGAGTCATCCCTCATCTCTTTATACACTGCTTAAAAAAAATTTAAATTTAATCAGAGTACAGCATCAAGTCAATTAAACCTCTGGGATATTGATCTGGTCAGTTAAGTATCAGAGGGTTTTTTTAAATCAGTTTCAGCTGCTTTGGTGTTAATGAAATTAACAACAGGTGCACTAGAGAGGCAGCAATAAGACAATCCCCAAAACAGGAACGGTTTACAGGTGGAGGTCACTGACATTTTTCCCTCCTCATCTTTTCTGACTATTTTTTTCAGCAGTTTTGCATTTGGCTAGGGTCAGTGTCACTACTGGTAGCATGAGGCGATACCCAGATCCTACAGAGGTTACACAGGTAGTCCAACTCCTCCAGGATGGCACATCAATACATGCCATTACCAGAAGTTTGCTGTATCTCCCAGCACAGTCTCAAGAGCATGGAGGAGATTCCAGGAGACAGACAGTTACTCTAGGAGAGCAGAACAGGGTAATAGAAAGCCCTTAACCCATCAGCAGGACCAGTATCTGCTCCTTTGTGCAAGGAGGAAAAGGATGAGAACTACCAGAGCTACAAAATGACCTCAAGCAGACCACTGGTGTGAGTGTCTTTGACCAAACAATAAAAAACAGACTTCACGAGGGTGGCTTGAGGGCCCAACGACCTCTAGTGGGTCCTGTGCTCACTGTCCCGCATCGTGGAGTCTGATTGGCATTTGCCACAGAATACCAGAATTGGCAGGACCACCACTGGCACCCTGTGCATTTCACAGATGACAGACAAAAGAGTCTGGAGAAGCTGTGAACTACATTATGCTGCCTGTAACATCGTTCAGCATAACCGGTTTGGTGGTGGGTCAGTGATAGTCTGGGGAGGCATATCCGTGGAGGGATGCACAGACCTCTACAGGCTAATCTATGGCACCCTGACTGCTGTTAAGTATCGGGACATGAACATTGTCTGACTCTACAGTGGGTCCTGGGTTCCTTCTGGTGCACGGCAATGCCCGGCCTCATGTGGTGACAGTATGCAGGCACTGCCGAGAGGATGAAGGAATTGATACCATTGACTGGCCCCCACGCTCGCCTGAGCAAAATCCAAGAGAAACCCTCTGGAACATTATGTTTCAGCCCAGCCGATGCCATCAGGTTGCGCCTCAGACTGTCCAGCGGCTCAGTGAGGAGATCCCCCAGGAGACCACCTGCTGTCTCAAGGCCTGGGCCATATATTGAGTTTAAGATATTGATATATTGTATATGTGATATAAGATGAGACAATATCGTTTATATCGATATAGTCGCGTTACAATCATACTTGTAGATCCACCAGTTCACCTTTCTCTTCTCCCAGTTTGTCTCTGCACAACTTCACACTGCCCCGCCTCTCTCTCTCTCTGTCACCACTTCACCCATAAATCATAAAGGAAGTGACAGTATTGCAGTGTTGCCAACTTAGTGACTTTGTCGCTAGATTTAGTCGCTTTTCAGACCCCACTGGCGACTTTTTTCCCCAAAAAGCGACTAGTGACAAATTTAGCAACTTTTCCCAGTGACATCGGCGACTTTTGGAAACCTGAAATCCTCCGCTGTCGCTGTGTTTTGTGTACATGCAGACTTCGTACTGCGTCCGTCCCCAAGAGTACCTGGCTGTTGGGTTGTACCATAAGTCATGTGACCTTAATAGCAGAAGTGGGTCTTTTGTGTGTTTGTGATGCAGCCGGCAGATACGCCACATTGAGTGGGTGGGCCGGTGCTGTGACACGTCTGCGCATATTTCTATGGATTTACTGAGCTGGATAAAATCCTCCTGACTGAAGGGTGGAATTTTGTTCAGTCTGTTTACATGTTCTGTTATTTGCACGGAGTACTAGATGTACAGAAGTACACACAGGAGGAAGCATTTTGAAGTCTACTTCATTGGATGCTGGCTTTGTAAAGAATAAGTCAGCCTTTTGCCATTTTTGTTCTGTATCTTTTCTGTTTACATTGTAACAGCACAGCTGTGAGCCTTTTGTAGTGGAGGAAGAAAGCATTAATTTATTTGAGGAGCATTATTATTTAAATATGCCAATAGTTTACTTTTGAGCAATTTCTCATGTACATGTAAAGCTGAATGTTAATAAAAGTGCCTGTGTGACATTTGGGACGTGTAGATTTGACTTTGTGTTTATACTTTTTGGGAAGACAAAAGATTTATGTCATATCTCGCAATTCAGCAAAAAAAAAAAAATATCAAGATATTATTTTTGGTCTATTTCACACAGCCCTAGTTGTCTCATTAGGAACATGCCCCGACATTGTTAAGCATGCATACAAGCATGTGGGGGCTATACAAACTACTGAGTACCATTTTGAGTTGCTACAATGAAATTTAAGTAAAATGGACTATACTGCAGCATCATTTTTTTTTTCACTTTGATTTTCATGGTGTCTTTGAATTCAGCCCTCTCTAGGTTGATAATTTTTACATCAAATGATGTGGAATGTTTTCACTCCTAACACACTACCCCGTCCATAGCAGTATAGATGAAGCAAAAAAAAATTCCCCATTGAGATGTGATGTGTTTTCAGTGTTCCTTTAATTTTTTGGAGCAGTGTATTTTGCTTCCAAGCAGCAAGACTATCATCTTTTGAAGTGCTCTTGAGCAGCAGTTCTTCTTTGGACATTGGCTGCTTTTTCCACTCATTTTCAGTCCAGTTTTTGCTCCTGACCATTTTCAGAGGAGTGTTTTTTGCTTGTTAAGCCACTTAACACTGACCTATGAATCATGCAAGCATAAAAAAAAGGCTCCTAACTCCAGGCAAAAACCAGTGTTGTGTCTACACACAACAGACAGCTTAGCAAAGCACCAGTTTTAAATTGCATCTTTAGGCACTTTGTTACTAGCAGCCTGTTGCAAAAACACACCATTTGTTCCCATTTCTTTACGTCAATCTATGAAAAATGCCAAAGATAACACAGTTTGACAGGCAAAAGAACACTTGGCATATCTCAGCATGATGTGCAGTGTGTCAACCAACATCCAAAAACTCACCAGAATTCACCATCCTCACTGCAGTTTTGTAGCTGACCTTTGGCAGAGCCATCCACATAGTCCCACTCTTTGGCGCTAAGGATATAAAAAAAAAAAAAGAAAAAGAAAAGAACCTGAAATCTTTTACTGGACACACACACACAGTGATGACAAACTTTGTCTCTTCATTTCCTTCCTTGAGTTTCTTCTAAGTGTCAATGAGTAACTTTGAGCATGCTAAACCTAACAATGCCGTTGCAGAGTATCAGAGTCAGCAGATATAATGCTGATCTGTTTCCCTACCATGATTTAGAGCAGCATGAGCAGGGGAACATTTGCAAAGTTGCACAAAGAGTTTCAAAACATAAAATACCAAAAATATAACATTTTTGGTACTCTTGTAATGAGTAAAATTATATAATTTGATCCCACCCATTTCTCCACCCTGACGCTGTTAGCACTGCTTTAATCCTGCCAACTGCCGTTAGTTTGTCTTGTCGGTCTTCTGCAGATGACAGGTGTAGCAGTGTTTTTTTTGTGGTTTCACAGACACTAAATAAATGTACCTGCATAATTTAACATGACGATATGAGGTCAAATTTGACCGACAGCTGGAAAGATTCAGCCATGTTCAAGAGAAAATTAGAGGATGGGCATTTTTCATAACTGTGTAGGAAAATCATACTTATCACTCCAGGCGCCAGTCCATTCCACCTCTCCCCAAGGGTTCCTGATGCGAACCAGCTTAGTCGGGGTTCCCCGGTACACCACCTACAGTCAAAGAAACACACCACACATTCATGTTTTGTATCTGCTTCATTGGTTCTTATTAGTTTCCTGCATCTGCTATAAATTACACTGAAATTAAAGGTTACTCTCAAAGCATGACAAAAAGAAATATTTTCTGCGTGCAGTGGTTGCCACATTTGTGTGATGTGTTACAGTGCAGCTCAAAGTCATATTTACACAAGCTTGATATGTCTGCAGGTTAACTGCAGGTCACTGTCCTGTGCTTGAGCTCTGTTTACATTTTACATCTGCTTTAATACATTTAACTCACAGTCTAAACAGGGCCCTTGATTTATTATCCATTTTCAGTTTACTCGGCTTCTGAATCAGCCTATTAATTTTTAAAAGCACCCCAAGCACATTAAACTGAGCTGCAGGGAATTAACTAACCAAACACATTATAATCGGTTACAGTCAGTGCAACCGGTTTACGAGTGAAATCTTATTTTGCATTACTGAGGCTTCTCCTGTGTTTTTATGTAATGCAGTAGACTGTGGTACTGTACCCAAGACATCTGCTTAGAACTCAGGAGCTAAAAACAACAAATTCAACTGTTTTGATACACAATTTAATTTTTATTTCCTTATAATATCTTAATTTACATTTCAAGGGTAAGCAAATCTGAATCTGTTTTGCCTGTGCAAAAGTAATGTACTGCTTTTATGGGCTACAAATCTCTCAAAATACCATTTCAGTCATACAAAAAAAAAAAAAAAAGTCAAATATTTATAATACATACACAAGGTAAACAAATCTAAACCCTACAACTATATAGTTATAGTTGTATGTGTGGTATGATGTGTGCTTTACTTTCCTTTTTAGAATTTTTATGGTTACTTTTAGACACAAACATACATTTTTATGGCTATATTTTTAAGCCTTTTTTCAGATCTCTTAACATCTAATGGATGACTTTTTCCTCAGTGTTGACTATGCAGAACCTACAATGTAGGCTTTTGTAAGTGGCCAACGCCACAGACTGCATTTCTCTGCTATTTTGCCACCATAGCACTAGTTGGCGTTGGAGTTTCCTTCTTTAAGTTGGTGCGTTTTCTTCCAGTCAATTTTTAAAAAATGAAAATAAAAAAATGGCAGCAGGAGTAGTAGCTGAAATCATAGAGGAGGAAACAGTGTTGTGGAAAGGGCAAATCATAGGGTTTGCTGATGCTGCATGTAGTTGTATCTCTGGGGAAAAGCACGTAAGTTACACCGTAGGTTTCAGAAGGCTTTGGGTTTATGCTGTATCTGTGGTGCAGATTTAACACAGAAGCATAAACCCCCACCCAAGTCCCAAAAACTGCAATTCTTCCAACAGTCACTTGAGGGTAGCTCCAAAAGCAAGTCAATCCCCACACACGAACATGTTAAACGTCCAACTTTCCAGCAGAAATAGAGAGATTTACAGCCCGGTCCACCAAACATTTTGGTCTCTATAACCAGTCTCCGCTTTTGTTACAAACCCATGCACACTTTTTTAAAAAGTCCACTCTTTCAATTGTGTTAAAGCTTAGAGTTATGCATTATTTTGTATTACGGCTCACCTCTTCTGCCCCGGTTAAGGAGTAGGCATGTCCCTTCACCAGCTTTTTGAAGGTGACGGCCTCCCTGTCATTTGTACTGGTGATCTGAGAATGAAACAACACAACACAGCATTAATCAGAGGTTTCAAATGCCTACAGCATAATTCATACAATCAGGAGGATTTTTGTGGGGTTAGAGTATACACCTGCTGAAGGCATATGAGGGTGAAGATGAACTTTGTATATTAATAGAGTGTTGAGCACGGGGTAGGGATTAATAAGTATGTACATACTTCTTCCTACTCCGTTTCAGGCATGGGGATTTTGTTTGATTTTGTCTGTGCACGTTTCTGTGTATGTGTGTATGTGTATACATATATGCCAATATATGTATATTGGTTTGTTGTTTTATATGTACGAAATAAAGACAATCAATCAAAAGACAGAGGAAAATGTATCTGCATAGTACAGTATCTGAAAAAACAAACAAACAAAAAACAGCTTTCATGCACTGAATCCATGTAACCCAACTGAGATTAAACACAAAATTATATCATTTTTGTTTTCATTAAAGCCGTTTTTACTGTGTCACTTAAACTTTAGCACAGCAAAGATACTGAAACAGACTGTTTTTTTATTCCTGTTCACGTCAATCATTTACTATTTCGTCATCTCTGGAAAAGAAGATACATTTCCTTTTACTTTTGCTCTTTTTACGCAAACTGAGAACCACCAGAACTGATTACATAAGTTCAGTCTGCAAATATAAGCTTTGCTCAAGTGTCCTTGACAGTTACACTGAATTCCTGCCAGCTCCGGCCCTTTTCCCAGTCCTCACTGCCCTCTCTCCTGAGGCCTGTACTACAAACCAGGATCTTTGCTTATCCAGGGTCAACCGTGGGTCTTCTGTACAACAAAATGTGGCTCACTTCTTACCGGGGTAAGATTTAGAAAAACTTTACAGGGCTCTAATGTGCAGTTGTCACACAGAGAAATTAAAATTAACTGGAATTAAATGGTTCATTTTACCATTTTGAATGTTAAATGGTCAAATTCATGATTTGCTGCAGCCTTCATTTCTTGTCCTTTTTACAATACTGTTGCATTTTACTGGTGTATTTTTTAATCTTGTTAATGTGTCAGGAGTAGGTGGCACTCATAGTGATCATTTTCTGTGGAAGAAGAGTCATATGACCCATGAACCGCCCCTTTTAGACTGGTCAGATGCTGCAAAGACCGCCCCTTAATGAGTTGATAACCAGCTTCTCCTGCTGCTTATCCTGATCTAACAGAAAGAAACCCTGGGTATGTTTGGACTTGCTTCATAGTACAGGGCCCAGGTTTCCACCCACATCTGACTTCCTAAACAGTCTATGTTTAGAGCACCTTTTCCCTTCCTCAGCCCCGGTGGTGATACTGAGGAGAAGAATTTTCAGAAATTTGGTTGCTGACTCACAGCTTACCCTGACCTCTGACCTCCAGAGGGGTCTAGCCAACATGTTTCAGATGCCATATAAACTTATTTGACTGATTTGTGTAAAAATACACCTTTTTTTTTATAAAAAGGAAGACGATAAACATCATATGGCAGTTTTACAGCAAAGATCACTGATAATGAAACCTGTAATCACCTCTCAAAGTTTTAGCTGAAAGCTGTTTGCATGCACATCCAGCAGTTACAGAGTTGTGGAGCAGAAGACACTCATTTAGACTTGTGTTTCTGACAATGTGATGATTCTTAACACAAATATTCTCTTTTAGCAACCAAATGAGTCACTATGTGCACCTGTCTGTAACTGTATCTGCTTTGCAGTGAGGAACACAATGAGAGCAATCAGTGCCATTTTCCTATTTTCTAACAGTCAGAATATGCATGAAAGCTGCAGTACTGACATCAATGGAGCAGCCGAGAAGCGATCCCCTTTCGATGGCTCTCCTGATGATGCTGTGGAGGTCAGCGGGAGCTTTGCTGAGCTCATACATCTCCGTCACACCGCCGGTAAAGTCTTCAAATCCCTCAGATGTGCTGCCACCTGACAGAGCCTCATAACAGCCATTCAACCTGTGACACAGAAAGTTAGAGCTTAAAGGGAGTCCCACGACAAAATTAATGAAAATATTGTATAGTTTAATATCAGTGTTAATGATTAAACCTATATGCAGAAAAATATGACTAAAATATATATATATATATATATATATATATATATATATATATATATATATATATATATATATATATATATATATATATATATACACATATACACACACACACACACACATATAAATAAAAATTTTAGCAGAGCGTTCCCACTGTTTAACAATGTGCAAAACGACCATATATGGCCTCACAGGAACAGAGCATGTGGAATCTTACTTTTACCTCACACTCATCCAGGAAGCCTTCATAACTTGGCAGCCTCATACTTACAGGAACAATGCTGTGCTAGACTTACAACCAGGGACACAGCTTTCCACCAGAGCAGCTGGACTTTCTTAAAGCCCTCTTTAAGAGCATTTCTCAGTCATGTTCCCTAAAGGCTTTTTGGTACCAGAAACACTCCTTTCTGGGGAACCAGAGACATTCACTAAGATTTACCTCAATTCTGATCTATTTTTTTTAGTTTTTCCAATATCTGACAGCTACATTTTTCAGGTCATATAGTATATAAGTCCAAGCCTTTATCAGAGGAATTATGTTACAACTAAAACTTGAGCAGACACGACTTCATGTCATGTGTGCGTCACTGTGGATAAACAGCAGCTTCAAGCTGAAGGAAACAAGAACATTTGTTACGTCTTTAAAGAGACATGCTCATTGAGAGAGCATCACCACAGGCTGCAAACAGCAGCAATGCTCAATAATAATAAAAATACAGTCATATGTAGACACCAAAAGTAACACATGGAGTTTAGATTATCCAAAAAGTTGCAAGTGATGAGAATTTGTTATTCTCCTACTCTGATAAGACGTGTATGTCTTATATCAGGATACTCATTAAAGTGGCCCTTTTACACCTTTCTCACTACTACATGCCCATACCACAGTATTGTTGCATCTATGTATTTAGTTTACTGCTGTGTGTTTGCTAGGCAACATGATGGCATCATATTATCTGATATAGATAACAACCTTGCGGGGCCTGAGATGTACCTGTATGACAAGTCTGGTTTCTCAACTCTTGATTGCGTAGGAGGCGTTAACCGACAAATGGGTGGAGACTGGGTGTATTATGGAAAGATACAACATGTCTACTCAGTGCATACAGAGATCCTTTTATTTATTAGCGACATGAGAAAAATATGAAAGGGGCCACTTTCGAGAGACACAAAAGTAATACATTTTAAATATGTTTGCTTTAAGTTTTGTTGTTCCCGCCTTTTTCTTTCCTATAAGGTCCTCAAACATGATTTCCATTTCTCAACTCCTGTCTTGTGTATCAGACTTACTTGGCGTAGGCCTTTTCCATTAGAGCGCTCCAGAACTCAGTTCCCTCTGCCGAGTGGACAAACAGCAGCTTCCCATCTTTTGCTGGCAGCCGATCGTCAATGACGACATCCACCCACTCCCCAAACTGCCAGAACTGCAGGGCAGAGCACAGAACACCGTTAGAAAAGTCTCAAAGATGCTTTAATGTTGGAGTACTGGAGAACCTGGGTTCCTTCTAACAGTTACAGTACCTTTATCAACTTCATACATGTATTCTTTTTTCAGTTTTTATGAGAATTGGTCATAGATATAACTCTACAACAGAAAGCGATACATTGCCTCTGTTTGGGAGTTTAGAGGCACTTGATGTACAGTGTGGTTAAACACAGGCTTATCCTGCTCCCCATCCGTGACCGGGGATACAACATTGTGTCTCTCAAATCACACATATCATAGTAATTTAATCTCCTTTATGAGGTCTAATGAATCCCAAATACTATTAGAGTCACTCTTCAGGAAACTCTGCTGTACCGTGTCTGTTTCTGACTACTTGGCAAACAAGGAAAAGGTGTTTTTTCATGCAAATCCCAGCATACTGAACAATAAATATTTCATGTCTGACCTCTAATGCTTTACCTCAGTTAAACCTGCAAGAAATGTTTTGAGCAAAAAAGTTGCTCATCTCAGGATTAAATGACATGAGATGTATTCAGTTTCACTGTCACTGGATTTAAGAGAAGCAAATAAAAAAATTAAATTAAAAAAAAAAAGAAAACACAGGGAAAACTGGGATGAGAAAAAGTTGGATGCACAAGGGATTCAGGCTTATTAATAAACACATTTCAACCTCTGATCAATCAGGTGTGTCCTAATTTATCACTAAACTGACAGATGTTCCTTCATTCTGCTCAAGTTGTATTTATTTATAGGACACAGGAAGAAAAATGTCTTCAGCTTATCACAAATGAGACCTCTGAGTGATAAAACAGCCTTCTTCTGTAATTCAACTGGATCATTTTATTTTATTTTATTGGGACACTGCAGTTGAACATGATTCCAACACAGAGTGTGAAATGGATGTGCTGTGCAGAGTTTACAGCTATTGCTTGTCCTTTTTAATATTTTTTGCTACTGAGATCAAGGCAGCATTGACTGAAAGTCACGCCAGTATCCTAAAACCAGTCCTGCAAATTATTTGTTCACACGCCACAGAAGCTGCGAGTCAAGCTCTCTACACAAAGTAGATGGCATGCAAATGTTGGCCGGGTGAATTTCTCCGAAATGCTTTAGAGAAGTTTAAGTCTGAATTGTTGTGCTTTTCAGACAACACATGTCTGTGTTGTCCAGGAGGGGGCAGAAGAGACCAACACAACAGGATGAAAAGCTGTATAAAAGGAGAAAGGAGGACAAAAATGATGTGGAGCAGGGGCCAATTTCTCAAACAGTTTCAAGGGTAAAAGGATCCATTTATCCTCTTATGCTTATCCAATTCAGGGTCACCGGGGGGACTGGAGCCTATCCCAGCTGTCATAGGGCAAGAGGAAGGGTGCACCAGTCCATCACAGGGGCAACACAAGAGACAAACAACCAGTCACACTCGCAGTCATGCCTACAGCCGATTTAGAATCACCAATTAGCTTAATCCCACTAACTGCATGTTTTTAGACTGTGGAAGGAAGCCGGAGTACCCGGGGAAAACCCACACAGACACCGAGAGAACATGCAAACTCCACACAGGGACTATAAAGGCAACATTAACTGCAAGTCAAGCCAGTATCCTAAACCAGTTCTGCAAATCATTTGTTCACACACCAAAGTACAGCAGCTGCCAATCAAGTTCTCTACACAAAGTAGGTGGCCTGATGCAAATTAGGGCAGGGTGAATTTCTCCGAAATCCTTTAGTTTTAAAGGAGGATTTCTCTGAATTGTTGTTGTGTTTTTTGCACATAACATTGTGTAACTGTGCTTCCAGGAGGGGGTTGAAAAGCTGTACAAAAGAGAGTGGAGGAAAAAATGATGTGGAGCAGGGACCAACTTACAAGCCAAACAGGTTAAAAAAATAAAATAAACTAATAAGTGGAAGGGTTTCTGCCTTTGAGCCTGTTGTTCCACAGATACACAACCAAAATACATGCCATCTGGGAGTCTTTCACATTACTTTCCATCAAAGAGAGCAATATTCAACAAAGCTGATAGGAATTAACCAAAAACCTCAGCATATGACCTGCTGTAACTCCACTTGGACACAAATCACATCTTGTGATCAGTCACAGTAATAAAATCTTTCTGCGTGAAAGAATTGTCTGTAAAGTTCACTTCCCTACTTTCAGCCGTTTGAAAACTGGGTAAAAGCTTTTTTGTCTGAAACTGTGAAGGTCACACCCTTGTGGAACCCTCACTCCTTGCAGTGTGCTCAGGTATATTTTACATCCTGGAAATGTAACATGACCACGTAGGTCTAAACAGCCATACGCATTCTCTCAGTTTGGGCCTCTCATAAATGCTACACTGGTCATTTTGACACAAAAACCTAAGCTTTATGATAACTTTCTCCACAATGCACAGTGCTGTGCAACAAATCTTTATCCACCCCTTATTTCTTTGCATTTTACTTCAAAGCAGTCAGACTCTTTTTTTTTTTTTTTAAAGTGGTCTTAAGTAACAGTTCTCCAGCTTTCTGAAGGTATTTCAAAGTTTTTCCATTGGACATTGGCTGCTTTTTCACTCATTTTCAGTCCACTCCTGGTACCTGGCCATTTTCAGAGGAATGCTTGTTGCTTGTTAAGCCACTTAACACTGGCCTATGAATCACTGAAGCATTAAAAACAGCACCTAACTCCAGGCACAAACCAGTGTTGTGTCTACACAAACTGCTTAGCAAAGAACCAATTTTAAATTGTATCTTTAGGCACTTTGTTACTAACAGCCTGTTGCAAAAACACACCATTTGTTCCCATTTCTTTGGTTGAATCTACAGAAAATACCAAAGATAACACAGTCTGATAACATAGCTATGACATAAAATACTATTTTTGCACCAAAAAGGTGATTCTATTAAAGCAATTTGCTGAAAATGTGGCATCTCTCAGCATGGTGTGCAGTGTATGCTTAAAAACTTTGAAAAAACTGGAGAAGTTCCAAAGAAGAGTTCTGAATGTCCTTTAAGAAGCTTCGAGGGTTGTTCCTGAAGACTACTTAAAGAAATGACAGAAAGTTGCCTCGGAGAGTTCAGGCTGTGGTGAAGAATAAAGGTGGCCACACCAAAGATTGATTTTCAAGCTCATTAGAACTGTATAAACTCACTTTGTTTCATATATACACTGCATTTCTTTTTGCATTTAAACATTTCAGTAAATCTCTGCACACATTCCTAATGAAATGTAATGAAATGAAGGGTGGCGATTTATGTTGCATTTCAATACACAAATATTGCACATTAAAGAAAAGCTGTGCAAACGCAGACAGCCAACATCAAAAAAGAAGAGCTTGCACTGCAGCAAATACAGACAGGAATATGTTCAGAGCTGAAGTGATCTAATAGTAGAAGAGAGAAAGGGGGTGAAGAAAGCTGGAGATTGTCATTTTGAAAACAAACAAAAAAGCAGGCTACAGTTGAAGGGTGCGTGCATCCTTCTAATTACATGCAGAAGTAATTAGCCCATGTGTGGAATTTGAGTTTTAGTGTGTATTAGCAGGAATACAAACTAATGGATGGGTGGATTCTGCACACCCTGCAGAACTGGTTCCAATTCTGGGAGGAGCCGTGTCACAATACTGTTGGCTGAAGTCGACACAAAGAGCATACACAAACATATACACACGCAAACAGACGTGAATAGCAAATCCAGACCTGCCCGGGTAAACATACCGATTTTTCATTCTGCTTATTCACTCCGACTCTGCTGAGGCTTTATCACAGCTATGTGGGAGAAACACCCTGTCTAACTGAGGGAAACCAACTCTTACAACATCCATGTCATCAGTGACCCCGCCTTCAGAAACTGTCCAGACTTCATGTGTAAAATACAATCTATACCACGGATATCATAAAGGGCTCTGCCCTGCTTTCATTTGCTTCTGACAGAGAGGGTGGAGATTGCCCTGTTTATAATTCATTCCCCCTCTTTTTGTCTCCCTGCATTGCTTGTTCACACAGACTCCTTCTCCACTTCTTAAACCAATTAAGAGTCCCACAACCAGCACTCGGTCTGGAGTGAGTCATCCAGAGGCAGAGCTAATCTTGCAAACAAAGGAAGATTCAGCAGCACACAAAAGAGAAGTAGTAAGGACACACCTATATGCTGGCAGCAATATAAACACAACCAAAAGAGGCTTGCAGTAAAACTAAAAACCCAACAGAAAAAACGAGAGCAACTCTTTGCCAACAGGAAAACAGCCATGTGTGTTTAACATGCCATTTAGCCATCATTCATTCACTCATACAACACATGCATTTGCATGCCTTCAGAGCAGATTGAAGCATTAGCTCCTCCCACTGTAGCAGTGAGTGCAAGCGAGAAGAGTCTCCAGAAGTAATCAGCCAAATGATTCCTGGTTCTCTTCTTGGCTGACTTTACTGTAACTGAATCAGCAGCCCGGCAGGGCTGTGTAAATGGTTAGCTCTGTGGATCTGTGCCATTGAATTTATTGATGCTTTGATACGAAAGGAGTCTGACGAGCGGCTCGGAGATGAAAGGACTACAGTGTCTTTCCTGAGGGTGTTTCAGAACAGTGGGCATTTACACACAGAGATAATCTTCAGAGTTGATTGATAGAGTTGTGTGTGTGTGTGTGTGTAAATACAGAGTATGCATGTGTGAGAAAAATGCAACTGCAGCCAATATGACTTGTCAGTCTGCCCGTCTCTGTTATAACAGTGCCTGAGCTATTCAGCTGACAGGGATCCAGGACAGATATTTTCCTGTGTGTGTTTGTTGTACTTTATGTCTCAAAGCATGTAATATGTGACTTTGTTGTTTGAGAGTGTCCCCTCTGCTCCCTGCCATACTCCCTCATTTCCTCCTGTTTCACCCTCTCGCTGTCTCTCTCTCCCCTTCACTTGGCAGGCTGACAGAGTAGTTAGCAAAGTGATCACTGCATGAAAGAGAGCCGCTAACTCAGCTCAAAGTGCTCTGTGACACAGCAGGACAAGCGAAACAGCTTCTTTAGTCTGCATCTTAACGGCACTCAATAAAGGAGGATAAAAGGGAAAAATGTGAAGTGCAATATCGTGATTTTTGTGAAATGTCTGCTCTCACTTTTCCCTCCAGCTGTTTTAAAGGACTCTACACAAAAGAATCATGAAAGAAACATGAGCGGCATTTAGCAACACCTTTTGGTTCACAGTCCCCTTTGTTACTACGTCTGCAGTACAGAGGCGACTGTGAACCACACTCTAGCACTGATAATGAAGATATTACAAGGCAGACACACTTCTACTCAGACTGAAATAGTAGGGCTAAGTAGGTTTACACACTTTCTGGTTTCTTATTTCTGACACTACATTCCTATATCTCCCATAATCATGCTAGGATTAGATTTACTTGTCACTACCAGCTACAGGCTCCATTCATACTTTTATTTTCTCTAGGCAGCACTACTGCAACTCTCTCTCTGTACTCTCTTTAGACAAAAATCTCTCATTTGTTTTAAAAATTAAGCAGTTTGCACTTCTTTAAATGGCCACTTGAGGCCGACTCCACGGGTGAATCTCTACATGCAGTAGATTCACATTTTCAAAACACACCAGAAATAAACATTTTGCAGCTTTGACACCTGACACAGGAGGCTCCAGCTGCTAACTGTAGCCTGCTAAGCATCGCTTCAGGTAATATGAGAAGAAAAATTGGTCACAGCCAAAAAAAAAAAAAAATGAAATAAAGAAAACGTGACACAAATTAATGTGTGACATCACAGCGCCTATTCTTGCATGACATCATGTGCACATTGCTCACTGGACGGGATACAAACGGCAGTCATGAAGGGAAAAAACAAACAAACAAAAGAATGTGTATTCCCCAATGGGATGGTGAGTGGTTTTATGGAAGTTGCTGGCTACCACCAGGTCAAATCAGTTTCCGAGGGGGTGCTACACCAAAAACCTTGTGATTGCTTTGGTCGCTAGCAGATTCACATGGTTGCTCGTAGACTGCATGGAAGTAAAAATTGTGCCTCAGCACTGCAGCCAGCACATTTCAAAAGGCTAAACTTTTTTTCTTTGAAGCAAACAATCTCAAGTTTGTGTCACACTTTTCACAGTTTCACTACATCTCTGAGAATAGTTGGCAAGTGTTTGCAGACAAGTCAGTTTGTACGGGGCAAACACGGCAATCTGCTAGCAACCAAGGCAATCGCAAGGAGGTTTCTGACAATCAGTTGGGGAATTTACCTAGCTAGTTTACCTAGCAACCAGTTGTTGTCAGCAGATGTGTCTGTAGGCCTGTGTGGCTGAGGCCTTATTGACTTGACTCTACAGGCCCACAAATCCAAAAAGGCAGACAAGTTAACATCACGTTGTAGTGGCCACATGACTGGAAAAATCTCAATACATTTCTGGTCACATGACATTTTAAAAAGGCCCTTAACACTAGTGCAGAAGACAATGTAGAGTCAGGCCTGTGAAAGACATCTCTGCAAAGGCCGTTTTGTTTTGTCAGAACAACCAAACCTTGGCTCGGCAGGTTTAAACAGCACTGCTGTACTTAATGAAATGCTAATATATACACCACTGAAGCGGGCTATATTAGCATTAAATCAAAGTGCCGTTGGGGCATCACGTAGCAAATTAATTGATGTACCCAACTGCTGTCACTGGAGCCTACGTTATTATTGAAAACCATGCAGAGAATAGCATCATGCACACCATAATAATCTCTGTAGCAGCATCTCTGTAAGTGCTGGAAACCAAAAAAAAAAAATCAAAATAATAAAGAGTTGCTGCACATGCACACTAATCACATCTTCCATTACTTCCTCACTTTGGCTGTCAATGTACCACATTCAAATTGAATGTCATAATCATATACCACTGCTTTAATATATTTCCCTATCTAGCTTTGGGCTGACTGTGTGTGTTGTTCACCTGCTCACTGGCTGCAACATAAAAGGAAGTACAATCAGGCCAACACCTGCGTCGATGCCCCAGTGTGTAGCAGCTACAGTTACACATTTGCTTGTGAAGTAAAGCTTTTTCTTTTCACTAACAGGGTGTGGGCTATCTCAGTTATCTTTGGTGACTCAGTGTGGACTGACAAAAGGAACGGTGTAAGACAGGAATGTGGCCTTTTAGCTTTCTATTCTTGCTCATAAATCATGCGGTAAATTAAGCTCTTGGCTGCTGCTAAAAGAAGGAATAACCTGCACATAAGACCTCCTGATTATTTTCATTCCTGAATAATCAGTCATTTTCCACTGCTCAAGATTTCTAGGTAAATAACTGTGACACTGACAATCCCCTGAGAGTGTCAGGGAGCTTGCAGCGACTCCATTCCAAAACTAAAACCTGAGTTAGCATCTTACGGTTGCACGCCTCCTCCAACAAGTCAAGCTGCAGGTGATATCTATGTCTATCCAGACTTGAATACAATAATAAAAATACAAATAAGAGAACAAAAAGAAATCCTACAGCAGAGTAATGCCCTCTGCCAAAAAAAAAAGGAGTTCTGACAAGTGTGTGTTCAAGTGTATGTGATTTTGTGTGTGTGTGCACGTGTGTGTCTGCGTGTTTAAGTGTGGTACTGTGTGAATGTGTGTGTGTGTGTGTATTTTGACATTCTCAGAACCATGCTTTTCCCTGGGCTTTGATGCAACACGAAAAAAAAAAAGATTTTCTGCTGGTGTACGTGTTATTAATTCATGTTATTATTATTATTATTATTCAGTGTCTAAGCCAACAGCCCCAGGTCAGGTCATTGTACATTCTGTATAATGGCATTCTATTCTCTATTCTATTCTAATATTTTATTGATCTTTTATATTAATATAAATATGCAAAATAATGCTAATAAAGCCCTGAAATAAATATGGTCTCCTACACCCCATGCCCCCCTTTAGACTCGCCCCTGCTTGCTGCAGGTATCACAGTGACAGGAAGTGGGAGGGCTGCCATCAGCCTTCAGCAAGCTGGCTGATCTAAACAGCATGTCGACTAAGTTAACAGTTCATCTGCATACATACACTTTTGTAACTTCTGTTGTAGGTTTTTCACTGTGTAAAACAAAGGGCGGTGGATGGGAGCAGCTACAGAGTTGGTTTTTTTCTTCATGTTGGAGCTTGTTGATCAGGTGGTTTGATGAAGGACTGCCATCAGCTTTTTCCCAATAAAGCTTTTAATTGTGAACAAGTGCTACTGGTTTGTCTGCTAGAAAAATGTTTGTGTCCCTCCCCCCAATTCCAACTAAGCTAATCGTCTCTTAACAGCAGTGATGGCTCCGCCTCTTTGCTCTCTGACAAGTCTTTGTTGGCAGATGGGGGCTACAAGGGCTTAATGTTGTAATACTTTTTATTCACACGCGTGCTCCTAGACATGTTTCTACTGCACGTCTATTTTTACTCACAAATGTGGGAGAAATGCTGGTGTTTAAATGGATTAAATGAAGATTATACTTTTTAGCCTGTGTGGATAAAAGAAAATCCAAAATAAATTTGTGCATCTAATTCTTGTTTTATAAAGTCATTAAAAGATAAACTGTACAATCATTCCACCCTGGGGAAAGAACAGTTAAAAAAAAAAAAAAAATCATTAAATGCCCCAAATTACCCTGAGATTCATGCCCATAACTAGCGGGTGGGTGGCTTAAAGAATCAAGGCATTTCTAACCAAACTACTACAAAACTGCAACATTTTTTGTACAACACAAATTGTTGTGTTATTTCCTGTCAGAAACAGGAAATAACACAACAGGATGCACTGAGGCAGAAACACACCAGACAAAGTGAACTCTGCAAGTCTCGTGTCTTTTTCATGTTTTATAACTTCCCCACATCGTGAGAAAATATTAGTTTTCATAAACCTCAGTGTGAAAGTCACTGAGGTCACTGGGGGGGGGGCAGCTTTGTTCAGCAGCTCATGTAAACTTATTCTATAATTTCTCTATTTAGGCAGCAGACATCACAGCCTGGGTATAAACTGGCAGCTTTAGAATTACATTTACTTTGAGATGGTATTCACACACACTCAGGTCTCAGTGAACTGCATTTGGCCTGATAACAATCAATTAACTGCTCACTGGTGGTTATGTGTAGGAGGTGTCTGCTGTGCTTTTTGTGGTTCTATCCTTTGACATATGTTAAAAAACACACACACGGAAGTGAAGCTGCCAGCACTCTTTACCTGGAAGTGAAAGATGCCGGCATATCCCTGCTGGAAACTCTGTCCATGAGGAACCACTCTGTGGAGGAGGTTGTCGTTTAAGGTCAGCGAGGCGATGGCTGCCAGCAACCAGCAGTCCCCTGAGGAAATGCAAAGACGGTTTCATTACCATTTCAGCCTTTGTGGGTAAAATATTTAACTGAGAGCTGTCATGATGCATGTGGCTCTGTTTACATTAGCTAATAATTTAAACTGTGAGCCACCCACAACACTGGAATTCACCCAATAACAGCTCAGTAAGGCAAGAGTCAGAAACCATGCTTGCACAGGCTTTGGCATCTGGGAGGTTCACACTGAACCTCCGCTGATGTTCTACAACTCACAGTTCAAGCCACAGGAGCCACTTCTGTTATACCGTGCACTGCAAAAGAGCACTGGCTTAAAGATGGAAACCCCATGACTGACACAGTTAATTTAGCAGTTTGACTGCATAAGATCCAAGATTTTCTTTTCACATTCAAAACCGGTCAGTGTTGTGCCGTCTCGTCTCTTAAGGCTTGAGTTTAACGGTTTCGATTGGCCTGTTTTCAAATGTTATGGAAACGTTCTGTTTTATTCTGGCTCAGTCACTGACACACAGTGCTGCTACACTTCTACGCTTAAAGTGACTCAAGAAATGAAGAAAAAAAAAAATCATGGAGCTTTTCCTACAGTAAAACCCAGTTATTTCTACCCTTTTTCATCTACCAATGTGTCCATCGACAGTAGAAAACATCGCCGTAGCTTCCAGGTCAGACAAGTTCTGAAGGACACCAGGTGGTTGGAAAAAGACTCAGGTTTCCTGATTTGATGTCTGTAAGGCTTTTCCTGATGAATTTATGGTCTCAGTCTTTAGTTTTGAGTGATAAAGAATAAAAATAATTTTTTTTTTTTTTTTAAACTGAGTCGGCTTTGTAAATCTTGGTCATATTATGTTTCAAAAAGGAGGCTTATCAATGGTATGACCTGTGACTGCGTTTTTCTGAAACTGTGATGCAGCAAAGCTCATCTGGAGGCTTCAAAACAGTATGACATCATGGACCCGTCAGCCCTTCCTTCGGAACATTGCTGAACGCTTTTTATTTTATCTTTAATTTAATGCTTACCTATTACATTTAATTAATGGTTAACTTTTCTCCTCAAGCTACTTCCACTCTGGCTACTGCAGGAAGACTAAAACAGAATAACGCATTATACTTTCTGGTTCAGGATTCTGGAGGTTGTTGCAACAGGTCCTCTGGGAGTGACAGGGCTGCAATAAAGCATGCAATTCAGCAGCAGGAGAAGCAGCTTTCTGCAACATCAGATCTACTGAAAGAAATGGAGGGTGGCCTTGTTTACAGATATGATGCGAAGCAACAAGGCATAAATTATAAACGAAGCTCTGTGTTGAGCAGGGAAACATCTCAGGCAATAAACTGTTACCGGTACTGTTGAATTGACTGAACCCTGCTACACTTGACCCTCTCCGTCAGGCTCTTCATCTCCATCTGTGATCATGTCTCTGTCTATTTTGACCGATAATTTAATCCTATCTGTAGCCTACTAAAGCTAACTGGCCTTTTATCCCTAGGATCCTCAGCTCTACTCTCCTTCACCTCTCTTGTGCACTCTCCGTTGCTTTGGATGGTTGACCCCAGGTATTTAAACTCATCTACCTTCATTTCAGTAATCATATTACAGTCACAGTTATGTTGCAGCTCGCATTACCAAGTTTCTTCAATTTTCTGCAGGATGGGCAGACAGATAATAAATTACCCAAAAGTCAAACATGCCTTTTTCTTCCTGTGCACTTGCACCACAATCAGCTGATTTCAGTTTGTGTTCAGTGTAGATGAAAGAAGGTATAATATTGTGGAACAAATTACTTTCTCTGGGCAGTAATTAAGTAAAGTAATGCATTACTTAACTACCAGTTAAAGCCAGTTAATTGCATAAAACTCTGAATATCAGAGAAATAATCCAGCCGTCTCCTAACTGCTTATTTAGCCCTGTGAAAGTTTTGTGCATCAAGATCAGTTTACACATGAGGAATGCTCTGAAAAAGAAAATGTTCAACCCACAACATTGCAAACTACTCAGTTTATTGTTCTTAAATCTTAAAATAAATAAATAAAAACAACCTCTTCATATTATGGGATGTGGAGTTATGTAGAACTATTTCTCGGTACTCCCGATGTCCTTATCACTGTAAAAATGCTTGGTCCCTCAGCCATGCAGCCAAGAAATACCCGAGCATAGAGCCGAAGGAGAATGGACTGATAGATGAGTCAACATGTTGATGACAGAGCTGTAGAGGTGTCCGCTACCTTTGGATAGAGCCAGGCTAACCCCCCCCCTTTACTTCCACTCTTTTACTAATATGCAGACATGAGAGTAGTGCTGATCTTCCTCTCAAAATACTTGTTAAGTCATTCATTTTTTCCTTTTTCTGTTTGCAAGTACAGCAGGTCAAAAAAAGAGATTATAAATCTAAGATAACATGAAAAAGAGGAAGTTTTTCTTTTCCCTGAAATAACTACATTTATATGAGATCTGCTGCTGTTAAATGTTTAGTGTCTTGCTGAAGTTCATGTTGTCTATGGCTCTACAGAGGAAAGGGAAGCTTTACTTATTCATGACTTCAATCCAGCCTCTCCCTAGATTTAGGATAGCAACTAACATCTATGCACTCAGTTACCTGAATTTTTTTTTTTCCCCCCTCTCAAAGGAGCACAGTCTCCCCTTTGACTTTCTACCAGATTGAAATCTCAGTTATTTCCCTCCTCAGAGCTAATAGATGAATCATGCGGTAGCAACACTGAAACAGTTGGGAATCCACCCTGTGGGACTTACCCAGAGCTCCCTGACAGATGTCTGTGCGAGTAGCTCCACCTACGATGAACTCGGGCCGTTTGCAGATCTCCTGTTGGGTTCACACACACACACACACACAAATTAGCACTTTTCTTGCCTTCAGACAAACATTTTGCAAGTGTGTTGTGTTCCTCGCTTTCACTGCACTGCAAAGGAGCCATTCAACAGTAATGACACAATATGTGGTTAAGACAAATTTTAACTTGCTTTTGAAAACCCCAACAATGGCAGGAACAATACCATTTGTACCCGTTTCCCGATACAAGAAAACATTCTCGCCTTTATGCAAGATATCTGTCATTTAACAATACATCCTTATCAGTCTCATCTCTAAATGTCAAATACAGTGATTAGTCTGGCACGACCTGAAGCAACACTAAAGGAGTTACCCAAGCATGTGTGCAGAGCTGCCCGCTTTGATTCTGTAATCTAAAGTTAAGTGCTTGTTTCAGGATCCATGGCCACCAGAGAGCTCACAGGAGTGCTTACAATCAGGGGCTAAAGTGGGAACTGGCAGGTGGAGGAACCCTAAGTTCAGGTGTAGCAGGGGCAGCAGGGACTAGACTACATTCTGCAATATCTATTCAGCTGTCCATCCACTTTATTCCACTTATCCCATTCTGGCTTGTGATGGGGCTGGAGCCTGTCCCAGCTGGCATGGGGTGAGAGGCAGGGTACACCCTGGTCACCAGTCTGTTGCAGAGCTAAGACAAAGAGACAGACACCTATGGCCAATTTTGAATCACTTATTAACCTAACCCCACTAACTGCATGTCTTTGTACTATGGGAGGAAGCCAGAGTACCCAAAGAGAACATGCAAACCCTACACAGAAAGGTGGATTCAAACCCAGGACATTCTTAATATGAGGCAGCATTGCCAACCACTGCACCACTGTGCTGCAAACTGCATTCTGCAATATATCAAAGACAATTCTGTCAAATTTCAATTCAGAATTGAGTCCCTCTCTCTCTCTCTCTCATGTCTCAGGTGCTACCCAGGAACTAACCTAGCAGTAACCAAGCATACCACAGTCTGCCCTGCACCAGTCCAACACACTCCACTTCTGCAGCGCTAGCAAGATGCTAAAGTACCGCAAACTACCAGAACTTTACATCTGCACCATTAACACACCACAGGGATGAGACAGAAAAAGGATGTGTGCAGGCAGGATCATGCGGTGACTTGATTGTCTCTGTGGCATCAGCTAAAAGGACCGCCGGTCTGAAATCACTTGACAGTGTTTTTGTATTAAACTGCCAATCAGATTTAATTATTCATTAACTGAAGGTGTCCCAGCCCACTTTATGATCCCAAAAGGCATTCAGGAGACAGCTTGGGGCATCTTGCAATGCATCTCTCTTATCTGTCATATAAGCTGTGCAGTGCAGTCAGGTAGTCACTTTGCAAAGATAAATGCTACTATTATATTATAAGCTGAAGCTCGGGACAGATAACTCACATCTTGCATGCATGAAATGAAACTTGTGCTATCCAGCAGCAACAGGTGGGGTCCAAATAGTTTTAAAACGAGACAATTACCATTTAGCCTTTCAGTCAAAGTTTAGAGACAAGTCTGGACTAGTGAAAGAAGGAAAGCAATGGACTGACGATAACTACTGATACAATAAATGAAATTAATTTGTGGATTTGCTCAACCTAATAATGCCAATTATTTATTCAGTAAATCTATAGAATAAATTGCATTTATACGACGCTATAACAAACAAAAGCTACATCTGTGTGTGTGTTTGCTTCTTTGTCTGCCAACTCCCCCTTATCTATATCAAATATTATGACACTCTGCCTGGCAGCCAGGCTAGGCTACAAAGATTTTTTTTTTTTTTTAATCCCCCTGGAACACCTTATGAAACCATTTAATTTCATGGCCAACAGCACAAACAGGTCAGAATATACTGTAGCATAGGCATCTACTAGTATAATAAATACAAAATACACCAGTCTATAAATGGTCTGTTGTTTGTTTATACCTCATTCTTAGACCAGCAGGCCGCTTTTTACACTAGCTCTTAGTCTTTGTGGCGAGCCAGGCAAGCAAATCCTGAAGTTGTCATAGCTCGCTTCTGAAAACTTTAATTGTATTCAGGTTACTGAATGACAGCTGGTTTACAAACACTATTTTAATCCTGTTACAGTGCATAAATTAAAACCACAGGCATGTTACAGACGTTTTGTTGCACTCTAGTGTTTCTTGTTCACATCTTGTTTTGCACAACTTCCTGCTTCCCAAACCATCTTCTACTCAGCAAGCTAAGTGCGAGAAACCCTGTAAAGCTATAAAAACAAACATTTTATTTCTTCCCGTGCCACACAAACGCACACAAAATAGCTCTCTGTGTGAGCCTTAAAAAAAAAAAAAAAAGTGCGTGAGGCCTCAGTGAGTTCAGCCACGTGTTGAATGGTTTGTGTATATTCAGTAGACAAAGTGAGCACCATGACCCTGTTAGTGTAAATATTACAGATCCTGTGGTGCAGGTGATGCATGCATTATGAAGTGCTATTTTTGTGAGGCTGAGACCCCAGAAAGCATTAGAGGCAACAAACAGGCACAGGCAATACACACGTACATGCACACACATGGTGGTCTGTGGGGAGAGGTTGCTTAACGGTATCAGGTAAAAGAGCTTAGAGGCGAGCTGTTGTGCTCATTTCAAGCTCCACGCTAAATTTCTTCTGACTGGCTGCCCCTCACAAAAGGATTTCAACAGCAAGTGGGTGGGGCTTCAGTGCTCACAGCCGTACCTGTGCAATTGAAATGACCATATTAGAAATACCCCCCCCCAACAGGCATTACTGTTTTGTGAGACTTACTTTGGTATGAATTTTATGGTATAAATGCCTGGTCAAACAGTGAAAACTGGGCACTGTTTGGATTCCAGAAACTAAATTTTGCTCCAGTTTAGATTCAGACTAACAGCTGATTGACTCACGGCACTTCACAGGCACTCAACATCACCAGAAACCTTTTGTTGCTGGGAAGTACACAATGTGACAAACAAATCAATCTGGTTTCTCAGTTGCCAGAGGTCAGCGCTTGCCAGCTCTGATTATTCAGATGACAGTGTTTTGTGTTTGTCAGTTGAGTTTTATATTGTAAGGAAGTGTTGGATGATTCAGGTCAGGGCTTGGTCTGAAGTTTCTGTGTCGGACGTGTAGCCTTCAGGAGGAGATCGCTTGTGTCATTAGGGTGCCCATACTTAAAATACTATGGTTCAGGGCAGGGTGCTGCATGGATCTGCAGCAGGTCAGGATGTCCACTTGATTGCGGTGAATTCTCCAGGCAACTAGCTACTCTGCTCTCACAGGCTCATCCAGACATTACACATTGTTTACAAAAGGAGCTGGTACTTTAAAGACCACCTAATGTCTGAATGAGGTCTTGGCGGCTATTATACCTTCCTGGAAAATGACACATTAGCCACTTTAAACTCGATCTACAGAATGCACATCATGTACAAATTTTTCTTTTTTATAAACAAAAACAAAAAAACAAAGCTAACAGTGGCTTCTATATTTATTTCACTTGAATTGTTTGCTCACCCATGCTTGGGCAAAAGCAACACACATGAAAGCACAGCACAGCTATAATGCCCCCAGTTATTTTGGAAACAGGCTACAGTTAAACGTCGTTACAATGAACTGCTGTGTATAACAAACCTGATTGCTTCAGTGCTTCAAGTGTGTAACTCTCCAAAGTCAGAGCAAACATTACAATCCCAGTTATCACCTGTTTGTATCTTCAGCTGCATAAAAAGAATTACCCAGGTTAAAATAAACAAACACCCCCCCCCAAACCCCCATTTCTCACCGTAGGCCTCATCCAGCGAACGCCGGAAACCTTAGAGGATCTGGGACCGAGCTCATTGAATCCCAAAGATGATGCAGCACAAGGAAACAGACTATCTTCAAACAGTCTCCCGCTCTGGAGGCACTGGGCTTTCAGAGCGTCGTAGTCCTGACCCAAGAATTTCACCGCATTGTGGTTCTGTCCCAGGCCATCGTCACGATCCCACTGGCTCCTCAGCTTGTAGGCCATGCCTGTGGCATAAATGGGTGCCTCTGCCATCTTCAGCTTGTGGAGTTAACAGCGTACAGTAGGGCTCACTGCTGCTATCAATCGGATTCTCTTTGGAACCACAAAAAGACATAAAGATCTGTCAGTGTCCGTTATTAAAGAGGCAACAGCAGCACTGATGTAAATCTGATATAAAGTGGTAATGGCTTCAAGGCTCAATAATCAGTTAGAATAAAACATCAGAAGCTATTAAACATTGATGAGACTACGCTGCTGCCTGGTCGTGGTACACGTATCTGCGCTACAGCTGGATGCTTTAATTGCAATCACAAACAGAAGAGCAGAAAATCCAAAGCTTCTCACAGGAAAGAGGTCTTACGCAGTACAAAAGATCTGATTCCAGACAGCACCAATCACCTCAAGCAGTGCAGGATGTCAACCCGTTCTCACGCCTACAGTGGCCAAACCCTGCAAAAAAAGAGAAAAAACAAAGTGGAAAATAAGAAACGAAGCACAAAGATACAAGTCTGTACTTATGTGTGTATCTACACATAAGTACACAGATAAAAGCAGAAGCTGTGCACACTCTCTATGTGCGTTCACATTTAAAAGGCAAATGAGCCCTTCCTGTTTCTTTTCAGCCAACCACAGATATACATCCTTGCGATGCCTAGCACAGCAGTTACACACAGTAGGCATATCAGTGCTACTTTTACGGCGGAGAGTTGAATGTGTGCAGAGTGTCAGTGAGAACAAAATTAAAATCACTGTTTAATCAGACAAGCACATTAACAAAGCAGGATGGTAACTCTGTGTGTGTCTGTGTGTGTGTATTTTGATGCACAATAAAGGTTGCATGAGGTAAAGAACAAGCACAAGCTCCCTGTGACTCTTTAATTAAGCAGAGCCTGCGATGGAGGAGCATAAACTATCATCAGAGTCACCAAAGCTCTTGACAGAACTGGAGCTCTCAATAGAGTTAGTCTCACTTTGTCTGCCTTTGTTGCTTCGAGTCTTTCTATGTCTTTTCTGTCAAGCACAGAGGGGAAGGCTCTTATTTTTAACTTCTTTCAGCTCTGTCTCTTTTTGTTTACTACCCCAACACAGATATGAACCTGAACACTCTTCCAGTTTTGAGTCCCGACTGTCTGTCACAGCAGAAGCTGAGTGTGTGACTGTCATTGGCTTGTGGAGCTGTGGAGCCATGTAAGAGTTTCCACCCCCCTGCTCAATGTGAACCACACCCATTAGGATCACTGAGTGAAAAATGTTCCTGCTTACAGAGCCAAAAACTGCAACAGCTGCAACAGCAGGTTCCTCAGTCTGTTGATTTACAGAGCGTGGAGACTTATCACATGTTCCTCTATTGCTGCTAACATGATGGAGCTACACCAGTGTCATTTGATTGAGTACTACACATATCATTTCTGCTAATAGGGCAGCTAGCAAAGGTGGAAGTACTGCTTAATGCTGCCACGGCTGCTCCCACAACTATATTATGTTGCCATAATATTTCTTACCACAAGCATTATTACGCACACCGACCAATGCACTTTTGTCACCACTATAACAACTACACAGGAGTAGAAATATTGTGTGCACTGAGTATAATTTACCACAGTGATTTCATGGTCATTCAACCAGCAGAAAGGAGTGTTTTACTAAAAAGTAAATCCCCCAAACCATCACATAAAAAGCAGGATTAAAAAAACAAAAACACACATAAATTGGCTTTAACTTTAGTCTTATCTAGATCACATAGCAACCAGGGCATTTATGCTTTAGGGAAAGCCTCAAATCAGCCCTGTTTTGTGATTAAAAGTCATTCACTGAACTTCTACAGTAATCTGCATCTTTGCTTCATGATAAAAATTGTGCTTCATTGCAGGTTCTTCCCCTTGTCATCCACAAAATCTTAAAGTCAGATTAAAAACGCATGTTTTAAAATTTGCAAAAATTTGTTCCTCACCTCTCCTCCAGACTGGACTTTCTAGTTTGAACCCAGGAACTGTCAAACCAGTTCCAAACCCTGTTGGACTCCTTTTGTAAACAAGTCCTTGGAGGGATGTGCCAAGTGTGGTAGTTCAATACTTAATTCACTTTTCCTGGAGTAGAAAGAGTTATTGACTATACAGCCAGAAGCCAAAAGCATAATTAAAAGAGACTGTCAACCTGTTTAAATAACCTCTTGTTTTTGTCTCCACCGTTCACAAACACAGCCATTATAGTGTAACGCTGCCATCCCTGCAGACCACAAACAATTACTCATATGTTTACCATATATGTTAGTTTAGGTTACTTTAATAATAGCAGCAGCCAAAAACACCCAAGCTCCCATTAATATAACCAACAAGAATAGAGTCTAACCTGTTCTGTTAAAACCTCAGTCATATGGTTTTACCTCTTCTGGCTGCCATCAGGGCAAATTTTACCCAACACGAGTTCAATCTGACTATAATGAATATTTTACTTCCCCTCACATGAGAAATACATGCAGCCAACATACCCTCACTCCATATCCCAACACGCACACACACACAGCCTCCACCTTGGTGATGGTAGGGGCACATATAAGAAGTGGCAAGCAGTAGGGTGGGTACATGCATGTACTGCACTGCAACATCTAGCAATACAACAGAAGAAAACACGGTTCTTTTATTTGTTTTGATACAGCAGGACACTTCCTTTGAAATAGGGGTCAGATGACTTAAGCAGCAGACATGCAAAGACTGTGAAACCACTGCAATCATCAATAAACAGAATGTGTGACTAATACTTTTCTGCTCATGTCGGTTTCCTCCTTCTCACGACTCAGGTCGACTAAATATATGCTGATAGTAACTAAGTAGTGCCTGTGGCAGGGATAAGTCCAGAGTTTGTGCCATGAGTAAGCCTTATGACCGCCTGTGGTGTATTTCTGCATGCAGGGTTCATATTCCAAACACAGTTTACTGTGAAATTAAATATCTGAAGTGTTTGCTTTAAAGCTATGGAGAAAATAGACCCGCAGAGAAATTGGACACTCACAGTGACTGCTGCAGGGAACAGGCTGAGTGCTGTATGAGAGTCATTTTTCTTAAACTCTGCAAAGAAACAGCTTTTAGGAACACTGCACTGCATTCAGGAAATGCTCATTGTTGGAGTAAGTTACTCAGTTCGTATGGTTTGAAACATATTTTTGGCCCATATACAACTTTAATTTGGACACATGGCTCAGGCAGATAAGGAAGCAACTCTAAAGATCGGTGGGTGTGGTCCCTGGAAAAAAAATACAAATAAATAATACAATGTCCAAGTGTCAAACTGCGACTTTCTCAAGCTTATCAACAGCTGTGCGACACATTTCCTTTCGCATCACTACCATCAAACACACCATCCACCAACCCTGACAAAACAAAAGAAAGAAAGAACAAAAAAAAGGGGGGGCTAATGCAGTAACGCAAATTTTGCGTAATTTGCACAATAATTGCACATTTCATGGTTGCTATTCTGGTGAAAACTGCGAGAGTCTGGTCTTTGACTGCAATATCTTCCGGGTTCCAAACTAACAACAACAACTCATAAACTTCCAGCTCCCCTCTTTAAAAAGTTCAGACCAGGTCAAATTACTTTGAACATTAGTTCGTTTTTGCAGCCCGCCACAAAACTGTGGATGTAAAGTGATGTTGAGTAATATTATATTTACCTTGCAATGTGTTTCCTTGGAAAAAAAAAAGTTACACGACATTCAGCATACAACTTCAGAATATACTTTCCCTTCCATGTTTAAGTGCAGATTTATACCCTCCCCTCCTCTCGATCCAGCGCATATGAAGAAACGCCCTTCTGCTGCCCGTGAGCCCTCTTTCCAGTGAGTCTGCGCAGTACCCGCTGGTCATATACCACCACACTGAAAAGGGAGGGCTTTATAGCAATGACTGCAGAAAACAGTCTCGTATACAGTCATTGCTTTATGCACTGTGCTTTTTGTTTGTAGCAGGTCTGACTTCATACTGCAGTTCAATATGAAAGTTCACATTCATATGCATTATGCTGCCCTTTAAATTATATTAAAAAATCATTTTCCATAATTCTGTTAATAATGACTAAGCAGGCAACATTTACCAAGTGCTATACTTCATTTGAAGTTTACCTAAGCAGTAAATTTACGTTTTATGCCTCTTAAAAAGTCGGCAGACTTGTATAACACGTAAAAATAGGAAGGATTTTTTTTTCCTAATGACAACATTTAAAAGACTTTTCAAGTCTAAATAGCCAACACTGACATCTAGAGACTCCATTCAGTAACACGTCTTCTTTCAGACTTCAAGTCCCGTCGTGCATTGCGTCTTTCCACAGCTCTCGCGTGTCGTCCTCTGCCGCCGTTGTTCCATTGAGCTAACCCTTCAACATGGCATCCGACGGACCGCCGGGCACCGACTCTTTACCGTCTGATTTGGGGAGTGCTATTGCAGCTCTAAATACATGGAGCATCCCGGAGCTTCAGGGCAAGCTGGCGGAGCTGGGAGCGCCCAACATGGGTAAAAAAAAAAGCCCGCAGAAAGCGCCAAAGTAGACGGTGTTTGGCTATCGGCGGCTAGCTAGTTGCTAACTCCAGCTAGTAGCATTAAAACGCAGTACTTCCGTTACAATGAATTTCGGCCAGGCCTGCATTATGTTGATGCTCTGTTGAATGAATTTCACACACTTGTTAATCAAGTACGTGACATTTTTATCACTGTGACTCATGTTTGGTAAAACCAAGAGCATTCGAGTTGCTTTTTTCTTTCGGATTAGCCCTGCAACTTGTCCAGAGGATTAGCTACTTTGCTAACTTTACATGTAGTGGTCAGCGTTAGCCTAGTTCTCTGTTACACGTTAACATGTAAATGAGTTGTTCTGGCACATTATTGGTGTACGTTTTACATACATAGATTCATATCAGTGTTGTTTAACAGCTGTTTCTCATTCTTGTCTCTCTTCAGGCCCCAGAGAGGAGCTGATTGACAGGCTGAAGGGCTACATGATACAGGTGAATGCATTCACAGTTCGGTTTTCCAGTCACCGAGCATTTGTTTTGTATGGTGGCGCAACTTTTTATAGCACTTTTTTTTTCTGCGATTCCTCACTTTTCAGGCTACGTTGCAGTAGTCTGATATAATGCTTGACCAGACGTTAATAATATTTCCCAGCTATTTATCTTTGCTTCTTTAACTTGGTTTTCTCCTTTTCATTGAAATCAAAGGAATTACTCTTGATTGTTTTTTGGATGTCTCTCTCCACAGACTGGGATTCTCCTCAGCAAACCTAGTGATGATAAACAAATGGGTTCTCAGGTAAATTGGAGGGAAAACCATGTGTATAATAACTACAGCACACAGTACTTAAGCATCAGTGTAGTGCGTGACACGGTGGTTAACCTCACAGCAAGATGGTCCTCTGGCTGTGTGGACTTTGCATGTTCTATCTGGGTACTCTGGCTTTCTCCCACAGTCCAAAAACATGCAGTTAGTGGGGTTAGGTTAATTGATGGATAAGCAGAAGAAAATTCATGAATGGATGTTTAGAATAATAGCCAAACCACATAATAATCATTAACCAACCTAAGAATTACCCACAGATGTGTGTACATCCATGGGAAATGATATAAGTAACTAGGGAAAATTATTTTAACTATGTGGGTGGTGGGGAGATCAAATTGAGTAGAAAAACTGCAATTCTTCCTACTGATGATAATATTTTAAAATAGAAGTATAGTCATGTGAATAACCAATGTGATTCACTTATTTACTAAGAAGAGAAAGATCTATGGTTGGATTCTAGAAGGAGGCACAGTTCCCTTTGGGGTTGTGTCAAGAAGGATCTCTGCTAAAAAGTCTGCCAAATCAAATATAGAGAGTTGCCTGCTGTGGGTGAATAAGGGAGCGGCCAAAAGTAGCTTTTTAAAAAATTGTTATTCATAGGTTTTTCAGTCTTGTGAATGTGTTATAGTTGAGTGTGTTCAGTTCTGTCAGTGTTGCTGCTGTTTGTAGAACTACGGTAAAAGTCATTAAGAAGCACTTCAACAAAACATTAAAAAATATCTATAACATGTTCACTGAACACCTTAATATCTCACTTGGGAAGTCATGCATGCTTAATGAGTTCACTTCAAATCCTCATACTTCACATTTAAAACACAGCTTTCTGTATTTCCTCCTCTCTAGATACCAGGTATCCCTGCTATGCCCCCAATGCCCATGCCACCCATGCCTCCTGGTATGACTATGATCCCGCCTATGAGCATGATGCCCAGTGGCCCTCCTCCACCCGGTATACACATGGGCATGGAGCACTCTGGTTTGCCACCACCTGGCCTCACACAGGATGATCAGCTGAAGATGGCTCAGCAAAGAGCAGCCATGGTGTTACAGCAGGAGGAGCGGGCCAAGCAGGTGAGGATAGCTGGACCAAAGGTTTACTCACTGATCACTCACTTTTGACATTTAGCTTTGCATTTAAAAGACAAAGATATGACGATAACTGAAACAACAAAAAAGAGCTGATGTTTTAATGTGTAGGCACATTAATATTATAAGTGCATGTGACAGAATAAATGGTTTTGTTACCAGAGCACCACAGCAATAAGTTTTTGCTTTTAAAATGCAGGACTACACACAGAAAATACTTTAACATCATGTTTTCCCTGTCTGGCTCTTATTGTTTCCGACTGTCCCAGGGTGATTCCCATGTCATGGATGAACAAGATCTTTTGGAGCAACAGAAAAGGGTAAGATGGATGAACAATATCCCAGTTGTAATATTTATATTAAAGCACAGCACACACATACATGAGTTATCTCAGCTGTTTCACAAGCGAGGCAAGAGTAGAGCAGGAGATTGATACGCTAAGATATGCTATGTATTGTGAGAAGCTAAACATGAAAGCAAGTCTGTCAGTTTAGCAGTGATCGCACCCTCACCTGTGGTAACAAGTTGTGGATGGTGACTGAAAGAATGATATAAGCAGTGGAAATGATCTTCCTCCAAAGGGCGTCTGAGTTCAGCCTTAGAAAAAGGGTGAGGAGTTCAGTCATTCAAGAGGGGCTCAAAGTAGAGCCACTACTCCTCTAAACCAAAGGAAACCAGTTGAGGTGGTTCAGGTATCTGACTAGGATGCCTTCTGGACAGCTCCCAGGTACGGTGTTTTGTCCTACTGGGAGGAGGCCCTGGGACAGATCCAGAACATGCTGGAGAGATTGTTTCCCAGCTAGTTTGGCAATGCCTTGGTATTCCTTCAGAAGAGCTGAAGGAGGTGAAAGGGAGGTCTGGGCATCTCTGCTTAGACTGTTGGCTCCATGACCTAGACCCTAATAAGAAGCAGAAAATGGAATTTGTATATGTGTGTGTGTGTATATGTATATATATATGTGTGTGTGTGTGTGTATGTATGTGTGTGTATATATATATATATATATATATATATATATATATATATATATAATTTATTTATTTTTTATATTTTTGGTTGTGTGCAAATCTCACTTTTGTGCTACTGAAATTTCTAAACATTGTAATTTCTGTTCCCCCCCGCCCTCATATATCAGGCCGCAGTGCTGCTGGAACAGGAGCGTCAGCAGGAGATGGCCAAGATGCAGCCCAGGTCCATGCCCACTGTCACCCCAATCAGAGGTGTGTTTAAGCCAGAGTTCTAAAAACATATTGCATTCCAGAAGTATTCATTTCCAGAAATTACTTGATCTTTGCTTCAAGTGAAGGTTTGAGTCTTTATCTTAAAAAGCACATTTTAGGAGCAATTGATCATATCTTAATAAGCAGCTCATGTCATCTACTGACTGTGTGTTTCAGGGCCTCTGCCTCCAGGTGTCACCATGTTACCAGTTCAGAAACAGAGAGTGCCGCCTCCTCCTGGAGAAGATAGCAGAGAGGTAAATACCGCTCCCCCTGTATGTAGGCTGATTTAATCTTCTATGTGAACTATTGTTAAATTACACAGATTGTTTATTTTAGACATGTTGTATACTTTTGCATCATTCAGATATATGTATATATTGTTCTTAAAATTGTTTAGCAGTGCTGTACTGTTGACACTCCCTCTTCTTAAATGACCAAATCAGATAGTGTGACCCCCACTGTCCATCTTTATTTGTATTTCATGTTCATACATGTATGCATTAGTCCCATGTTTTTGCTGAAAGAGGTTGTTTTTCTTCTACTTTTTCCAGACACACAGATGTTCATAAAATTTCTCTAATCACTCATTTTTTATTTATTTATTTTTTTGTATTTCAGACCTGGCAGAGTGAGGAGATAAGTGTCAGCGGTCCCAAGATCCCCCAGGCTCTGGAAAAGATCCTCCAGCTGAAGGAGATCAGACAGGAGCAGCTCACAGACCCCACAGGTCAGTCAGCTGGTTAGACTGCTGCTGAACCAGAATTATTTGTTTATTTAGTCAAATTTGTTCTGTAGTGACTGCCTGGGAAGGCCAACTATAATTATATTAAATTGTCGAATTCAGAATGTTTTTGTGTGATTTGTGTTTGGAAAATGAGTTTTTGGAGCGTGATCACCACACATTTTTATATATCTTTTTCAGAGGAGGATGAAGATGAAGATGAGGGAGCAGATATGGACATGATCAATTCATCTGGACCAGTCATGTCTGAAACAGATGATGACAGCCAGATGTCCAAAAAAGACGTAAGCCTTCTTTTAAGCATCTAAGGCACCTTTTAAGTCACACCATTGTGAGTCTGTGCTTAAGAATTTACTTTGTGAGTTGCTGCTCTCACTTTGACATATGAAATTGGCTTAAACCTGCAAAATCTATTAATAAAACACTAGTATTTAATTCAGAAATGAGGATATCTGTGCCTTTGCATTAAAAATGGGAGTATGTCTTCTAATCCCAAAAGAAACAAGTTCCTGGGATGAATTAATACACAATAAAAGTGTTTTTTTGTTTGTCTTTGTTTTTATTGTAAGCTATTGGGACTCAGTCTGAATTTATGAACCAAACTTTTCCTTAGAAAAACCGCAGACGCAGGAACCGCAAAAAGAAGAGCAAGAAGAAGCGAGCGCAGGAGAAGAAGGAGCAGGCCGAGCAGCAGCAGAAGGAGACCAGTGACAAGGAGAAGGACAAAGCGAAGGAGTCAGAGGTGGAGATCGAGTACGTCACAGAGGAGCCCGAGATTTACGACCCCAACTACATCTTCTTCAAGAGGATTTTTGAGGCATTTAAGGTGTGACTCCAGCAGACATAATTTATTGTAATACCATCGGCTTTGATGCCCCTCTCCCTCTAATGCAGTCTGTCTTTCCTCTTTTCTAGCTGACTGATGATGTGAAGAAGGAGAAGGAGAAGGAGCCTGAGAAGGCAGAGAAGCTGGAGACAGCTGTGCTGCGGAAAAAAGGATTTGAAGAGGAGAAGAAAGACAGTGATGACAGTGATGAGGTTTGAATCCCCCCGTCTGTTAGGAGAACAGAGTAGAAAGAACAAAATCATTTTTGTTTACGTGTTAAACGTCTGAAATGCTTTTTCGTGTGCAGGAAATCAGGCCGGATGTACCTAAGCTATCCAAGAAGAAGCTGAGGAGGATGAACAGGCTGACAGTGGCTGAACTCAAACAGGTAAGTGCAGTCTTTAAAAATGTTTTGCTTTTCAGTCTCATCTATAGATCATTTTGAATAGATGATAACATTTTATTTCTCTTTCTGACACTTTGCTTCAGTTGGTGGCTCGTCCAGATGTGGTGGAAATGCACGATGTGACGGCTCAGGAGCCCAAGCTGCTCGTGCACTTAAAAGCCACCAGGAACACTGTGCCAGTGCCCAGACACTGGTGCTTCAAACGAAAGTATCTGCAGGGAAAGAGAGGTATCGAGAAGCCGCCCTTTGAGCTGCCCGAGTTCATCAAGAGGACAGGAATCCAGGAAATGAGGGAGGCTCTGCAGGAGAAGGTGGGTGGCCTTCTAACAGTCTGAGTACACAATAGCAGAAATATTAATGCATCATTAATGGCCCTGTTTTTATGTCCGTTTGCAGGAGGATGCCAAAACTATGAAAACCAAAATGAGAGAGAAGGTTCGTCCCAAGATGGGAAAGATCGACATCGACTACCAGAAGCTCCACGATGCTTTCTTCAAATGGCAAATCAAGCCCAAGCTCACTATCCACGGCGACCTTTACTACGAGGTACAGAGAGGTGTAATTAGGAGCAGTACTTACATTTACTGCAGTGAAGTCATTAGTGCTGCAGGTCCCTCACATGACCTACTTTGTGTTTTTGTGCCTCTGCAGGGTAAAGAGTTTGAAACTCGTCTGAAAGAGAAGAAGCCGGGAGATCTGTCTGATGAGCTGCGTATCGCTCTGGGCATGCCAGTTGGACCTGTAAGTTCCACTGTTGTTAAAATACTGTGTACATTTACTGAGCTAAGGCAAAAAAGCAGCAAACGAGTTTGAAACTAACTGCAATTTCTCTTGATAAACACACAAATGCAAGCATATATAGATATATAGATACAGAAACAGACAGCCTTGGTGATCTTAGAGCTTTGTGATGTTTTTTATGTTGTTTATTGTGCTCCTGCTAATGGGGTTTTTGTTAGTATTTCTTGTTCTTAGTCTCATTTTAATCTCAATGAGACTAATTAAATAAGACTGCATAAAGAGTGATATAAAAACTATTGTAGGAAGTTCTAGTTGTCAAAAATAAATCAGCTGCTCTTGTTTTATTGTTGCTGTCCTTCTGTAGTATCACTTTCCCTGCTGTATCATTCTGTCACTTTCTCTGTTACAAGCTGTGAGAATAAATGTGTCAGATAAGACGTGACAGGACTTGTTTACACAGACACACTAATGAGGACAGGAGCACAATGCTGCGATAACAACAGTTATAAAAATATACCCAGGCAGATTATTTTGTCACAGGCAGCACCAGCAGGCACACACATGAACGCTGAGCATATTTTTAGCTTAGAGGGAGGCCATCTTACTGCTCACTGAGGGAGCAGAACTAGTCATTTAACTTGTGTTGTCACTTTCTTTGTCACTAGAATGCCCACAAGGTGCCACCTCCCTGGTTGATAGCCATGCAGAGGTACGGACCCCCTCCCTCCTATCCCAACCTCAAGATCCCTGGACTCAACTCCCCCATCCCAGAGGTAACAAAATATCCAGCTTCAGATTAAAAAATAAATAAAAGGCTTAAATATACAAAGTTTTAACAGCATTGACCTCAGTTTTGATTATGCTCAAAATGTGTTTGAGTATTACTTTTGTTTCTCTTTATCTGCATCCTGGTGTTTCTCTGTTCATCAGAACTGTACTTTTGGTTACCACGCTGGAGGCTGGGGAAGCCGCCAGTAGATGAGATGGGCAAACCTCTTTATGGTGACGTGTTTGGGACCAATTCTGCAGACTTCCAGGTTAGGACTTCCACAGTCTTTCACACTCACAATACACTCCAGGCACTTTTTAAAATCATAACTAAATGTTAACTTTGAAAACAAAGTAAATGCCTTTGCTTAAAACAGCAGCTTTTATTTGTGATTGTTTGCTGGTAGGCTTCTTGATACAAATTTCATCCAAGCTGAATTGATTTGATTCCCACACATTACGATTAGAACCAACATCTTTATTATGGCTGTCTTAACGATGACTAACAGATGAATGTGTTTCTGTGTTTAGGCTAAAGCAGAGGAAGAAGAGGTGGACCACACACCGTGGGGAGAGCTGGAACCCTCAGATGAGGAATCATCAGAGGAAGAGGAGGAGGAAGAGAGCGACGAGGAGAAACCAGACGAAACAGGATTCTTCACGCCAGCAGACAGGTACTGAATACACACGGTGTAGTTAACATTTTAATCAAGGCGCTAATAAAAGATGACTTCATGACTCTTTTTCTCACCCTGAAGTGTTTGTCATCTTTTTTTGGTACAGAGTAAGTTTATCCAAAATATTCAAAGAAAAATAATCTTTTTAATTCGTAGAGAAAAGAGTTCGTGCTTCAAACCTGAAACCAAATAAATGCACTCCAGAAAATGAAAAGGGTAGCACCTCTCAAACTTCTGAGTCAACAGCTGCATTTGTTTATTGGCTCACATTGCAGTGGAAGTGGGTTTGTGTGTTTTCAGCACAGTGCCGTCCTCAGTGTGAGAGGCACACTACTTCAGTTGAAGGTTGTAGTTACTGTCAGGGATGTGTCAGAATAAAAAATAACCATGCAGCTAAATACTTTCAAGGATGCAGTTCGTAGGTCTGTGAGACTGAATATCAGATTTGCATCATTCTCATCAATGCTGACATTCACATTAGCTTTCAGACCATGAAACCGTTTCCTTAATTTACTGTGCAATTATAACCACAAATGCCCTGCGAACTTGGGCGGTAAAGTGCCCATTCAGATTAGTGTCTAACTGGGTAATTTGCTTTAGTTGATGAGGTATATAGCTTGTCTGCGATTATCTTGTGGTGCAGTGTGTGACTGCATGTCCTCGCCCATGTCCATCAGTTGCTTGATTGGATTTCTGTGAGCATACGTTCGATTGAGGTTGTGCGCGCCCACAGCTTTCAGATCTTTTTCAAGGCTTCGTGATGTAAAGTGTGTAGAAGCATGAACTCAGGCACGCATGGAGATTTGCACCCAACAATAAGCTCATCGTGCGCTGTGTCTCATTTTGCGTGTTTCAGTGGGCTGATCACCCCAGGAGGCTTCTCATCAGTACCAGCCGGCATGGAGACCCCAGAGCTGATAGAGCTGAGGAAGAAGAAGATCGAGGAGGCCATGGATGGGTGAGTGTCGCTCCGCAGTGCCACAGCTACACTGCTGATTTTATTCCCTCCTTATTTTAACATTCCTTCGAGGCTGGGGGGGAATTATAGGAATTATGCAGAATTTCAGGTTCATGTATTTCAAGGATGAAGGTCAGGTGGTGTTCTAAGATTTTCTTCTCTTTTTTCAGCTTTTGAGAGGCAATTTTAAAACTCAGTTATCTAGAAAGTATTTGAGCTAGGTCATTCAGTTTTTTAGGGTAAATATGTGGTACTACAGCTCTGTGAATGTGGACTCTCAGGAGTGTAGCTCAAGTTAACATAGAGTGAAGGCTGCTCGAAGTCTGAGATATTTGGATGTTCGATCTTTGACAGCAGCAGAGGACTGATGTTTTATGTATAGCTTCTCATGTACAAGACACATAATAATCTTTAAAACAGTTCATCAAGCTTGAATACCGAGAAGAAAAAAACCCACAATTTCATCCAGCTTCAGTGCGAGACTCCCCAGGGATTGGATGACATTTGACAAACTGACATGGAATGACCCATTCACATTTATTTATGAGTGGTGCTGTCTAAAAAGTACCTGCAACTATAAAATGAGTCACTTTTGCTGTACACAACGGGAAAAAAATGTCATCACACCCACTCTAATTTGTTGTTAATGCCACAGTTCTGGTGTCATGTAATAAAAAAACATCAGTGTGTCAGCAGCAGGTATTTGTAGTGCAGATTTCTTTGCTTTTGGCAGGTAACTTAGTCCTGTTTGTGTCAGTACAATGTAAATGCTCGCAGCATTAATTTGTAACCACCCAGAGGAATTCTCCTTCTCTAAACCTGTCATATTTTTACAGGAATGAGACGCCACAGCTGTACACTGTTCTCCCAGAAAGACGAACGGGCCCCGTAGGAGCAGCCATGATGGCCTCGACACACATTTACGAAATGTCAGGGGTAAGGCGCAATGTGTCCAAATGAAAAGGCAGTACAGCGTTTTGTTTTTATTTTTATTTGGGAGGTTCTTTCCTCTTCTGTCACTCTGACAGAATCTTAAATATCTTCCCTGCTGTCCTCAGGCCATGGCTGCTCGTAAAGCTGGTGGAGGGCAGGAGTCGCAGGGCGTGGAGGTGGCCCTGGCCCCGGAGGAGTTGGAGCTGGACCCCATGGCCATGACGCAGAAGTACGAGGAGCACGTGAGAGAGCAGCAGGCTCAGGTGGAGAAGGAGGACTTCAGCGACATGGTAGCTGAGCACGCAGCCAAACAGAAGGTACTGAGACACGCAGTCAGTTTCTCTTTTTTCTTTTTCTTCTTTTTTGGCTCAAGCGATTGCCATAGCCGCCGCAGCGGCGTCATCATTTGTTCCACAGAACCTTTAATGTCGGCCATAACTCGATGTGACCTAGGTTGTTCAAATTCACACTATAGATGCATACTGTTCAAGCTAGACCCATCAAAATCCGCACACTCCTTCACTGACTTTACTAAAACAGCACTTTGACGGCGACCCCACCCTTGCTAGGAATCCTAAACAGCTGAGCATTAGCTCCCGTTCAGCTGTGCTTTTGTTTTAACATGTTTCCTTCATATAAATGCTTCTGTTTTGTTGATTCCTGGTTGACAAATAACAGCTGTTACATAATCACTTCCTGGAAGCTTTTACATTTGCTGCTTTCAAGAAATGCTGCGGGCAAACAGCAGTGCAGTTCAGACCAACAAAGACAAGTTACCTCAGCAAAGCATCTTCTTTAAAAAACAAATCAGATGTGATTAGTTAAGAAATCAACACATGATCTACACATTTGGCCTGTGAATTATCAGCTTGTTACTGTAAAGGAGTTCTATTTATAAACTAAAGGAAAGTGGAAGTTGACAGTCATTTTAGGTTTTCCCTTGGGGTGGTGTTTGAATATTAATAGTTTCCCCCTCCTCCCCTCTTTGCTTCCTTGTCACCAAACAGCAAAAAAAGAGGAAGGCCCAGCCGCAGGACACGCGAGGCGGAGCCAAGAAATACAAAGAGTTCAAGTTCTAGAGGAGATGAACCAAAACAAAGCTCTGCGAGCGACTCGGCCACCACAGGAAACGAAAGCGGAAGAGACGAATTTAAATTTCAGAGGCTCCACACTGCAGCACCGACCATCTGTCAGAGCTTTAACAGTAAACTGTAAATCGACAGTGTTGCCGCGTCTCACTTAATCAGTGATACATGGCAGTGGTGACGTGCATTTTCCTGTGTTTAGTTCAGCTTTTAAGGTCGTGGTTATTTTTTTCATGGTAACCATGTTTTGTTTTTTCTGTTTTTTGTAAATAAATGAAGTGACAACATGAGTTCATAACTTTACCGTCTCCAGGTTTCTGATTGATTTCATTCTCCTCTCTGAGGAGTTGTACTTGCATGCTGGTGGTAAAATGCAAGACATTTTCCCCGGCTGAGTCAGCCGAGCCGCTCTGACGTATAGATAGGGACGTAAGGCTTGAAGGAGAAGAGATCTTATTTTGCATCTTAGTAACTAGTACTGTACCTATTAAGGGCTTTGCTTCTACTGAAAATGCAAATTTGACCTCTGAATTCAAGGGTGATCACTTCTGTCCACCTGTTTGTTTGTTTTTCATCTTTGTTCTAAGCTTGTTTGGATATGGCTTATCCCTGTTGTCTAGAGCTTTGAGGCCAGGGATAAGCCATATCCAAACAAGCTTAGAACAAAGATTCAAAAACCAGCAGAACTAATATATACACTTCAATCAGTATGGAGGCTTTAAAAAGGACATTTAGAGTGAGAAATTCTTTTAAAAAAAAACTGAACTTACAGGAATAAGCTCAGGTTGGTGCTTGGGCAGTATTTTCTTGCAAACCAGAAAAGGTGACAGTCTGAAGGTAACAAGTCTTAACTAGCAGCACCACTATGGGTGTTTCCACTGCTTGTTTATATTTAATACCTAGCATTAATAGACTATTGGCTGTCTTACATGGGTTTCTTGGCTGGTAGCCCAGGAACCTCTAAGAAAAAGTACTCCAAGAGCAAATGTGCAATTTCTAAATCCATCCTGGATGGGCATCTTGGAGTAAATGGGCATGAGTCAAAAGTTAAAGCCTTCCAATGAGAGTGAGTTCAGGAAGAGCATAAACTTGTTTTGTTTCGGATCTTTACCAGATATATGGCATAAATTCAGCTTGAACCAGCATGTCAGAGAAGCACTGCATCCACAGAAATTAAGTCACTTATTCTCAGGCAAGCAGATGGGGTGCGGCAACCTGCAGTTCACGCTCCCACAGCTAGAGGGCAAACGAGTACCGAAGGTGATAGTCAGCTGACCGTCTGGGAAGCACAGTGACCTAAATACAGTAGCTGCTGCAGCAGCTTCATGCTGACTCGGTCACTGGTACACAGCTCCTCACACGGAGCAACAGCCTGTTCAGATCAGATCCTGTAAGTGTCCTGGAAAAGGCAACGCAGTACCAGTATTCCCACTACTGCAGAGCTGTGTGGACAGTATTCCCACTATTCCAGCCTATGATGAAAGCTGCTGTTACTGAAGTATACCTTAGAGGGGCAGTTCTGTGAATGTGTTTAAGACTAAACATAATGTGGCATTTGAGGACGTCTCCTTCACCTACGTGACTGAAACTTTACTCTCAGTGGTCCATTTAGAGGAAGTAAGACTTCACTGGTACTGCTGACGAAGCCACCCCTCTGAGCAGAGTATTTGTACTCGCTGTACTCAACCTTATTTACTAAGAGCTGTGCAAATTTACACCGACTCCTTTCAGCAGTTCCCTACAACACATGGGTGAAATATGCAATGTATGAATGTTAATTTGCAATATTACAATTGCAATATATTTTTTAAAAAAACAGAAATACATTTAAAAATCACAGGCTCTGCTTCCCTAGTGTGAATGTTTTATATTTGTCATATAAACTTAATCTCTTTGAGTCTTCCAACTTTTTTATTTTTTCAAAACAAACATTTTAAGCACATCTTTAAACTAATTTCTATTAGTTTAGATCTCAGTAACATAATTAGCCTGATCAGTAATTAAAGTCAATTACTCCTAATATATTGACATGTATTGGTGTGTTTTACCCACACTGGCACAGCTGCTTTGTAACTACATGCCTGCTGTATTGTGCCTATGCACAGTCACAGTAAAGGGGAGCTGTAGTTAGGTTGCATAAGAAACGGTGTAGACTTAATTGACTGTGACACTGGATTTGGAGCCTGTGCAGTGTCACTTGATGACTTTGCAGATTTAGGCCGCTGTGTAAAAAGTAACCCGGGATTATCCTGTGACCATGTTTTAATCTGCTTGATTCTAATCTCTTTATCAATGGCAGGAGCGGCTGGTGGTGAGAGAAGCACATCAAAAAGAGCAGAAGGGGATATGCTGTGTTTGAGTAATTCAGCTGATAATCTAAGAAAAAAAATGTTTGCACTAATGACAAGTCTGAATTCTTTAACATAATTCGGTTCAGTTTTATGTATACAGTCATGTCACAACAGCAAGCCACCAAAACAGTCACCTCAAGGAGTTTTATATTGCAAGGTAAAGACCCCACAATAATAAAGGGAAACCCCAACAATCAGACAACCCCCTATGAGCAAGCGCTTGGCGACAGTGGGAAGGAAAAACTCCCTTTTAACAGGAAGAAAACTCCAGCAGAACCAGGCTCAGGGAGGGGCAGCCATCTGCCATGACTGGTTGGGGCTGAGGGGAGGGAGACAAGACAAAAGACACGATGTGGAAGAGAGCCAGAGAAGAATAATAACTCCATAGTTAATATTTACTAAAAAGCCTGTAATGATATTAAACAGTAAGCTATAAGAACAGAGGTGCATTTTAATCTTTATGTCTTAATCTGGGGTAAAAGAACAAATACTATACAAAGTGTAACAGACTACATTATAGTGTTCTCTAAAGACTTTAATTCTTTACATACAGTTTTGATATGTCCTACATCCCCTGAAAGCAGCATAATCTAGAAATTAAAAGAGCTAAAACATGGATCTATCAATTTTTCATTACACTGCAGTTATGTGCGTATCCCCGGGCTGCCGTGAACATTTCAAGCACGTAATGTTTTTGTAAGCCCCGATCACTGCTGGGATAATCTGCCTGTGGAGAGACGTCAAGCTGATGGCAGCCGGCCCCGGCTGTGACGCTGCCATTGGGTCACCTTCTGATTCATATTCAGATGCAGAGATTGTAATCAGAGCAGCGCCTTTGTCACCTGAAGGTGCAAACGCTGCACCTGTTTCACCTTACACTGACAGGCAGCCAAGCCCTGGATGAGATGCAGGCTGGTGGTTGTTTGTGTCAGAGGGAGAATGGCTCGCACAATAGCGCGGTCTGTGGGTGTTTTCTTGTGAGTTTAAAGCCACATGCAAATAAAACCGTTTTAGTTCTGTATGAAAATAAGGCAGCTCTTTCCTGAATATTAACTCTAGTGTCTTATCTGGCAGATCAGGGAAGCTGGAAAACGTGAAAGGAAAGCAATCTCAGTTCACAGACTCCAACCAGTTTTGCAGATTTCTCCTAACAGCTGACTGAGGTTAGGGGTGTGTGTGAAAGAGCCTTGGACGAGCCATGGCTACTGGGACCATTACAGGAGCACATGAGACTTCTGAAATTATGCAATATGGGTCAAAAACGGAACACGTGCAAATCTACCCTCCTGGGTCCCCCCGTGAAACACCTGAGTGGGCCCACACACTGTATGCAAGGCTTGCTGTAAGCAGCGGTAAATCACGAGGTGTAAGAAAAAACATTGAATGATGGATAAATATAAGCTCTGGAGTTTATTGATGGTTGAAATCAATACACTTCATACCACACTACATACGTTAATGTCGTCCCATTGATGAAAAAGATGTGTCCTGGCTATTGATGTCCTGATTGGAGTGCAGGTTGTTTGGAGCAGCAGCACCTGTACAACATTTAATTATAGGCCTTCAATGTTTTTATTTATTTTACTATAAATTGGCTTAAATAAATTTTCAGTTACTTTAGTGCTGTTGTATGTGTTAAAGACATTTGTGCAGGAGCACACCCTACTGTTAAATATATAAAGCAAGTTATGGGATAAATTCCTGTAGTCACACAGATCAGAAGGACACTGTTGCGCTGTCTCTTACTTTATTCGCTTTTAAGTTTCTTTGTTACAATGACCTCTGTTACATCACTGCAAAAATGCAAATACTGTAAACAAGGTTATAGTCAGACTGAGGGCTCACTTGTGGTTCCTAGTTTTTAAAAGTAGAATGGGAGGGAGAACCTTCAGCTTTCATGCCTCTCTTCTGTGGGACCAGCTCCCAGTTTGGATTTTGATAAAGCTTATAGTTACAGCTGGATCAGGTGACCCTGAACCCTTCCTTGCTATAGGCTCAGGCTGCGGCAGGGATTCATGTGATGCACTTTTTTCACTCCCTGTGTGTTTATACATCACTCTGCATTTAATCATTATTACTTTTTACTGTGATGAATAAATCACTCTTATTGCATCTGCTCCATAGGATTTTTCCTACCAAGACAGAAACGAAAATAAATAAATAAATGAAAGTAAAATATACTGCAGTTGCAGTTCTAATAATAAAATTGCAGTTTTCAACTGCAGAATTGCTAGAGAATAAAATGATATAAATTACATATGTGAAATACACATTTATTAAATAAAAATATAGAATTTATATAAAAATAATTTTAGAAATAATACATTTAAAAGATAAAAATAAAACTGTAGTAATGACGTCGGACTTAAAGATCGGATACTATAACAAAATAAAATAAAAGCAATAAATTTTAAAAAAATCATGATCTACCACTCGGCAGTACAGCAGTGCGTTCAGAAGCGTATAGATTGTGTGTTTGGGGTTTAAACAAACACGGTAACAGCAGCTGCTGCGATTGGTCCGCTGCTGTGTGTTTGTGTGTGTGTGTGTGTGTGTCTCCCGCTCCGGAGCGGCTTTACGTCCTCTGAAGAGGCGTTGCTCTCACTGCTTTCTGCTCATTGTGCGACTTCGGCGAGAGAAATTTCCGCTTCCTGCACCGATAAACACCAGCGGCGAGCACACATACCGAGCGGACACCAACTTAAGCAGAGGGAGAGGAGACGGGGAGAGACGCGGGGATTTGCCGCCTGCCGTCAGGTACAAACCGCGAAGATTGCGATGTTTTCACTATCAGGCGGAGATTAGCACTTTCCGTTTGCGTTGAGCACTCGAGCGCTGTACTCGTTTGCACCATCCTGAAAAAAGAAGGCAAAGCGCAGGGGACACGGACCCAGAGCACCAAAAGAAGGACACACACGTACGGAGAAGGTAGACTACTACGGGTATTCCCCGCTATTAGCTCCGTCTGAAAGCCCGTTTTCAGCCTCCAGGATGTCGGAGCGAGGAGGGCTCCCGCGGACTGGGGGCGTCCCTTCGCCGCACATGCAGCCCTCCAAGCCGGTCAGCATCACCTCCAACCGGCCGGTCCACATGAACCTGTACGCTACCTGGGAGGTGGACCGCTCCTCGCCGAGCTGTGTGCCGAGGTATGTGGAGGGTAAGGGGGGGGGTAGGAGCTTAGCATGACTTATCACTTTTTCGGGGCTGGTTGTTGTGAATGGGAAGTGTGTTTACAGTGGGGGATTACAAACACCCAGGAGTGCCAATTTAGGAAGTCTCATCTGTATTGATTTGTGCTGCTGTGGTATTAACAGACGGGCAGATGGCGTTAGACCCAATAATTAAAAGGGTTCCGTCCAGTACCACTGATATTACCCTCTGACTGGACCCCTTGTTAGCCTTTCCAACACTTTTAGTGGTCCCCAACCCTCAGCTTGAGAACTCTACAACCTTACTTTTAAAGATAAAGCACACAGGCTCCCTGATTATTTCTGATCCCTATAGCAGCTGCTGCCCAAAACGCCCCAGTTGTTGCCCACCTGATCAGTGCAGACACAAAAGAGTGATGAAGCACTGGGTCACGTGGACTGTCACTGCAACTGTAGAGCTCCAGTTTGTATCCATTTATTGTACAAGTGTAACAGTAGGTGCTGTGATGTATGAGTCTGAGGGAGAAGATGAAGGCAGGAGTTATCTTTGAGGTGCACCCACAAACCGAAACAGCTTGTTTACTGTCAGATTTCCACAGGCTTCCACTGCTTGTCATGTAATGGATCGTGTGTGCGTGCGTGTGTGTGTGTGTGTGTGTGTGTGTGTGTGTGTGTTCATAAGGGCAATGCAGCAAGGTCACAATAGGAGAGACACCTCATCCACCTCTAAGCTCAGCCTCAGACAAAGACACTGAAGTAGGCTTTTTCCTGAGAGACTGAACAGCCAGGCTGTGAGGGGAGCTTTAGCTGGCGGGCAGTATGGTTTGTCCAACAGAAGCAGATGCACGTGGTCATGTGACCTGTGATAAGACACATATATCAGGTCTAACCTTAATGAATGTGTTCCAGCTGCAGTTTCTCTCATTTTTTTTATGATGCCTTAGTAATAACCCTGGTCATAATAAGTTAGATTCAAGGTCAAAGGTTAACTGCTGCTGCCGAGGTAGTGCTTGTTTTTCCAATCCTGGCTAAACAAACAGTTGGTAGAGCTTCTACACTGATAAAAAGGTGTGCAAAAACTTTCTGTGAAATGACATTAAGTGTTTAAAAAAAACAAAAACTTCCCTTTTTGCCATAAGCCCGAGGTACGTCCTTCCAGATGAGCGCAGATGTTTAGGTGACTAAAAACACAATTAGTGTGGAATAAAGCAGCGCGGTCATCGTCACACAAAGCTCACATGCTGACACCTTAATGCTGCTTGCTGAAATGCTTTGAGGCTTTACTGGTTTTAGAAGCAAAGCCTCAAAGTATGTTTGGCTTCTTAGTATTCTGTGTGTGTGCGTGTGTGTGTGTGTGTTAATGATACAGCTGTGAATCTCTGTCTTGCGATTAACTTGAATATAAAATCCGTTGTTTGTCTGCATATTAAATGTGTTTCCCCTGTTTTGTTTGAGGTTATTCTTCATGTTTGCGCCAACATCCTGGAATATTTTGGCATCGTGCTCCAAAATGCGATTATGGACTTTGTTTTTAAGGGGGGGGGACCTCTGCCACCCCACCCCCCCGCAGCCGTCATGTTCTGTCGAATATCTTCGATTTCACTGCAGTTTCAGCAACACACAGAGACTCAGAGGCAGAAAAAAAAGAGAGCGGGTGGGAGGGTTGGAGAGAAACAGAGGATGACACTGTGAGATGGGGAGTAGCAGCAGTGGCTCTGTCATCTACATTTAAATAGGATTTTTCAGACACAGGCAACAGGGAAGTCTAATCCAGAGCTAGAAGAACCTGCATACCAGAGACCGTGAATAAGTCATGGGAATGTCTTGCAGATATCTGACTGTGGCCTATTTGCTTCTTGTTGACTGCCTTGTTGCCTAATCTTTGCTACTGCAGTGAGGACTAAGCCCCCCCCCCTTCAGTCGAGGTGCTGTTGCTCTAACCTCTTCCTGTCTACCCAGAATGCCTCCTTGTGTGTTGTTTACGCTGAGCCGTGGGTTGAATTTGCCCTGGCAGGCGCGCAGACATTGCTTATCCTGATTTGTAGAGAAACCTGGAAAATGTGCTGTATTTATAGGCATATATATTCACAAGCCATGTGGCTTTTTTTTTCTTTCTTTTTGCTCATATTCAGAGGAGAGTTGACAGGAAATAGTTGAGAATGAGAGATGATATCGCTTGTTTGAGCAGCCATGAGTCAAATTTTGCATCTTTCTTCGAGTACGAGCAGCCATTATAGCCCCAGTATTTGTTTTGAAGGGAACAAAAGCATAGTCATCTGAAAATCAGCTCCACCCTTCCTCATATGCATCCACGCAGCACGAGTGCCTCTAAGGTCATTTCTGTGCTCTGCCTTCCTGACCTTCTATTGTCTTGTTTTAAACCGGAGGGGAATAAATAATTTCTCTGGCTGCCTACCAGCTCTTTCAGCGTGGAGGAGAGGGCGATTCTCTCTGCTGCCTCTTCTGCTCGTCTCCCGTCCCCTCTGCCCAGTTCATTGCTTCATATCTCACCTCGGGGGGATGAAACTTTTATTTTCTGCAGCCAATATAATGAGTGCCTCAGCTGCTCCAGCAGGCCTGGCGCATCACAAATACAGAGGTGGTGCTAGTGAAAAAAGATTAGCAATTCTCAGGTGCTGTCAGGTGGAATGCTGACTTTCGCCTGTCAACGTGCATGTCGCGCATGGTTTCGGATTCCAGCGCCTGGTGGAGTTTAGTTAGTGCTCTTTGTGCAGCTGCTCTACATCAGGTATTCCAGGAAAAGGTTCGAGCACTGGGTTGATCACCTAGCAAAGAACCTGAGGGGAAAGTCCCATGACTCAGGTTCTAGGCTGGATCCTGGGGATTTTTACTCAGTGTTTCATGTTGGCTTCTAGGGAGAAATGCTTTGTGAGTGCTACGCTCCAGTGACCCCACAAAAAGAGGCTCTGTTACCACGGGATTCATCGGACTTTCCACGGTGGCCGGCTCAAACAGTAACTCAGGTTACTTTCACCTGAGTTACTGTTTGACAAGCAAACAACACAGATTAGAAAAATAAGTTCATTATTTTGTGAAACCTGCTTAATAGGGTATTAGCCAAGCGTTGGATGATTACAAGCAAGTATTGGCCTATATTGGTTTATAGGGGTATATGTTATCGGACATGCAGCTGTTTGAAAACTATAGTGCAGAAGATGATGTTTGGAATATTTTAGAAATGCTGTCATCACATAGTTTGTTCAGAAGAGCAACTCCATCTCTATTATTTACAGTTTGCTTGGTGCTGCAGCAGAGTAGCATCACAGCAGAGCAGCCAGTGAGACTGAATCAATCAGTGACATTTTGTTCTGCAAGCAGACCTGAAATATGGTGGAAACCACTCAGTGCAGAAAAGGGTTAAACAAGGGATGCCCCTAGTCAGCATCCAAGGGGGAACTGTACACCAGCTGCTTTGATTGTGTTTAATATGAACAACCAGTAGTGTAATAACATCATTATGACAGAAAGAACGGTGATGTCATTATTTCCCTGTTTCTTTTGAATTCAAACATTAAAAAAAAAAAAATCCACAAATTATTAGAATTTCTTCCTCTCTAAAAATTTGTATTGGCTCCAGAAATCCAGTGTGAGTTAGGTCTAAATGTATACCATGTTGTTGGCCCTTCTGTCTCTCTCCCTCTCTCAGGAAAAGGGCTGCACACTTTGTTTTTTCCCCTTTTGCAATCAATGACGCAACCATCCAGAGAGAACTTCCCATTTCTGGTTGAGTGGTTTACAGTTCAGTCATAGCAGAAATTAAAAATTCTTTTTAAACCACCGGACAGAAAAATGGGGAAACGCAATCAAATTTGTGGATATCTTCATTAATCAGCCACACAAAAATTACACCTTGGGGGTGCGTCAAGTCTTCAGCATTCATTGGGTTCACATTTAGTTGGTTAAAACCTTCCTAATCCTGCTAAATGAGACAGTTTCTTCAAAGCGAATCAGCCTAATCCCTAAACGTTAGGCGCTAAACGCACAAACAAAATAAATAAGTGAAGGCTGCGGGGTCACTGCATTAAAAATAAATCTGCAGCTCTGGTAATGAATACTGTTGGTGTGGGGAAGTGCGCTGCAGACATGCAGGATGTTCTGAATTATACATTGTGTGTTTGTTACACTCGTTTGCTGTAATTGCCCCGCAGTACAATAGTGGACGTCACGTTCCTCGAGTGTCAGCGGTACATTATCCCCCCCCAAACGCCGGCTGCTGAGCACACATAACTGGAAAGAAATGGAAAGTGCTTCGACAGGCTATCGCATACGCGCGCTCTCAGGCGGGGTGGCAGCGTTCATTAAGGAGCTTTGGCTTTACTGCTTTATTTTTTTTTTTTTGGTTCCACACAGCTGAGCGGCCAAAAGGTCTGAAGTTTCCTCCGCGGCTCGGCTCGCCTGTTGGAGCTGAAGGGAGACGGAGTGTAAAGTATAAACATCTTCATCCAACTTACCACCATTATTTACTATTTCTGCTAGAAGCCTTCCAAGGTAAATCCCCGGGGAGAGATGGAACATGATGGCATGCAGTGCATGACCGTTATTGACTCCAATGATGTTTATCCGGTGGTTTTCCAAAGACGCTGGAATGCTTTTTTTTTTTTTCTGGTGGTTTTCGGAATAGTAATGTTGCAGCTGAAAAAGCTCACCAATAAAATGTTTTTCTCAGCACCTTGAAGGCTGACAGGCTGCAGAAAAACCTCTAACCCTGCTTTAAAAAGCTGCTAACCCACTCGAAAATTCACAGTTATGCCTTTCTCTGCTGTAATTCCACACACTGACATAAATCCTCTTTTTACCGACCTTCCTCAGATTGAAATTTGCTGGGTAACGGTGTCAGTGTAGAGGCTTGAAAATGAGTCAAAAGAGAAATATCAGCATCACACATAGAAACCCTTTATTGATTTGACAGTTTGCTTGCTTTGGCTCGTGCTCAAACAGTGTCTAAAATGGAGGATGTTTGGTGCCATGTACAACTTTTTCTAACAATGTTTTTTTTTCTTTCTTTGTAAAAAGACTCCTCAACTATATGTGAAACTTTCAGAGCCTTGTTGAGAAAGTTTCCCCGCAGTGCTGTTCCCAAGAGAAAATAATCTTCATCCTTGACGCGTCCTCTCATAAAAGAGACATGAAGTATGCTAATTTAAATCCCTCGTTTGAATGATTTGTCTCTGGCAGTTATTTTGTGTTTTCCAGCTCCTTGCCGTGACAATTTTTTGGATGTCTGACGTATGATTTGGTCCTGAGCTCCCAGTCGAGACTCTTCTGACTTCAGTCATGCGTTATTTCTTCCCTCTGTGGTGGCAAAAGACTTGACATCTGTCCTCAAAAGCTTCCTTATGTGCTGCAGCCATCTAAATGCTGTCAGTGCTGACTCGAACAGACATGGAGTAAACGGGGTTGATGGCCTAGAAACATTAAGATGAGAACCCCCACCTGTGGACCCTGATTTTTCATATCTAGATTCCAGTAAAGGCCATTGCTAAAATGACTCACCTTGGCAGCCGCACTCTGTATTTTTAGAAGTCAACGAGGGTTACGAGCGGCTGTTTAAGTATCACTTTTAATGTATACTTTCATATTAATGACGGCATACAAAGATCATGATGATTTTAGAAAAGGCAATAACCATCCATTCGTTTTCTTCCACTTACACAGCTCAAGGTCGCGGGGCTGTGGAAACTATCCCAGCTGCCATGGGGTGTGAGGTGGGTACATCCTGGACGGGTCGCCAGACTGTCGCTAAAGCCTTGATTGGACTTTCCACTTCTGTGAGCCTCTGGGGTCCGCTCGGGTCCAAGTGATGTAAAATTCATCATCAGACGGTGTGGGTCTGCGCATATGTCTGCGTGCCTACCAATTTTTTGTGACTACGCAGACTTGTGCGTGGAGAATTCGCACCAACTAAACATGCACAACAGGCAGCGTCAGCAATGACTACTCGGCCGTCCGTAACAGAGCATAATCAAGGCTTATCAAGGCGGAGTATCTGGAAGAAACCCACGCAGACACAGGGAGAACATGCAACCTTGCTGCCCAAAATGCAATAACATGTAAATAAAACTATCTCAACAGGGCAGTTTGCAATGTGCAGTGGACGTTTTGTTTGAAGGGAAATCGCTCTCTCCGAGTCTGTGGTGCGAAGGGCAGGGGGAGAGAGAGGCCACGCTCTCCGTGACAAAAGGAGAGCGAGATAAATGTTCACAACATGCAGTTTCACACCCACTGTTGAGGCTAACAGTGCTCTTCCCCTCACAGAAACGTTTTGCACATATGTTGAAATTTCACAGTTGCTAGGGTTTTCTCCACGTCACTGTCTTGGGTAGGTCTTTGGTACGAAGCCAGGAGGAACATAACGTGAATGTGACCTGTGTCAGGCTGACAGAATGCTGTGGCTTTAAATGATTGATAAAGCCACTTATGTTGCATGAACAGGGTTTTTTTTGGCACCAGCCAAACAGAAATCATTCGGCTGTTGGTGGGTGTTTGCTTCTCATACTGCTGCAATGCTGAAGTTGTGGTCTGTCGGGCCCCAAAGCTGCTGTGGTCTGAGGAGGACTTTGTTGTGGTATTCTGTGTTTTTTTTTTTTTTTTTTTTTGGAGAGGTGCACTGTTATGTCTTCTGGTCGCAATCACCCTACTGTGGGGACATAGTGTCCCATCTCTCTCTCTCTCTCTCTCTCACACTCACACTCACACACACACACACACACACTCATGCATGGACAGATTTCCACTTCCAAGGTGTAGTGACACCTTGTTCATGGGTAATGTCACTGACATATGCTTTGCTTTCATCCACTGTGTTATGAACAAGGACACCTCGGTATATGCTTACAGAGAAGGACATGCAGTGTAGGGAAACACAAATCACACTGACAACAGATACATAATCGCACACACAGACACACACACACACGCCATCCCGATATGACGAGTTTTCTCCATCATTCCATCTTTGGGCCTGTTGAAACCTGAATGCTGAAATTCCCATGCCTTGCTGCATACCTCGGTTTGTTTAGTTTTCTCCGGAGTATCTTGAGAGGAAACTGTCTAGCACATCTGTCTTACTAACAGCACAGCCACGCTGTTAAAATCTGGACTTTGCAGCTGGAAAATTGTGCACACAAAAAGATAAAAACAGACCAATAATTTGCATTAAAAAAAAATGAAAACAGCAGTTGTCTTTGTGCTTCTGCGCCACTACCGTATATGTGTGTTCATGCAAATAATGCTTGCTCACGTCTGTAATCCTCTCCAGCTCAGGTTGCACACTGCTTTCCCTGGGTGATAACACAGGCTTGTAATGCACTTAACACAGATTGACCTTGATACAGCGCCAGTGTTTTAGTAACACTGACAATAATTTATTGGCATTTTTTCCAATTCTGCATGGGTTTGTGGTTTTGTGGCAGTGCAACTCAGATGCATCTGTGTATTATTTATAAAATTTGTGTGTTTTGCTACTTGAATTTTGGATAGTTTGGGCTTTCTATGCTGATGATGTTATAGTGCTCTAATGATGTAATCCTGATTATATATTTGAATGGTTTGCTTGAACCATGGATGCAAAAAACATTCAGATTCAGTTATTATTATTATTATTATTAGTGGAAATCAGCAATATGAAGTTGCTGTGTGAAGTATAATCATACGCTTCCATGTTTGTAGACACATACAAGCCCAAGGATTGTATACTTAAGCAACCATTCACTGACAACTTGTTGACATTGCGTTTGTGGCGGGGCAGGAGATACGCCCAAGCTTTTTTGAATCCATCCATCCATTCTTTTCAGGGTCGCGGGGGGGCTGCAGTGTATGCTAGCTAACATAGGGCGAGAGGCAGGGTACACCCTGTACAGGTCACCATTTAAAGAAAGAAAGAAAGAGAGAAAGAAAGAAAGGAAAAGAAACCCCCACTAGACCTCAAGTCTACTTTCTTGGACTGTAGGTAGCATAGCAACTCCTTCTCTAGTGGTTTCTGTTTAGTCCCACTTACATTTACCCCCATCCTAACTTTTCTGAGATGTGTTGCTGCCATCAAATATAAAGTCAAAATGGAACATTTGATATATTTTTATGTTCTACTGTGAACAAAATATAGGTTTGAGATTTGCAAATCATTGCATTCTGTTGTTGTTTACATTTTACACAGCATCTCACCTGTTTTTGCAGTTCAGGTAGTATGTAGGTGGCCATCAGCAAGCATCTAAGGAAAGTTCCTGTGTGGGGAAACGGTGACCTAGCTATGCTAGCTGCCTGCCTCCCCTGCTTATAGCTAAGCTAACTTACCTCTGTCAGTAACTTTGTACAAAAGAGGCACAACTCCCTTTCCAACAAGCTAGTATGAATAATGTAATGGAATTTAACAAGTTTAGCATCCAAAGGTAAAAAGACACACAAATGAAAGGAAAAGGTTGACTGATCACTTTCTAACTAATTTAAATTGGCAAAATGCTAACAAATGTATTAATGTTGGAAAAAAGTCTGGGCTGTTTACACAGAGCAGTTTAGCAAGTGATCAGCTGAAAGAGTCATTGTTTAAGTCCTAGTCCAATAAACATCTTTTACAGAATATGACATGCAGATGAAATAAATGGTTGAAACTGAGAATAGGTAAAAAGTTTTGTGCCTGTGCATTGCTTTTTTCCTCTTGTGTATTGAACGTTAGAGCTGTGTGACTATAGCCTAGCACACAGATTAACTGGCACATCCTTTTAAAGGTTTTACTACTAATATTGTTACACTTGTTGTTGAAGTGAATGCTCCTCAGCTTGACTCACGTTGTGTCATTGTGATACACTCAGTTCATTATTATGGCTGTACTGGGGCAGGAGTGGCTGTGATTGGTAGATCACCCAGTACCCATCCAGCAGTGTGCAGCTGTGCAGGGAGGGGGGACATCGAGCTTGGATGGCATCGCCTCCATGTCTCAAGCTAAACTGGATTAGGCGGGTGTTCTGCTCATTAATCTGTAATCGCTTTAACGAAGGGTCAGTTGTGTGTGTGTGTGTGTGTGTGTGTGTGTGTGTGTGTGTGAGAGAGAGAGAGACAACAAAGAGGATTCTGCTGTATGTTCCTGTAGTGTGAACCTGTCACTTTCAGACTCGCACATATTCAGTAAAATGCAGAACAGGCCTGTGAGCAAGATGCATTTTCCACTCGCAACACATATGTTATCTTGACTAACACACACAACTGCACGTCACATGTCTTGCACGCCTAGATTTGAAAGAGGCCGGACAGCAGCTCTGTACTCTGGATAAGGAGGTGTAAACTAGCCACAATATAATGAGCCGATTTGCCACCAAAGATAACTCGTGCCTTCTATACACTGAAACATGTCCTAACCTCAATTTGTCAGCCATATTTTTTTTTTACTGTAAACACGCTTGATAGACTTTGACAGACTTGAATGTGCTATCTATGTGTTAGACTCTAAATGTGTGCATGTTGTAAAGGTTGCCCTGCTTTGGAAGTAACGGGCCTCGGTGCGTCCTTGCCTGTGGCTGTGGGAAGTAGAGCAAGACGAAAGGAGATGGGCAGAGAGAGAGAGAGACAGAGGCACCAAGTGAAGGAGAGGAGCGAGGGGAAGGCATGCATACAAAACTGAGCAAAAGAGCAAAAGGTTACTTTTTAAATATCTAGGACACCTTGGCTTTGTGTCTGTAGGCTTGTACTAGTATTCCCTGCATTGTGGGGACCAAAATATGTCCACAGTCACACCGTAGAGACCCAGTTCCCTTTACGGGGATGCGAATTTGGTCCCGACAAGCATCGACGCTTTTAGGGTTACAGCTTGAGTTGTGGTTGGATTGAATAATCTAATGGGCTGAGGAAAAGGCTGCAGGATCTGTCGGGCATGGACATGGCTTTGCAAGTGGATTGCTCCATGCAACCTCTGACAGGAAGTGTAAAAAAGACAGGATGTTTTTAAAGCAGCATTAACCCTGTGAGATGGCACATCTTCATGACTGATGTGGTTGGGTCCAGTTTTTAATGAGGCCACCCCATTATCTGACTTAATTTGATGTCATCTATCAAAGTACGACATTTAATTGCCACGTATTATGTTAAGTGTATGACTGTAATAAAGACCCTCAGATTTATTTCTCCAAACAGCCTTCCTGAATTGTATTTTGTCTTTTCACACTAGCTGAAGCCTGTCACCTGATGAGTATCAGTGCTGGGATATAAGTGAGGTCATCTTAAGTGACCAAAAGTGGTGTGCTTGTTTGCGCAGCTTTAATAAGATTTCCTCTTGGCAGGTAGCATTTCTGTGACGGCAGAGCGATGTGTAGATCTAAAAAAAAAAGGGGGGTCATGGGGTTGTGAATATGTTTACAGGAATATATATCCATCTAACCATGCAAGGAGCCAGCTCTAAATCCAAAGAGCTGCATTCTTTGCTCATACTGTTGGTTGGGTCTTGGAGGGGGGGGGGGTCATCTCTTTTGATGCTCAGTGTTGCGTTGAATTCATAACTGCTGTTTGAGCCATCTCAGCTCACCTCATACCAACCAGCCCCAATATTATAACCATCTGCCAATATTGTGTAGGTGCTCTGGGGGTGGATCCCTCATGAATGCGGGACCTAAGGTTTCCCAGCAGATGATTGAATTGTAATGAGATTTTATTCACTCCACCTGGCTGTTGCTGGTCGGTGTACATCTTCCATGCCCTGCTGGTGTTCTCTGTGTGTGTGTGTGTGTGTGAGATTGTTTATTCTCCGACTGCCGCACTCGAAGCAGCTTCTTCCTCACCTTGCACCTTCATGTTTCTTCTTTTTTTTTTCTTTTTTTTTGTGCAGCTCCTTCTTGCTTCACCTTGCTTCTGCAGCAAATGGTATGAGTGTTCTCACATTGATTGCTGCTCTTAAGTATCATTTTCTGTGGATTTTTTTTTCTTTTTTTGGCTGCACTTCAATCAGCCTGCCTCACCTGTACGTTACTTTCAAGTCCAAATAGTGATTGAGTGTGTATGTGTGTATTGTGTTGTGTGTTCATAGTAAAAGTTGCCTTTAGCGGTGTCATTACATGTTTGGCAGTCTTCGAATCAGTGTCCTGACTGACTTTGGTGTTAAATGGGGCTTCTGTGTGTTTTTTAAGTGCGTCCTCCCTGAATTTGTGCCTTGCAATATCACTTTATGCTTCACAGAGTGTAAATCGTCTCGCAGCTTACATCAAGTGGTGCTTTACTGTGTGTACGTGTGTGTATCTGTCCTAGCGGGGTATTCTTGCTTTAGGCTAAGTGTCAGCTCCTGTCAGGAGGGTGACTGTTGTTCTCTGCAGAAGCACAGCACATAGAGGCTAGTGGAGGAAAGAAAAAAAGGGGGGGGGGTCAAGTATCTTCAGCAGCAGAAGACAAGCCAACATCCCCAACTGTAGCTGCTGTTAAAGCTTTGAACGCTTATTTTAAATTAAGCAGCATTTACTTTGTGTTAGTGGTGGTTAGTAGAGTCTGACTGATACAGACTGATATGACCGATACTTGGTGATTTAAAAATCACCAAGTTTATGAATGCTGATGCCAATAGATCTGCCTTTAATATCTGACCCCACTGGTTAGCGTGGACTTTGAGCTTGCAGTAGATCTCCAGAGTAGAACTAGAACAACTTTATCTAGCTGCAGGCCGAGAAGGTTGAGGTGGTGCCAGTCTGACTATGGGATGACTGCTAAAACAGAAACCTGACCAGCCTGTCTATAGGGAAAGACTGGACGGGAAGGACCGGGGATAGCTGGTTAATAGCAACCAAACTCTCAGTAGTTACAAGATGGTGTGTTTGTCTTGACAAAAATATAAAACAAATAAACAATAAATAAATAAATCACAAACTTTACTTAGGCAGCCTGCCCAGATAATGTCTATCTGTGCCAAAGCTATATGGCTTCCAAAAACCTTTCTCAGAGACTCTCCTCCACCTTGGTGGTGAAAGCTGTTATTACCTGTTGTGTTTTCAAGCCGCAAAACGCAAGACGACGGCCACTTGAATAACTGTGTTTAATAGCTCAAGCTGCATGTGTTGCTGTCGTTTCATGTTGTAAAACGATGTATTTTAAGCCAAACGTGATCTTTTCCTGAGCGGGTTTGTGTAGTTTTTGTGCCTAAACCCGCTCAATAACAAATTTTAACGACAGTTGAAAGCAGTAACATCAAAGCGGTGCCTGACGAGACTCAAACTCCAGTCTCCTGGTCTGGAGTCAGGTGCACTTGTCATCTTCACCCCACCTGCCTCCTGTGGTTTTGGTAAGTGCTTACGTGTGCCATTTAAGGTAGTGGGTGCTGTGGGAAGGCTGGATCTTTGATGAGTAAATCAGAAATTTGTGTTTAACATGAAAAGTGGTTAGAACAGCAAATTAATGATCAAATAGCTCAGCTGTTTGGGCTTTAGCTCACGCTGAGGTGTGCTGTCATCATCATCATCATCATCATCATCATCATAATAATAATAATAATAATAATAATAATAATAATAATAATAATAATAATATTATTATTAAAAGAAAAATCACATGAGAACATACAGCAGTAGTTAGTACCACATCAAAGGTGTTTTTTTTGTTTTTGTTTTTGCACCGAATTACGAAGCCAGGGCAAAAATGTCGGACGAGGAGGAAAGCAGAGAGAATCTGAGCATGGTGCACGGATCATGAAGAGGATAGATGGAGGGTGACAAGAAGAGGTTGATGAGAATGACGAGGAGTGCCCCATTGTGAGGAGTCAAGGGTGGGGGGGAGGTGCTTGAAGCAGAGGGTGAGATGAGAGGATTAGACTGTGAAGGAGAGAAACTGGGCTCCAGTGGATGAAGGTGAGACATAAACTAAGGAGGCGGCGGAGAGGGGTATGTAGGGCAGGAGGGTGGTGCGCTTTATTATCAGAATGGGGCAACTTCAAAGCCAGGTGATTGGGTGAATGAGAATGGAGCAGCTGGGGTACGAGGAGGAGATATGACAAAGAGGTGTGAGCTGACTGAGGATTTGACTAACGTGTCTCCTTTTCCTACCTTAACTGTATTTTTCGCTGCTGTTTCCTCATCTAATCTCTCTTCTCCCTCCTGTTTCCTCATCAGTCTTTCCTTTATCCAGCTCCCACCACAGGGACAATCCTCACTATTAAAGCGAGCAAGTATCTAAATCTAAGCTCCTCTGCCTTGGGTACCATCCTGGTCTTGTCTATAACTCATCCACTTTTCTCTTCTGTCCTCTTAGTGCCACCAGTACAGCTCTGCCCCACAGTCGCAGCTTCCCGTCCCCATCACCTGTGATGGATGTGCCACAGAGTGCATTTTCACCTCCGCTGCTGCCTTTATGGATCTCTGACAGCTGCTGTCATAGATTCAGCACAGACATCACTGCCGTGAGGCCTGCTGCATCACGAGGCTGCTGTTTTTAAGCATTTGTAAATGAATTCCCGTGCCCCTGGCCAGATTTTTAAACACCATTTTGAGTTGAAGTCTCTACAGTCTAATGTGTCAGTTTCCTTTCTGAGGCCTACTGTTAAAAAAAGACAAAAACAACTCCCTCAAGTGCCTCGGTCATTTTTGTCACCCATTGCTGCCAACGACAAAATTCTAGGAAAGCCTTGAAAGGTGCGATGCGTACTATTTTTGTTTTCACGAAGAGTAATTTAACTAGTTCATAGGCACGCATGTGGGAGTTGTTGCATCTTGGTGAAACAAGGCAAACAACTCACAGTACATAGGCTGGTTTGTGCTATGCTCCCACGCTTGTAGTGGTGGTTTTTCTGAAAAACTTGCCTTGCACTTGCAGTCCTCCACCAAAGTGTGCAACGGAGAAGTTGTAGATGGGCTGAAGTGACTCTTGTTTACAATTACAACAAAGATGTTAATACGGAGAGTCAGTTTTCCTCTACTGGAAGTATGCAGACTAACCTGGATTTAGAGTTTTTTGCCTTTAGGGACGTTGAACAAGCAGAGGCTAGAAATCAGACAGTGTGCGTGTTTTCGTGTTACCTTTTGTGCTTTTGTTTATGATCTGTGAGTACGCAATTAACTCAGAGTTAGACCAAGGTCTCTTCAAAATATGACAGTGTTTTTTTCTAACTTGTGCAGCTGCCTCACTTGTAAACATCAACCTCTGAGAACCCAGATTAATAAATCAATTTAATACCATTTACAACAAGCTTAAATGTAGAAATGTATAGTAAAGAATCAGCTTTATCTTTCTGGACTGATGTGCGTATTTTCCCGTGAATTTCTGAACATAAAAATCTCAGGAATTCACTGCTAAATGTTCTGTGTGAATGTGTTGTTCCCACACAACGGTAGCACAGGTAGGCGGGTAATTTCCGGTTCCCAAAAGCCCCTAAATGTTTGTGACAGGGGTTATGAGTTTATAAGTGGAAAGTACTGTTCTGTTTCTGTGTGTTTGTAGGTAAAGAATAATGGATGCTGTTTTGAAGTTTCTGTTTCTGTTTGGGTTTGACCTTTCACTCCAGTAACGCCCCTTATAGTCGCTGTTAAGAGGACAAAGACGTTACACGCAGAGGTTTTGTTTCACGGTTGGCGTCAGCTGTGACCTGTAGTTGCGTCTGTAGCAAAGAAACTCCAGAAACTAGACCTGAAACCGAGCGAGACCCTGCCTAAGTGAATGGGGAGAGAGCTGTAAGTGTAACTGTGGTCATTGGGACATTTAATAGTATAAAACCAGTCAGATGTCTGCGTGTTGTAGTTCTGCTACGTAGAACAATACAACCATTTTTAAGTTATCTGGCGTGGTGCAAAAAAAATAAAAATACCATAATAAATGTAAGTTGTATATATGACAAATATTTTAAGATTACCTTAGGTTAAAAAAAAAAAGGTTGTATGGGGCAGTGGTGTGCTTCTGGTGATCAAACAGAGTTTCTGTCTAGCTGCTTTTCTCAGCCTCAGTCTGGGGTTTAAAAAATTACTCTTATTAGACACAAACAACTGTTATCCTGTTAATACCACCTAATCTGACAGACTGGCAGGACAGATAACGTTTGCTACCTAACTTCTATATTATGGTTTTATTATTAGCCACTACCTTAATGATAACAGGCGGCTAAAGGTCCTTTCAGCCGCTCACTTATTTCCCACGGTGGACGGATCCGCATGCTTGATTTGGTGCAGATTTTACTGTGGATGCCCTTCCTGACTTAATCCTGGCATTAGTTCGGCCTTGGGACAGACACTAGCTTGTCACCCACTGAGGCTGGGTTTGTGTCTGTGGAGTAATGGCTAATATTTAAAAGGCTAACATTAATAAAGAGAGCTTTACGGACCTCTCCAAATTCCTCAAAGTGTCGTTGAGTGTTGTCGACTCCTGTTCATGTGTTCAGCTGATAGTGAGAGGAGGGGCTGTGCGTCATGTGCAGGAGGTGAAGACACCATTGGTATCAGTACTGCTTTAAATAAGTGTCTAATTTCATTAGTTTTTAGATTGTGGGACCTTGAGTGTCATGAAAGGTGCCAGTAAATACAGTGTATTATATCATGATAATTTTTAGCCTCAGTTAGTATCTGAGTGTCAGTTATTTATCTCTTTTTGACAGCCTTGTTGCATACATGTGTCTGAAGTGCACAGTTTGATCGAGGGCTAAGTGTTGAGTTTCTGGCTCATCCCACAGAGCGCTGAACAAATGCCCTGCTAATTCAGGCTATGGTGACAGGAAGCTAAGAAAACACACAAACCTGCGCCTTTACCACCATGACGGGCAGATATATCTTCAGGCACGTGGCCGAACCTAACGTGTGCGCTTATGTCAGCCTCTGGTTGGCTGTACATCGGCTCCTTGGTAAAATTCACATTTTCAGTAGTGATCATTGTCAGATTCATTTGGTCTTTTTATCATGAACACACACACACACACATACACACACAAAAGCACAACACCTCTTAAAGGCACCATAAGGTTTGTCTCTTCATTGTTTCCAGTGTTCTGCCTGTTTCACAGGCTATATGTCACTAATGCTGAGAAAACCCCTCATTTATTTGTGCAAGGCATTTGTTTAAAAGTTACACAACTCTCTGATAAGTGTATTAATTGTGTCATTAATTATTTAGTTTTTTTTTGTTTCTTTTTGCAGGAGTGATTGGATGTGATGAGCAATACTTTTTTGCAAAGTGTGTGTGTGTGTGTGTGTGTGTGTGTGTGTGTGTGTGTGTGTGTATAGAAATAAAATTTTATTTATTTTTAGTCCAGATGCAGAGCATAGCTACATGTTGGCGTGCAGATGGCAGTACTAGACCCCAGGGAACACACACACACACACACACACTCATGTTTATTCAGCTCCATGAGTGACTTGCTCTTTTCCTTATCTCCTCACCAACACACCAGCATAATGTTCATGAACTATGACTCAACACGCTCACCTTCACTTTCTCCCACGTGTTTGCCTGCTCTTTTTTTTTAAATTTAAATTTCTGCCTCTTTTCCATTTCATCTCGTCAAATTATTTGGGTTTGAGCTTTCATTCTCTTCCAACGCCTTTTCTCTGAACTGGTGGCCCATTCCAAACCATTTTGGTGGTGGGTTGTTGTTGGTTAGCTCCTCCCCGTCATCAATCTACAGACCTCCCCTTCCATCCCAAAATTTTGAGCTGCATACACTCTGCACAGTGATCTCCTTCCAAAACGAGGCAGCAGCCACCCACGTTGCAGTACGCACACTAGATGGCTTAGAATAAAACATCAGAAAATGAAAGGTCTGCCCACCTACATGCAGTCACACACTCAAATAACTCCCCTGCTGTGGGTAAAAACACACACTCGAAAGTCATGACAGGATTTTGATGAGCACTCTGGTTCACACACGCACACTCGCACACGCGTACTGCTTATATACATTTTACTGTTAGGGAGGAATCACTTGTGTGTCAGAATACTTATGAGTCAGAGCAACGGAAAACAGTGAAGGGCACACATAGCTGGTCATGCATATAATGCAAATAGTATTGCCCGTGTGGTACACACACATGCACACACCACATGCTATGTACTACCTGTAACCTACTTATGCCAGTGCACACTCTCCCACTCTGTTTTCTCTGTTCTCCCACACCGTCAGACTAAAACACACACACACACATACGTGCTGGCAGACTAATGTGCTTACTCATCAATGCAAACGCACATGCATGCGTAGGAGATCAGGGCATCGCAAGTAGACACAGGAAGGGTTGAGAGGAGAGCAGGAGAGGGTGTGTGTGTGTGTGATAACCAGCATATACAGCTACAGAGAGGGTGGATGGAAGTCTGATAGCTGATTGTTAGAGGCACACAAATTGTTGTTTTTTTTCAGAAAGAACATCAGAACTTTTTTTTTTTACAGGTTCGAGAATGAAATGTGTGCACATGGCACATTTTTTTTTCTGGATGTTGAGGTTTGAAGGCACACTTTGAGATTATTTTAATGGGTATGGTGCTAGTGTAGGCAGCATACTCTCCATCATGCATTTTTTCAATACTGTGGTATAGGATGGCAGGAGGTTCCTGATTGAACCTGCACAATCAGATGGGGTCTTCGGTCCCCTGCGTGGGCTCTCTCCAGGCACTCCAGCTTCCTCCCACAGTCCAAAGACATCCATGTTAATTGATGACACTAAATTGGCTGTAGGTGTGACAGTGAACGTGAATGCTTGTCTGTCTCTCTGTGTTAGCCCTGCAGTAGACTGACGAGCTGTCCGGGGTGTACCCTCCATCTTGCCTAGTGACAGAAGAGATGGGATCCTGAGGGGCTGGAGTGGAGGAGCTTAATAAGTTATTAAGAAAATGGATGGGCGGAACATATTGCATCGCTTCCACTTGCGGTACAGTTATTGATACGCTGCCTCCCGGTAATTTCATTTAAATCTCCAGCCACACCAGTTTCACTGTTTCATGACTTCTTGTCGTGGCACAAAGTGAGTGACGGTGAATTGCAGTACTGAAGAAGAAACTCGGGGAGTGGGGGTGGCAGACAACAGGGGAAAGCCAGTCAGACAGCAAATTGAATTGACACACTATAAATAATGCCAATGTACCCAGATACCAAAATGCAGTCAATAAATACACCATTGCCCCCTTCCCCTAACCCCTTCCATATAGTATGATGTATTTAGCTTAAGGTCTTGCCATGTATTCAGTGTTGCAGAATCACTGTATTGTTAAATGTAATACCACCAGGAGCTCTGAACACAGTATACTAAACATTTTATTTAAAGCAAATTATTTTGGGGATCTCTTGGTTGTGGGTTTAACAACCACTTCTCTAACAATATCCTCCCTCTACAGCGATTGCTCTTATAGAAGCAGGCTGATATAGCATTTTTTAAGACCAATACCGATATTTGGCGATTTAAAGATCTGAAATTCTGATTTAGTTTTTTTTTTTTCCTCTTTTCAGACACAAAACATAAACAGATTTTTCTGACATTTGTTATCGGCAGTCATTTATTTACTTGCTTATGCTCTGCCTGACTTTGCTTGGATCAGCTGGTTGTTGTTTGTCTTCCCAATAGGGAAGTGGCAGATTGCCCCCTAGAGACAAACTATGTAACTGATTGAACCAGTTAAGAAAAGTTGTTCAGTTCATTTACCCTCTCCACTGTCCCCCCCACAGCTCTGGTCTTTTTGTGGTCTGTGATGGTTTTCACACCCTCCCAGACCTCCTTCATGTTGTTCTCCTTCATCTTCTCCACCTTTCTTCTATAGCTGTCCTTTGCTTCCCTCACACATCATTTCACCTCCTGCTGTCCTGCCTTCATCACCTCCCTTCCCTGCTCCTGAAGGCCGGCCTTCTTCCTGCTGAGGATGGCTTATAACCATCCTATATAAAAGATGGAGATGGCTTCTGGTTCTGAAAAGTGACGCCAAACATGGAAGTGTCTTGAAGCAAGCATTTTTCTTTCTCTAATGTGATGACTGTGGATGCCACAGTCTTGACTTCTGTAAGACTTTCCTGAAGAGTTTATGGTTTCACTGACTTATTTTGGGTCACACTGAGTAAAACTTTAGATACATTTTGTAAATGTCGGCCATTCTACGTGGCTGAAAGGAGGCTTATCTAAGATATGCTCACTGGCTAAGGAAATGATTGACAGATCGTTAGCCAATGAGTGTGTCGTTTCACAGTTAGATCTGCTCCTCGCACATCACGTGTCGTTTCAAAACAGCACCTCTCAAACCAAATGATGACCCCATGGTAGCTTCATCCTCTGTATGTGTGAAGGTTTATTTTTATTTTGGGGAAACGGATTACTGCAAAATAAATTTTCATTATGTCTTATGAACAAAGTAAATATTCAGCAGGACAGTTTAAGGCGGCACATTAATTCTCTCTGGTCAGCAAGCTGTGTAATGGATACTCCTAAATGACCTGACACCTAGTTTTACATTCATGCACATTTAATACACTCACTCACATTCACTGTTAGCCTTTATACACAACAGATAGTACGTGCAACTTCAGCTCCATCTGATCAATAACGTCTTCCAGCATTGATGGGGGTAGGGATGTGATGTGTCATTCTTGTCAATGACAGCGGTGTAAATAAGAGTTTCACGTTATGCTCCTTGGCTATTACATTGCTGAACCCTGTGTTGTCTCCATGGTAATGATCTATTTTTTTTTTTTTTGAAGGATTTTGAGCCCAAGTCTTTGATCTGTAATTGGGGGCAACAGTGGTGTGTAACAAGAAAAAGGGCTAAACTGCCGCCGAAGCAGCGGATGTACAGATGCATGATGTGATGTTCTTGTTAGATCACCAAACCACGAGGACGCCCCAGTTACTCTGTTGCTGTAAACAGAAGAGAGGTCCCACTTATCAGGACATCCATCTTGTTAATTAATGTCAGTAGTTGGTGCGATCAGTTTGCCTTCGTAGGTCAGAAACCCAAAGACCGTCAGCAGAGGAACCAGGCAAGAATTTAAACCAAAATAGATGTGACAGAGGGAGCCAGAACGTGTGGAGGGTGGGCCGGATTGGAATATGACAAAATGACTTAATATGTTGGAGATCAAACTAAAACCACCATATCAAGTGTGTGTGGGTGTGTGTGGGTGGGTGGGTGTTGGGGGGCAGGAGTGAAAGGAGGAGCTGCATGATAGGATGGAAGGAAACAGAGGCGCTATCTGATGAGACAGATGGAGAGGATGGAGAATCGCAGATTGCCAGAGGAGAAATGGAAAAGGCCTTGAATGGAGAGCCGGAAGTGGGCAGGAGATGAGAGGCAGAAGGAGAGAGAGTCCTGCTTTTTGTTGGCGAACAGTGTTGGACAGCTTGAAGGAGATAAGTAAAAGGGGGAAACTGAGTAGTACAGAGACACATGCATGCAGAAAAACACCCGATTGCAGGAGGTCCTAATGCATTATGGCAGTGTGACTGTGACCCTGTTGTAAGCCTGCCGTCCTTTTGATGGAAGTGACACACCTTCAGAGGGGATTGATTAGCTTTACTCACTGAGGCTCAAGCTGAAACGCACCTAAACATCCAATTTCAGGCAGAGGCTGGCAGAATTATTAATGGATTCAGTTTGCAAATGCTGCCTGTTTCGCTCACTCAAACCCACATTCATGCACACACCGTGGAAATGCCACTGAGGAGGAACACATTGGCGGCTTTATTTCACGTCTAATCTTCCTAAACTGAATATTTTGTTTAAAAAATAAATAAATGATCAAAAACGCCTCTTATCACCAAGCCAAATCCCGGTAGCTGCGCTCGTGTCTCACAGCACATTTAATTACAGCCCCTTACTTAAAAAAAAAAAAAAACACTTCTCCCAGATTGTCGTGAAAGCTCCAGAAACCAAAACAACAAAATCAGACGTGGACGGAAAGATTAGGACGACAGAAGGCTGATGTTTCCCAAAGCCATTAGCTGATGAAAAGCAGTTTAGTGTTACATTGCCCTTTTGCTGTTATTATTTATCGAACCTCACCTTGTGTGCCAAGGTGAGGTTCGATCTATTAATGTTGATCCTTTTTGTAATTTATTGAGCTGATCTGAAAGTGGGGCGTAGTGAGAGTTGCTGGTGAATAAAAGCTCTTTTCAAACAAACAGGTCATATTATTTTGAGCAGGAGGTTATTTCTGTAACATTTTGGGGCGATGCTTCCCAAATCAAAACGGTCTAAACTTTTATGTGTTCACAGGGGAATGAAGGGGCCACAGGCTGAAGTTGGAATCCAAGAACTATTTAAAGTTATTACTTTATTTAAGCTTAAAATTTTGGTTAGTCATAGTTTTTTCAATAAAATTTTATATATCCATCTGGTCTTTGCAGTGATGACGTTTATTTGCATATAGAGCAAACTTGCATATAGACTAGGGAAGTAGGGTCTAATGCCAGGTGTGAACTTGGCCTAGATATTAAAAAAAACTACCTTAATGAGTTCAATATCCCTCAAAGGTGTGATGCATCAGAATGCTTATTCAGAAGAAGTATAGGCCATATTATTTCCTGTGAATTAACACTTAACCCTAATTAATCTCAGTTAGCCCTTTAAAAATGCCAGATGTGACAGCCAGACATCGAGGATTGCATTTTTCTGCTTTCCTGTTTTTTTTTTTTTGCTGCTCCTTGCTGGGTATTTAAGCTCAATCACAATAAGCTGTTTTAATTGAGATCTGATGAATCCACTACAGTCAAACTATTTTGTGTGGTTCATGTACTACATACTTCAAACACACAATCAGATTTAAATTAAAGATTACAAAAATAAAGATTCTTTAGACGTAACATAGATCATCCACTTTTGAATGGACTGCTTTACAGTCATAATGTTGAAGATAAATTGTTGTAACTTCACTCATCTCTGGACTCAATGATGGGCCATGATGTCAGGGATTGAACAGTCAGATTGATCGGTGAGTGTCTGGCAGTCAAGCCTGTCTTTAGCTTGTTTTTATGCAGGAAATCAGAATCATGATTAGCAATGAGAGAGCGTTTCAGAATGTTCTGTATTTGGGACATGCAAAATGCATTATGGATGGAAGATTCCACTATGTTAACAGGTGCTAATTGAGCCCAACCCTCAACCAATCCTGTTGCCAGGGCAATCTCTTATTGTTTTCTTATAGTGTCTTTATGTGTGCTCAATAATCCAGGTAAGGAAATGGCAGAAAGTTGACTCAGTTCATCTAGAGGTAACGCATTCAATAGGCAGTATGTTGCGTTTTCAGATGAACTGAATCAACTTTCTGGGGTGTTCATTATTGGTAGAAGACCACAGGATATCAGGACGATGGAAAAGCTCACCCAGCCCTGATCTAGTGCCATCATCAAGTCAAATTTCTACAATGGCTAAATATCGTAAGCTGTTGTTGCGCTCACACACTAAGCACTGTTTGTATAACGTGATCATTGTGAATGTGTTAGCATGGTCTCAAACATGGCCATAAATTGTTGTGTTGTAGTCGGTCTCTCAGACTGTTGTCTGACAACTTAGTATCTGAGGATGTCCGCCAATATCTCTGGGCCTCCAGTGTAACCAGCAGATCTCTGGGCCTAACCTGCTCCATGTGGATGAGTTTCAAAGGGGTAATAAAAAGCTCAACTACTGTCAGAAAACAGCTGACAGTTTCAAAACTGCTCTACAGCAAATGCAGGCTCTTTTTCTGTACATGAGCTGTTTACTTTTGTTGATCAGTCATTCCTCCTTTGAATCTCGCCCCTCCTGCTACAGATTCAGATTATATTCGTATGCATTTAACTGTTTATAGAGATTACAGAACTCTTCTGGTTCCCTCTGGTGCAATGCAGACATTGTGGTGATATTGCAGTGAAAGTGATACTCTACATCAAATTGTTGTCAGCAAAGCTCTGGAGCCTATTAGTTATTGTATGCTATTAGTTGTTATGCATCTGCAAAATAAACACAACTCAGCTGACAGACGGGCAGAGACACAGGCTGCTGCTGGGGTGCACCTTCGATCAATGCACACTATATGAAAAGCTGCTGGATTAGTGTCCCGCTTTCCTGTCCCCTTTTTTTATTTTTTATTTTTCAAAGCTCCTCTCCCCCTCTCTCTAGACCACCTTTCCATCTCACGTCCTCATTTCCTAAGAGCTAATAGTAAAGCATTCATGCATATTGATCAGCTGAACCATAATTAGCTTCTTCTGCGTGCGTGTCTGTTTGCTTCCCTCCCTGTAATGAGCAGACAGCGCTATCAGCTTGTAATGTGTGTCAGCAGGATTGGATGCTGTGGCCCGTTTGGACAAACACTGTTAAGATTTGAATCAGGACAACTCTGACTATGACTGGCTAGAGATGATATGCCGGTGGGCTGCTGCTGCTGCGTGTTTTTATTGTTGACTCGGAGCACATCATCCAGAGGTTTTCCTTGACTGCTCAGAAACTGTTGCTACTGAGCGAGGCTGAATCAGACTATAGGTCTAATAGAAATAAAGTGTAGACGTCAGATCTGCATTTTTTTTTTTTTAATACAGGTGCTTCCCTGTTCAGTAGAGGCATGTTAGGGCTCTATAGATTTGGTTTGGGGAATATATTTGATACTTAAATCAAATGTCCCATTTTTAGTTGTGGTTTCTCTAAATGACTCACAAGAATTAAAAGCAACTGCAGCTGTGATTCTTTTGACAACCAAGTTGTTCATCAGATGAAATCTCAGCATGTCCAGCTCCATGAGTCAGACGATGTCAAATGTGTTTCCTCCCACTTGCAGCTGATATTACAGTTTCTGAATATAACTTTTTATTTTTATTGAAATGTCAAGCGAAGCCAGATTCAAGCATTCAGCCTCTGTGGACATAAAAGTTTGGTTTTAATAAAGGTCAAACCACCTACTTAGTCTTAACAGTGAAACCCAAGCCTTAGTCCAAACCCTTTCAGTGCCGGCCTGAAAGAAAAATTTGAGTACAGTGAACTCAAATTGCCATGTTAAAGAGATTATTTGAGCTTTGTGCCACATTATCCTGCTGGAAGCAGCCATCAGAAGATGGGTACAATGTGGCCATGAAGGGATGAACATGGTTAGCAACCATACTCAGTTAGTCTGTGGTGTTTAAATGATGCTCAGTTGGTACCATAAGCGGCCTTCTGCTGCTGTAGCCAATCTGCTTCATGTTGTGTGTGTGTGTGTGTGTGTGTGTGTGTGTGTGTGTGCATGCATTTCTGCATACCTCAAATAACCCATGGTTATAACGCATGGTTATTTGAGGTATTTGAGTTACTGTAGCCTTATCAGCTCAAAGCAGTCTGGCCATTGTCCTCTGTCCTCTGACATCAATGAGACATTTTCACCCAGAGAACTGCTGCTTACTTGATATTTTCGCTTCTTCAGACCAGTCTCTGTAAAGCCTAGAGATATTTGTTTGGGAAATTCCCAGCAGATCAGCAGTTTCTGAAACACTCAGACCAGCTTGTGGCACCAGCAACCGTGCCACGTTCAAAGTCACTTAAAGCGCCTTTCTTCCCCATTCTGATGCTCAGTTTGAACTTCAACAGAGCATCGTGACCATGCTTACATGCCTAAATGCACTGATTGCTGCCATGTGATTGCCTGACTAGATATTTGTGTTAATGAGCAGTTGTACCTAATAAAGTGAGTGTATTTGTAGTGTTGTTATACACAGCCTGATTTCAAGGATTTTTGTAGTTTATTTCTTCTGGCTGCACGACAATTTTCTCCCAGGGGATTAAGAAAATATTCAATTTCATGTACCCTTATAAATAACAAATGAGGTGATCTTTGTTTACCCCCATGTAGATTTTTTAAATGACATGCACACTCTAACAAAGATTATGCAAAAACAGGTTTCCTTCTTGCTTACTGTATTTGTCAGGCTGCTGCATTGTTTGTTCATTGTAATGTTACTGGATCACTTGTCTGCTGCAACACTGTGGGTGAGGATGGAGGTAGCCTCAGCCTCACTGGAGTCTGACTGCTGCTGTGACCAGCATGCTAATCATCAGTCCAGGCTAAGGACTGTATAGCCTGTACGCACACACACACACACACACACACACACACACACACACACACACACACACACACACGGTCACCTGCACGTACTCACTGTTCTGTCTCTCAGTTTTGCCCCAGCCCCATCTCTAACTTAAAGCAATCATCCCTCCTAATTGACTGATGTCTTGGACACCCAACGCCATGCTTCATCCCCCTCCTCTCCCCACTCTGCTTTGTAAGCCCCGCCTTTTCCAGCTGCTCATTGGCTGTCACAGAGCTGTCAGAGGGTCACGGATAAGAAGCAAAGCAGGCTGCAGAGCTTTATGACTCATTCTGTTCAGCAGGCAGGTTGTTTCTGAGTGATGGTTTCACACGAAAGAGCCGCATCCTCAGGTCCTTATAGCTACTTCACCATATAACCCAGAAAGGTTGTGGGAAAATGTTTAGGGATGGTTTTTGGGGGGTGGTGATCACGTATCCAGAATTTTCTTACAGTTAGCATGATCACTGTTTATAAGCAAACATTGTTATTATGCTTGAGTAATTTTAACTGAAGCGTTAGAGGAGTGGAGGGTATTTTTCATCAGGGGTTGCTACAACGCTGCTCTCAGAAAAAAGCCCTGATGTTGTTGGGCGATCATGTTCCTGCAGTATTCTAGGCTGGTTTCCACCCAGCGATGGTCTGAGTCACACCACATGAATCAAATAATGTAGCCTAAATTAGCTGCTATTACCACAGGGTGTTTTTGTACCAGTTTATTTAAATAAGATCTAAACAATCTGTTTAGGTCAACTAGGTCCTTTTAGCAATTTATATAATACCAAAATTTTTTGTATTTTGCTGTACACAGTAGTTTGACTGTCCACAGTGGTAACAAGCAGCTATTGGTAGCAGTGTAGACACGTCCACTCTAATTTGCATTTAACTCATTTTAAAGGCTTGCTTAATTTGTAAGATATGGATATTGATTATATGAACTCATATTATGTTGTTTTTATTTTAAATTTTTTTTTGGAAACATTTTTTTAAGATTCATTATTTATTTTAATATTTTAATTAAATTAACTAATTTTATTTTAATTATGTTTTTATATCAAAAACTAGCAAGTGGGTTACTGATGTTAATGTTGATGTCAATTTTCTGGTCATGTTCTTTATTGTTTTTAGTCATTTTTAAAGTCAAATTTTTTGTTTTGTTTTGTTTTTTTGTTTTAGCGGCAGCTTTGTTATTGCTACCAAAACTCATGAATCAATATTGTTAATGAAGTTCCTAAAAAATATCAAATAATTTTTTGAAGTGAGCATAGCTTAAGCTAGCTAGCACAAGCCACAACTGTGTTTAAACAATCCTTTTATGAAGTCTGACCTAAATTATGTGCATTAGCTGGTATTTGTAGGCCACAATATTTTATAATTTAAGTATTTTGAAAGTAGTCTTAAATAAAAGTCAACTTGGCTAACATCTTTTTAAAAAAAAGGAAAAAAAAATATCTCCAGCATATTTTCCCTTCATCAACGCAGAAATAAATTAATGCACATCTGAGTGTGTTTGACCACAGCAGAGTTGAAATAGGGTACAAGTCCTCATTTCAACCCTTATCTAATAATGACTTTAAACTACGTTAGACTTAATGAGTCTGAGGCGTGGAATATCTAAAAAGGGAAGCAACAAATGGGAGTAGAATCGGATGCTCTTGCTTGGTGACACAAACAGGGCCCAGACTTTTTGTACTTGCAGACCAACACTTAGTCACGCTCTCGGCACTGTTGCCGAGCAGAATCATTTCCAGCTAATGAAGGTTACCTTGCAATTGTTCTTTTGGATGAGTCACGCACCACACGCATTTTTACAAGAATAAAGTATTAACCGCTCTGTGTTTGATTCCTCCTGTCTGTCCGTCTATTTATATATTCAGATAAAACGCCTGCTGTGCCGACGCTCTTCCTTTGGTGTAATAATACACATGGTGAGTTGGAGCATGAATTCTGCTGTTTGCATCTTAATGTAAAAAATTGATTCGGCACTGCTCTTCTAAGCTGTTGACATCTTTACAGTCTGTATCCACTCAGCCAAGAGCTATTTTAAGGCTGCTGTTAGTGAAGACCCAAGTGCTTGTTATTTCTGCTGCCTGTAAGGAGTCCACACTGAAATATTGCTGACCTTCTCGGCCTTTCCATTTATTGTTATCTCTCACAGTTTTTATATATATATATATATATATATATATATATATATATATATATATATATATTACAGGATGTCAAAGCCATTTTTAACTACATCTCCCAGCACCTTTTTTACAAGACTCACAGCAGGACGCTAGACATTAAAAAGTTGCGGAGGGCGTGTGTTGAATTATCAGAGCTGTGTCTATTTCAGGATCACGTGGAAATTCAGAATTTAAAAGGTCAAAGGCCATGCCATTTGTGCTGCTCTGCTTTCACGGAAAAGCTGATCAGAGTGCCAAAGAAAGATGAGGTCAGAGGTGAACTGGGGTGTTTAACACAAACCTTAAACAATGGCATGTGATTTCACTCGTAGCTATGCCTCCAGCATTTGTCATCATCTTCTCTCTTTCTGTTGTGCATGTGTGCCAGTAGTTGTGTTTCTGTGGGTTTCTAAACTGCTTTAAGCAGCTATCACAGACTGTTTGTGTGCTTTTGATGCCCAAGTTAAACCTCTAAATTTACTCACGTATAACTGTTTCTGTACAAGAAACTGCTGGAATTATGTTAAATTACTACATGGTCGTGGTCATAGGCAACAAGTGATACAACACACAACAAATACATTGAATATGAGGCCGGATGAGGGAAGAATCATCTAATTATTATTTAACTAGTAGTTTAATTTAATCACTTATTTATGTTCTGGTCTTTAAACAATAAACAGGATATCCTTATTGTTGAGGAAGTGTTGAGGTCACCTTCTTGCGGTAATGTAACGGGCAGTTATCTGGAAGATCTGTTGAAGCTGCTTTCAGGTCTTCCTGGGAGAAGTTGGGGAATTCTGAGTAACCGCAGGAATGGGTGTGGATTCCTGTATCACCAGCCTGTTCCCCTTCTGTGCTTTGGTGTAACAAAGCTCACATATATCGTCATGGGTCTTCATTCAAATTGTGCTCAAGGTCAAGGCCACATCAGTTGTTGTCAGTGGATTTTAATTCTCATAGTTTTGTGCAGTACTTCCAAGCACTTTTGTTCTCTTCTTCACACGTGTGAATTGTGGTAGATTGTGAGCCAGATGAGCTGCTACCGCATGAGTTTATAAAGCAACAAATGATAGCATAGGTAATCTTTACGTATGAAGTCGAGTGAGGTTGAGTAAGGACCTCTAGTACTATACAGGAAAACCCCCAAAATAGCTTCTTTTTACTGAGGAGGATATTTGTGTTTAAACTCAGTTTGAAATGTTTCAAATCTCGAGTCTTAGACTAATTGTCCTGACATTCTCCTGGCGGTGTGATGCAATCTCTTATCCTAGAGATGATAGAAATAATCATCTGATCGATACAGATGATTGGATCTCACTTTGTGTGTGTGTGTCTGTGTGTGTGTGTGCGTGTTGCACTCTGCCCAAAATGAGGAGCGTTTGGTCCTGCTGTGTGTCAAGGACAGACCGATCCATGTAATGGAATGATAATGAGTTTGTAGGAGGAGAAGCTAATAATGAAGGAGGGAGAGAATCTTAGTCTTTTCTCTCCCCCCCCCCATCGAGCGACCGGGCCCTGCCATCGATCACCATTACTGAGGGGAGGAGGGAACGCCACGTTACTTAAGAGAGGAGATGGGGCGCAGCGGTGAAAGAGAGGAGTGGAGTTACAGTTATGCGAGTACAGGGGGGGAAGCAGCTGTCCTTAAATAAGGGAGGAGACAAAGGCCTCGATGACAGGAGGGAAGGGTGAGAGGAAGACAGCTGATGGAGGAGGAGCAGAAGGATAAAGACCATTAAAGAAAAATTAGTGGGAGAAGTCACATGGAAAGGAAGGGTTTAAATAAATGACTCGATGTGAAGGTCGGTGCAAGATCCCCCCCCATCTGCAGTGTGTACTTAGCATGTTGTTTTGCTTGTATGACACGGCAAGGCCACACCTCTGATGACTGACCGTTGTCAAGGGAACTATAGGCACCTTCCTCTTAAAGAAGCAGACCTTTTATGCCCCCCCCCCCTCCACACACACACACACACATACGTATGCTCACACGTGTAGACGCTCACTCAGACCTTGTGCGCTTTTTGTTTGACATTGAGGAAATCATCACTGGGTCTGTGTATTACTCTCATTGCTTGATAATTTAACTCTAATGTCCCCTCAAGTTTATTTAGGGTTGTCAGCATCGCTTACAGAAATATCAGCTTGTGCTAATGTAAATTGGTGTAATTAAATCCAGACGAGGAAAACAGAACGTGGTTTGGTTTTTACAGTCTTTCATGACCGGCCCGCTCCTGGGACTCTGCTTGTTATAAGGGTGAACTGATCTGAGGCCGACATGAGGACATCTAGAAAATCATCAATTATTTTTTCATTCTTCAAGCAAAAACGTGTAAGAAGACAAACTCGAGAGTCTGCCACATTTTGATTTTTTTTGTATTATTGTAAATTGGTCCATAATACAGAGACAAGATGAGCCTCCAGCCATCCTTCACATTCATTCAGAAGATGATGAATGTCTCTGAATGGGAGCACTAGGGAAAAAATTAAAGTCTGTAAACCATCAGTGTCACCGTTGGGATACTCAGTTATTGATACTAAAATATTTACGATCAGATTAGATGCCCATTTGCACCAGCATTGATTTGAACAGTGCCATCTTTGTCTCCTCCAGCTGACTCACAACCTCACACAGCCTCTCCTTTCACTAGCAGCTGAAATAGTTGATCTTCACAACACTGAACAACACTTTAAGGAACTCGGAGGGGTCAGTAAAGCTCCTGTTAACCTGGCTGGGGCACACATTAACATTAGCCGTTTAACTATTACCAATTACCCGATGGACAAAGCCCACCCTTGGGGTCACAAGCTGGTGTACTCCTAGTGCCAGTCCTAAGCCTGGATAAATGGGAAGGTTGCAGGGGCATCAGGTGTAAAATTGGTGCCAAATCAAACATGCAGGTGTGACAGCTCCTGTGGAAACAACGGGGCAGCCAGAAGTACCTTTATCTGATATCTGCAGTAGCTGTCTGTTATCAGTTATTAGGGAGCAGGTAGCAGCTAACAGCTATGACTAACAATAAAATGATAACATTAATATTGGCGCTATGCAGCAAAAGTTATCAGTCCTGCCTGTCTGTAATAGTGCTAATTTAACAGGATATTTGTCTAAAACGTGAGTCCCAACAGCTAGATGGATATAATGGCAACAAAAATATGGAGCCAAGCCACCATAAGTATACATAAATATACATATACTTGTGCAATGAGTGTCGTGCATTTTCCTGGGCGTTGGTATCAAGTTTGAAATTGTGTTATTGTGACAGCCTTGGTTATGATTCATTTTCGAATCTGAACATTTTGTGGGATACTTCCTGGCACAGAGCGTGACTGCGTACGGCGCTAAGCGTGATGGTTGCACAGAGTAAAGGCAATGATTCTGTTGCCTTATTTAGTTTCATGTTATAACCAACTCTAATGAAGAAAAATGACTGTTCTTGAAAGCCTCGGTTAACAAAACAAACCCCTCAGGGCAGGAACGCTACACATCAGCAACATTTCGTGGAAATCAATCAGATTTCATTTTAGATTCAGCTGCCTCCCCTAGTTCCACCCATGCTGCTAGGGTTACTAAAAATGCCAAACATTTGCTCGTAAAAGCTTCATTAATTGAAGAATTTTTTTTTTGTTATATTTTTCCTAATTTGGATTTTAATAAATTGTCTTTTTTCCACATGAAGAGGTGCTTCATGTTTGGTTTTTTTTTTGTGTGTTTTTTATGGTGCAGTTTAAAGTTTGAAGATATCCCCTTGGACTCTGGGTAATGATGGCAGTAAAAAAAAAAAAAAATCTAATTATGCAGATCCAGACATCCATCTATTTTCTTGTGCTTATCCTTTTATAGAAGATTATTTAGCTATTTGAAAAATATGCCATAACTGCAAATTAATCAATTAAATGAGGCCTAAAATGAGTCAAGGTAAGGCTTTTTTTTCTCTTGCTCTTCTTTCCTGTAGTTTGATACTTTGTTTTGCGGCTTACGTTGTGTGTGTCTGTGGCTGCGTGACAGACAGTCTACAGAGACAGGCCTTTACAGAATATCAGAGGTCAAGCTTCCCACAGACATTATCGAGCCGTTCTCCACCTCCGTCAGCTCCCTCCTTTCATCCACCCATGCCTCTTCCCCAAACAGATAAACAAATATCTGCGACTGCGGGATGAACAGGAGGCGTTCTCAGTCAAAGGGGCATTAATCATTTATTCAGCAGCAATGACTCAGACGTGGAGGTCATCGTCATTTTGTCCTGTAGAACCACAAAGGGTTTCTGTGATAAACTGATGCGCTCAATACACCAGTGAGGACACATGCGCCCGGCAGGCAGAGGACTCAGCATGTGCTCTTGTCTGGTCTTGTCTTTAATTACGCAACCTCCAACAACCTATTGTGGTTTCACTACACAAAATCTTAGAAATGCCCAAAGAAAAATTCCTAGTGAGAGCTAGCAAACTAAATAAATATGGTCATTTATCACAAATTAGTCCTTTATTCACAAGTATAAACAAGAGTCTAATTTTTTTTTCTGATTTTTCATTTGCAGAATGGTACAAGATGTGGACCCCCCCCCCAAAAAAATAAATTAATTAACCAATAAATATTTTAAGTTAAAAAAAATTATTGGTTTATAACAAGTCAAGTCACAATGCAATCCTGTGCACGCCTACACTCGCTTTCTTTAGAACCACTTTGTAATTTGCCAAGATGCACATAACAGAAGTGAAAGTCGTGTGTTGCAAGGAAAGATGTGTTGGCACATGTTTTACAAGTGAAGCGGTGGGTTTTCCTAACAGACTTTATATTTTGGAGCCAGCAGCAATTGGAGGAAGTACAGCTTGAGGCACTTCCTCATCAGCTTTCACATTCAAGTGCAGGGCAGAGGCTTGGTTTGACAGTGCTGTTGAAACAAGCAGATAAATCTGGGCGTGTGTGTGTGTTGTTTTTAATTGATTATGAATTTAAAGCTGCTCCTTTGATTTTGCATTCTGGAGACAATGTGTTTTTTTTTTTTTTGTTTTTTTTTTTTTAAGGAAACAGATCAGAGGCAAGTATTGACTTTAAGATATAAAAGGAGCAGAGTTCACATAAACGGACCCCTGCTTGTACTTTTTAGTGTTTAGCATGTGTGATCCTCTGTTGAACTCGCACAGTGGGGCTGGGAGCACAGGATGACACAATCAGGAAGTTTTGTCAAACCTCTGAGAAGCTTTTCACAAATTACTGCACACTTGTGATGACTGTCAGTTAGAGCTCCCTTCATCTCCTCCATTTCCAGCTATTTAAGGCTTAGTTTGACATTATACACTTTAATTGTCAACAAATACAATGAATATTTGTCACACTTACATGTTTCAGGTCATCAGACTAATAATGATATTAGACAGAGATTTCACAAGTAAATACAAAATGCAGTTTTAAATGATGATTTTATTTATTTAGGTAAAAAAGTTATCCAAACCTTCCCGGCCCTGAGTGAAAAAATAACTGCCCTCTAAATCTCATAACTGGTTGCGCCACCCTTTGGCAGCAAGAACTGCAATCAAGCATGATGACTGGAAATAAGTCTTTCATATCCCTGTGAAGCAGTTTTGGTCCGCTCTTCTTTGCAGAATTGTTTTAATTCAGCCACGCTGGAGGGCGTTTGAGCATGAACGGTCTGTTTAAGGTCACGCCAAAGCATCTCAATCTGGTTTAAGTCCAGACTTTGATGAGTAGGCCACTCCAAAACCACCACTTTTTTTTTTTTTTTTTTAAACATTCAGAGGTGCACCCGCTGGTTTGTTTCCTGCTGCATAACCCAAGTGAGTTTGTTTTTCAGGGCATGAACTGATGTCCCTCAGGATTTTCTGGTTGAGAGCAGAATTCGTGGTTCCATCAATTACGACAAGTGATTCAGGTCCTGAAGCAGCAAAGCAGACCCAGACCATCACACTGCCACCGCCATGTTTCACTGCTGATGTTCTTTATATGAGATGCCGTTTTATGCCAGATGTAACGGGACTCAAACCTTCCGAAATGTCCAGGATTTTTTGGCAAACGTGAGACGAGCCTTTGTGTTCTTCTTGGCCAGCAGTGATTTTCTCCTTGGAACTCTCCCATGGATGCCATTTTGGCCCAGTCTCTTTCTTATTGTTGAATCTGATCTTAACTGAGACAAGTGAGGCCTGCATTTCTTTAGGTGTTGTTCTGGGTTCTTCTGTGACCCCCTGAATGAGTCATCGATGTGCTTTTGAAGTCTTTTTGGTAAGCCAGCCTCTCCTGGAAAGGTTCCCCGCTGCTCCAGGTTTTCTCCATTTGTGGATGATGGCTCTCACTGTGGTTCACTGGAGTCCCAAAGCCTTAGAAATGGCTCTGTAACCCTTTCCAGACTGACAATGACTTTGTTTCTCAGCTGTTTCTTTAAATTGTGGCATGATGTGTTGCTCTTCGAGTTCTTTTAGCCTACTTCACGTTGTCCGACAGGTTGAGTCAGCAGGTCTGGCAGTAATCAGCCGAGGTGTAGCTAGTGGAAGAGAAATCAGCTTTCTATAAAATGTAGTTAATCACAGTTCATTCATGATTTAATGAGGGGGAGCAATTACTTTTTCACACAGGGCCAGGTAGGCTTGGATAATGACTTTATTTGTATAGCATTTAAAAAAAAAAACACACACACAGTTACAAAGTGCTTCACATTTTGGATAAAAACACATTTTAAAAAATAAGTGTGCATATTCATTTTATTTTATTTTTTACTTTAGTGAATTAAATTGTTTTAAAAAATGCCTTTTGTATTTACTCAGGTTATCTTTGTCTAATATAACATTTTGTTTGATCTTAAACATGTAACTATGACAATGTTAAAATGAAAAAAAAAAAAATTTTTTCACAGCACTGTAAGAAACAGCTCGGACTCAAAAGATTTAGATCCTTGTGGGAATTAATCACAATCCTGGCTTAGTTAGCCTCTCCAGGATACAAATTGGTGTGTTGTTTTTTCCATTATGCATTGCAGCCCATAAATTTATCCCAGCTGTTAAGGCATAGAAGCAGGTTTGTAATTATTTAGGGATGAAAGATGAGGCTGTGCTCCCTTTTTTGGGGCGTGTGTAGATGCTGTTCTTTGTTTTCGTCATGCTCTGCTCGTGCCTGTTCCTTTGTTCGGGTTGATGATAACAGGCAGTGACTTTTAAAGTGTAGTGACAAGCTGTCGAAAAAATGGGGCAGGAGTGAGAGGTGAACCACAGAAGGAGAGCTGGTGGCAGGTGGACTGTTTTGACCTTTAGCATGTGATTCCCCTCACCAGCTATGGTTACTGGTCCCATCACTGTGGCAGTGAAGGCTGGTGCAACAGGGGGATTTACAGTAGTTAAATGAACAGCACCAGTAACTGGAAAAGGATGAAACTCTGTGTCTACACGATGCTTTAATGGAAAACTTGTGTTTCAGACTTTGCAGAACTCCCACTGCTACCCGCATCCATTTACAGTGCAACAAGTAAAGTAGTAAGGTCGTCTCGAGGGAAATTTGAATTCTTGCCGCTGTTATATAACACGGCAATAAAGCGCTGAACTAGTTTTGCGGTGAACCCAATTACTCTAGTAAATGAAAAGTTATGTATGGATTTTCAACATTTCTGTAGTCCTGATTCTTTACTGAGCAGTGTGCAAACAGCTCAGATATGAAGTGTGTACGATATCTTATCAGTCTTGATTTAGTGGCATAAATAATTTACTGGCTTGCCAGCTTTTAGATGGATGAAAATATGAGAGGAAGTGCAGTTAGGCAGCTTACAAAGCTAATGGTTAATGGTAAAAGTTGTAAGACCTCAGAAATATGGATTTAGGGGAGTGCCACAGCCCTCAAATTACACGTTCAGTGCAAGAAACTGCTAAAAACAGTGTTGCAAATTAAATTGAAACGCTTAAATAAAATCACTTTAATAAAAGTTGCACCCTATTTTGTTTCTTTTTTATCGAATATCAAAAATGGTGACTTTGACTATCTTGCCATGTTTTTAAACTTGTTTAGGTCTCTGTCATACAACACTAGAGGGTTGTTGGCAATGCTTTGGCAACCTCCAGTCACTGGGGAAAAATACGCTGCTCAAAAAAATAAAGGGAACACTTAAACAACACAATATAACTCCAAGTAAATCAAACTTCTGTGAAATCAAACTGTCCACTTACGAAGCAACACTGATTGACAATCAATTTCACATGCTGTTGTGCAAATGGTATAAGGCCCCACGTCCACAGATGGCGGCTGTGCTCACAGCCCAACACCGTGCAGGATGCTTGGCATTTGCCAGAGAACATCAGGATTGGCAAATTCGCCACTGGCACCCTGTGCTCTTCACAGATGAAAGCAGGTTCACACTGAGCACATGTGACAGACGTGACAGAGTCTGGAGACGCCGTGGAGAGCGATCTGCTGCCTGCAACATCCTTCAGCATGACCGGTTTGGCAGTGGGTCAGTAATGGTGTGGGGTGGCATTTCTTTGGAGGGCCACACGGCCCTCCATGTGCTCGCCAGAGGTAGCATGACTGCCATTAGGTACCGAGATGAGATCCTCAGACCCCTTGTGAGACCATATGCTGGTGCGGTTGGCCCTGGGTTCCTCCTAATGCAGGACAATGCTAGACGTCATGTGGCTGGAGTGTGTCAGCAGTTCCTGCAAGATGAAGGCATTGAAGCTATGGACTGGCCCGCCCGTTTCCCAGACCTGAATCCGATTGAGCACATCTGGGACATCATGTCTCGCTCCATCCACCAACGTGTCTGGAATCATACATTACACTGATATTTACAAACCTTCACCAGTCTGTCCGAGAGTGACTGCAGTCAGTACGAGTCGGACTGCAATTGTTTGGAGACAGGTTGCTTCCCACAAGGTGACCTGCGTATTCACCTTGCTATCTAAAGCGTTCAGCGAGAGGTTGAGGGTGTTGCATGCTCAACCTGTGGATGACCAATCAGTTGCCACGTCTACTACAGTCACAAAGAGGGTGCTGCAGTTACTGATGGTGCAGTAGTGAAACTTAAAAAAAGTGACTCAAACCACAAACAGGAAATATTTGTATTAAAAGTAAGTTTCTCCTTACTGCTGCAACCAACATGTTTCAAGGTGAATGGTTCTCTGTTTCCTGTTTCCATTACACTTGCTCAAATTTCATTACCACTTGGTGGGTGTTTGCAGAAAGCTGGCGTCTTCCATGCAAAATGTGGGTGACATTGGCAAACCGCTAGCAAACAAAGCAATCGCATGGAGGTTGCCACTGTCACCATATACCTCTCTGTGATCAGTGATTGCCAGCAGCTTCCAGAAACCACTCACCAATCTAGATGGGGAATACGCACTTTTCTCTAGCAACCGCTGAGTGGTTTCTACGTCTGTGTGAGTGAGGCCATTGATGTGCCAGATTATTGTGTTTTCATCCAGGCAAAATCTTTTGAATGTCAGCAAGTGGCATTTATCATTTCAAACCAAACTAGGGAGAGGGTGAGATGGAGGCAGATGATCTGCTGGGGCAACTCCTAAATGGAGCAGCCAAACGGTGAAACGGTCATGCAGCAGTTCTATTAGGTACCAGCAGCGAAAAATTCTAAATCCAAATGTATGTACATATAATGGATATGTTTACTGAGGTATTTTGTTTTCCAGCAACTTTAACCTGGGCTTGCTTGTACCTAGTTCTATGATTAATAAGTTCATAAGTGTTTTGTGGTTGCTTCTACTAACATTTATCTTTTTTTACCCTGCTGCACGGTTGCTCTTTTTTTTTTCCTGTGTTTTTTGTTTTGTTTTTTCTGTACACCTGTCCGACTGCCATTTTCTACCCACACCCCTCCCTCACGGTTTGCCTCAGGTGCTTCAGTCCAATCGACCCCTGGCACCAACCCTCTTCTGCTTCCTCTCCACCTTGATTCATCCACTCAGATCCAGCAGGTGCAAGCAGAAGTTGCTCTTAGCTGGCCTTTCTATCAGAGATAAAAAATTGATTGTTTTTATTCATAGGTTTCTCTCCCGGCCACTTTGATCGTGAAACTAGAAAACCTTGGCACCGAGAGAGGCTTGCTGTGTTTGTCGCTGACTTTTTCCAGCAGTTGCATCAGCAGTCGGGGGCCACTTGTCAATTTCAGTGATTGGGTAGGGAGCACTTAAAGAAAGATGAAAGGGAAGTAAGTGGGGTGGATTTAGGAGAAGGCCCAGGTGAAATGAGAGGGAGTTGAGGGAGGAAAGATGTGATGTGGAGCAATTTTTCTCTCCTCGCTCCCTGCCTTTTTAGTGTGACATCAAAAGAGATGTTTCTATATGTTTTGAGTAACGGCACATCTCTTTAGATGTAACCTCTGTCCTCTCTGGGCTATTGATCCATGCAGGGCTTTGGTGAATGTTTACATAACTGTTCATAAAGTATTTTGGCTGCCCTAGAAAAAGAAATTCTTCTTTCATTTTTATATTTGCGATGTCAGACAGTTCATCTCTCCCTGCGCATTTTGCCAGCCTCTGTCATCACCACTTCTCTATTCTCTCTGTTGATGTCTCCCTCAATTTTCATGCCTCATCCTCCCTCCCTTTCTCCTCTCTCTTTGTGTCTGCCTGCATTTTGTTCCCTTCTCTCTGCATTCATGGATGTTTCCACATCTCTGTTTGTTATTTGTCATTTACGTCTTTTCCTCTTCCTCCCTCTTGTCTGTTGTCGACCTGGCTTTGCCGGTTTCCTGCATGTAATTTGTTGACATAATGTGTTTTTCTCCGTCTCACCCCCCCCCCCTTTGTTTTTTTCCCTGTTTCTTGTTGATTCCATCCAGGTTACCTCACCAGGTCTATTCTAGTGGTTTACTTTCTGTCTTCTAGGCCCTGGAGATGAATTATTGAACACACTGACCCTGGTGTGCACAGCTGCTATTTGGGAGGTGTGTGTGTCTTTTGTCTGATTGAATTTCACTTCTTTAATGCTCCTGGTCTTGTATGTCTCTCTGCGTGTCTACCTTAGACTTGCCCAGTGAAAGTATGTCTTTCACGTGTCAGGAAACTTGTGGCCGAGGCTCAAGTTGTGCCAGCTCTCGTTTCTTCGCTGTTTCTCGGATGGACGACATCCGGTATGATTTCTGTCATTGTTTATTGCTGACGTAAGTGTTGGCTTCAGTTGGGAGGAGGAACAAAAAAGGGACATTTTTAACTTTGACAAAAATAGCAATCCATTTTCAGACTCATCGTGGGCTGGGTTGAATGTTTTGTTTTTTAACAGCCTGTCAACAGATAAAGCAGAGCTGCGCTAAACGCCTCTTCTGAAGTCAGTTTTTATTTTTGCTGTATTTGATGGCCCTCTTGAGAGGGAGAGGGTGAACACAGAGACAGGAAGTGACAAATTCACACAAGCTGGCTTTTAGGCCATAATATACATATGCATGTGGTCCCCAACAGAGTCTGACTGATGCTGGATTTTTGTGGTCAGTGCTCATATCTTATATGTATTAGCTGATATTCTTTTTATACTGAATATATACATGTATATACATATACTGAGTAAGTGTTGAAGAGGCACCTTCTGCTACATGTGCTGCAGACAGTGCCGAGGCTGCACCTGGACAAACTATGCAATGATATCATTTCTAACCGCGTATGTATGCATGTCAGACATCTTTCCAATATTCATGTGTGTTAAAGCTCACTAACAACAACTAAGTCAATATAATATGTGTTGGTTTAGTAAACTGTATACAAAAGATGGGCACAGCCAGTGTGACATTGTTATGAAGCCTTAAGTTATCACCTGAATAGATGGTCTAACAAAGAGTGGATCTGACTGTGAAACCGAGGATGCTGCATGCTCATTGGCTAACGTCGTGTGATTGACAGGTCATTAGCCAATTAGAATACCCTGGTTTATCCTCATTTATGACTCTAATAAGGACCATAGTTTACCAAGTGAACCTTGTGTTTTATTCAGAAACAACCTGAAACTGGCAATTGAGCCCATGAAGTGTTTACAGAGGTGAGATGGTGAGGGAGCCGAGAGCCTTTTTCCCTTTAACTTCTATGCATTCAGAAAGAGCTGAAACCCACTGACTTTTAAAAAGTATCCAGGTGCTACAGTAATCTGGATTGGCTCTAGTATCTACCCTGATTACAGATACTGGGTGTTGGCCAGATGTGACCGAGCCACATTTAATCCAGTTTTGTTGGTCAGAGTCTCCATCGGTTACATGAATTTGGCCATAGCAGGCTGCTATGTTAGTAGTTAAATGTTAGTCTTTGCTAGCTTCTGTTCACAGGAAAGTCACAATATCCATTTATCAGTTTGCTAATGCTACATTTAGCATTTTCTTCAGTTTTAACTCAACCATAGTTTGTCGCTTGTAACTTATAGTACAGTTTGTTTTTTTTTATTAATTGATTTTATTTTTACTTTGGGTGGCGTGTGAACACTAGTGACCATTCTTGGCGTCAGATCTGTGATTTCTTATTTACAGGACAATTTTTCAAACCTGCCACCTAACTGCTGACTTTCTGACCTTTTTGGTTTGTTTCATGTTTTAAAAATGTTCAACTCTTGGCTCTGTGTGATGCATTCTGGGATGAATTTCACTTCCATGGTCATCTCAGGCACACACACATCTGCCTGTGAGCACAGAAGCTCCACCCATCTGCTGTTCACACCTTCTGTTTGTGAGGAGCAGCCAATCAGAATAAAGTTGCTATTAAGAGATGAGGAGTTTAAACTGAGGGGAGTCTAAATGGCCTGGGTGGTGTACGAGTTGAGTGGAATCTCAAGGATTATTTTTGAATTGTGGATCATGCAAAGCTACTCTGGGACAATCCAAGTATAAATAATGGAGCTGCAAATGAGCATCACACGTCCCCTTTAAAACGGCACAGGAGAGAGAAAAGGAGGAACAGTGGCCAGAGTTTTGATATCCATACTTTTGCTTGTTTACGTAGTTTTCTAAACGCTGCTCTTTTTAGGCTCAAATAATGTTGGACAGTATAAGCGGAGAAATGAGTAGCATACAAAAATAAGTTGATGTGCATAAGTGAGCACTGAGACATTCGGTTGATGTTTTTCCAGACAGCTTCTGAACACTCCCGGTTCCAGAAACTCAGTTTACGGCACAAGCAAAATGATCGACAGGTCATCAGACAGCCATCTGTTCCCCACAGAGCTCAGAGTACGGCAGCGTGAGAGCACTGGATATTGAATCTAATTTTAGTGCTGTTGTGTTTGTGTGTTTCCTGCAGGCTTTTCAATCTGACCCTGAAGAAGCTGATCATGCTGAAGGAGCTGGATAAGGACCTCACCTCAGTCGTCATCGCAGTCAAACTGCAGGTACAAGACATTTGGTAAAACACGTGGAAGGTGAAACCTGCAGTAACTGGAGGTTGGATTTATGAAGCATCATTTTTGGTTTTTTTTAAATATATGGGGAAAAAATATTCAAACAGAACACAACTTTGGGCTAAGACTGAGGTAGCTTAAAGATTATACATCCAGAGCCCTGTGAACCTAGATATAGCAACAGCAGCCTTTGAGTAATACCTGTGTAATAACCATTGAAAAACCAGTCTACTAGAATCACACCCGGAGCTCAGTTCAAGGAAAAAAAAATTGACTTTTTATAAAGTCTGACTGAACCTTCCTGGAAATAAATTCCCCAAGGTGGCGTACTGTTTCGTCAAAGGCAGCTCGAGTCGAACAGTTATCCTTCGCTTTAATCATTAAATTGCATTATAGGATATAAAGGTTTTCTCTTTCGAGTGTGTCTAACCAGTAGGTGATAAAGTGTGAAAACACAAAACGAACAAAGCTCAGCATTTGTCCCCCCATTTTCTGTTTCTGTAAAGTTGTTCATCGTTTTGCTGAGTCAGTTTTATTGGACGTGGTCACGCTTCCTCTTTGTTGTTGTTTTACAGCCAGAATGCTTTCTGAAACGCCTCATTAGCTCGGTGCTTCCCTCTTAGAACTGACAGAAGGAGCAATGCTGCCAAACTTCTTTTTTTCTGACCGTTGGAGAGCTTTCTGGCAGTGCAGGCAGCCAAGTTGGTTAAAGTTAACACAGAAGTCTTCAAAAAATGCTGCGTTTTGTCAGATTTTGTTGTCATTTCTCTTTAATGCTGGGGCTCCGCTACAAACTTCTATTCCTTGGCTTGTTTTCAGTCTCGATTGTGATCATCTTGTTTTCTAAGTAAACCATTAAATTCTCTGCTCCTCTGTCACATAATACGCTTTAAGCTGGTTTAATTCTTTTTCCAAGCTGCTGCCACTTGCTCAGTCTTCCATCCCTGCTTTCTCATGCATTTCTTCTTCTTCACCTCCTTCGCTCTGTGTAGCTGATGATGTCATCGTTCTGTCTCGTCCTCAGGGCTCCAAGCGGATCCTGCGCTCCAATGAGATCTTGCTGTCCTCAGCGGGACTGACGGAGACCGATCTGCAGCTCACCTTCTCCCTGCAGGTACGAACAAAGGTTCAGAGAGATCAGGGACCTGCCAATGATTTTGTTTTTATATAGAAAACCCTGCTGCAGTAATGACACTAAAAATGCACACCCTAGTTTAAGGAAAAAAACAAAAAAACAAAAAAACCCCCACATTCTTTAGTTGAATCTCTGAAGAATGCCAAAAATAACACAGTTTGACAGCCATAAATGAGTATTTTTGTACCAACAAAGCGATTCCCAGACAGAAAACTCATCTCACTGTGCTGTGAAGTGTGTCCTGCAGTGGAGGACAAAAGAAGAGGTGGCAGGGCTAAAAAAAAAAAAAAAAAAACTGTCTACAGCAGCTGAGTGGTAACTGAGAGTCATGTCCTAAAGAAATGAGAAAAAAATCCAGCAATGACCTGACACAGGCCCTGAGAGATACACCTGACCCTTCAGCTGATTTATTCCATGAATCCTCATCAGAAATGGTCTCAGTGGAAGGGTGGCTGTCAGGAAGCCATTCTTAAGGAAGGGAAACCGGGAGAAAGGCTGAGGTGCGCCACATTGCACAAGAATGGGACTGACAACAGATGTAGCAGTGAATCCAAATGTGAAAGTTTTGGTTCAGATTGTCATCGATATGTACAGAGGACCTAAGGAGAGAGGTACAACAGTGAGTGTCCACAGCCACAGTGGAGCCTCTGTCATGGTTTGGAGCTGCATTTCAGTCAGTGGTGTTGGAGATCCTTTCAAAATTGATGGAGATACCATCTGGAAAGTGTCTGACTTAATTTTTCAGAACAACAATGATCCCATACAAACTGCCAATTTTGTAAAAAGCATACCTGGATAGAAAAACGCACGATAGAACTCTATCAGTCATTATTAAAAGCAGAAAAGGCAGCCTGCATCCAAGGGAGAGCTTTAAATGTCCTTCAAGCAGCCTGGAGAACTATTCCTGAACATTACTTTAAGACATGACAAAGGTGCCTAAGAGAGTTCAGGCTGTGTTGAAGGATAAAGGTGATCACACCTTCAAGCTTGTTAGAACTGTGCAAACTCTGTTTTTGCTTTATGTACTGTATTTCCATGTATGCGTGTTCATTTCAGCAGATTGCTGCAC
>JAMQGT020012245.1:140000-298586 GCA_024447675.2 Pterophyllum scalare | reverse complement strand
CCATTCCGTACACCACGTCTTCTACTTCCCAACAACAGAGAACAGGCTTTGAAGCGTCTCACTATTCTGTTGCGGACACTAGAGAAAAGAAAAGACATGAAAGAGCAATTCACTGAATTCATGCAGAAAATCTTTGATAATGACCAGGCAGAGGAAGCACCACCACTCAAACCAGGTGAAGAATGCTGGTACCTACCCACATTTGGAGTGTACCACCCCCAGAAACCAGGCAAAATACGAGTTGTGTTTGACTCAAGCGCCTCATTCAAGGGTATTTCCCTAAATGACGTTCTACTTAGGGGGCCTGACTTAAACAACACACTGCTCGGGGTCCTGTTGCGCTTTAGGCAGGAACAAGTTGCAGTCACGGTAGATGTTGAGCAGATGTTTTACTGCTTCAGAGTCAAAGAAAGCCACAGAAATTATCTCCGGTTTCTGTGGTTCCAAGATAATGACCTTAGCAAAGAAATTATGGAGTTTCGCATGAGGGTACCAGTTTTTGGGAACAGTCCTTCCCCGGCTATTGCAATTTACGGTCTAAGACGGGCAGCTGAACTTGGAGAAGAAGAGTATGGCTCCAACACAAAACAGTTTGTCTTCCGCAACTTTTATGTGGATGATGGACTGGCTTCTGTGTGCAGTGAAGGTGAAGCCATCGAACTCTTAACAAGAGCAAGAAACATGATGGCAGAGTCAAATATAAGGCTCCACAAAATAGCCTCGAATGTCACTCAGGTGATGAACGCATTTCCTCCAGAAGAAAGATCAGCGGATCTCAAAGATTTGGATTTGGATGTTGACCCCCTGCCTCTTCAGCGAAGCCTTGGGGTTGGCTGGAACCTGGAAAACGATTGTTTAATGTTTCGAGTTGCTAAAGACAACAAGCCCTTCACCCGCAGAGGAATACTTTCTGTTATCAACAGCCTCTATGATCCCCTTGGATTTGCTGCCCCAGTTACGATCCAGGGAAAGGCACTGTACAGAGAGTTAACAGTTGGACAGCAGGATTGGGATGAGCTTTTACCGGTAGACCGGGAGGCAGAGTGGTTACGGTGGACTGACTCACTTACTGCTCTTGAGGATCTCCAAATCCACAGACCATTCATTCCAGTTTCATTATCCCATGCTCAGAGAAGGGAACTATGCATCTTCTCAGATGCTTCAACAACAGCAATAGCAGCTGCAGCATACCTCAGGGTCATTGACACTGGTAGCCAATGTCATGTTGGATTTATCATGGGCAAATCCAAGCTAGCACCCTCATCTGCGCACACTATCCCACGTTTGGAATTATGTGCAGCGGTATTAGCAGTGGAGTTGGCTCGAAATGATAACAGATGAAAGTGACATTGAGTTTCATGCAGTGAACTTCTATACAGACAGCCGAATAGTTCTAGGCTACATTCACAATGTCACCCGAAGATTCTATGTGTATGTGGCTAACAGAGTTGCTCAGATTCATAGGTCTTCCAAACCAAACCAGTGGCATTATGTCACTACTGACCAGAACCCTGCGGATCATGGGACTAGAGCTGTACTGGGCGAGCAGCTGCAACAGACCATCTGGCTCTCTAGGGGCCTCGATTGCTCACACTATCTGAAGGTGAGCCAAGATATCCAGAACAGAACGAAGAGACTTATGGCCTTGTGCAGGCCTCAATGGATGTTTAAATTCGTTCCTCAGAGTGATATCCTTAGCAACAAAAACAGAAGAAAAGGAGCTTGGATCTCACAGGTTTGCACGTTTCTCAAGCTGGAAGTCTCTGGTAAGAGCAATCAAATCCCTCATTCACATTGCTAAGTCCTTCTCTAAAGCTTCAAGCACCTGTAAAGGTTGGCACAGTTGCAATCTTGCCAATGCTACAGAAATCACACAAGCAAAAACAGCAATCATTCAGTGTGTTCAAACGGAGACTTACAAGGAGGAGATTGAAAGCCTTAAAAAAGGAAAAGACGTCCCCTCACGCATGTCCTCTTGGAAGGCTTGACCCCTTTATAGATGGCGGATTGCTAAAGGTTGGAGGATGCTTACAGGCAGCCAGATCTTTCGGACGAGGAGAAACACCCCCTGATAATGCCAGGTAATCATCATGTAGCTGTTCTCTTAGTTAGACATTACCACAGCCAAGTAGCTCACCAAGGCAGGCAGTTCACTGAAGGTGCTCTGCGCTCAGCAGGACTATGGATTGTTGGTTGCAAGAGACTAATTTCCAGTACACTCCACAAATGTGTCACATGCAGGAGACTTAGAGGTCGCCTCGAAGTGCAGAAAATGGCTAGCTTGCCCTCCGTCAGGCTTGCAGTTGATCCACCCTTCACTCATGTAGGCCTGGACGTTTTTGGGCCTTGGAATGTCAAGACCCAGCGCACAAGGGCAAATAACAGTGACTGTAAAAGGTGGGCTGTAATGTTTACCTGTCTGAGCACCAGGGCCGTCCATATAGAGGTGATAGAGGCAATGTCAGCTTCAAGTTTTATAAATGCCTTACGTCGTTTCCTGTCGATCAGAGGACCTGTCAAACACTTACGGTCGGACCAAGGGACAAACTTCATTGGAGCCTGTAAAGAGTTGGAAATCGACGTTCAAAACCCGGAGATCAAAGGCTATCTTAAGGACCAAAGCTGCACCTGGACATTCAACGCCCCACATTCATCTCACATGGGAGGAGTGTGGGAGAGAATGATTGGGCTCGTTCGACGCATCCTTGATGGCTTGTTGCTGCAAACCGCTACCACCCACCTCACACATGAGGTTTTGGTCACCCTTATGGCAGAAGTCATGGCCATAATGAACGCCAGGCCCTTAGTTCCTGTTTCAAACGATCCTGAAGTGCCTGAAGTTCTCTCTCCCGCAATGCTTTTAACACAGAAGGCGGGTGCTGTTCCAACACCTCCTGGAGACTTTGAGCTGAAGGACCTTTACAAAGCCCAGTGGTGGCAAGTGCAAGGTCTAGCGAACTGCTTTTGGAAAAGATGGCGGCATGATTATCTTGCTACACTGCAGACAAGGCAAAAGTGGAAGGGAGAGAAGCGAAATGTCAAACAGGGTGATATTATTCTATTGAAAGACAACCAAGTAAAACGCAATGAGTGGCCTATTGGTATTGTAGTTAAGGCCATTCCCAGTGAAGACAATCGAGTGAGAAAAGTTGAGGTTAACATAGTAAAAGAAGGTACTGTTAAAACATATCTTAGGCCGGTTACTGATGTAATAGTACTTTTGTCTGAGGCAGAAACTAATGTTTGAATAAGAGTGGTATATTTGTTAATATACCAGACGGGGAGTGTAATGTGATACGGTGAAATGTTTACTAGAAAAGCCTGCATTCTGTTGATTTACTACCCCCTTGTGGCCGGATTTGAGTTAGGTTTTGCTTTGCCAGAAAGTCAGTCAGTCAGTTGAGCATGGATGCACTCAGCACGGCAGAGAGACAGTGTTTCCAGCGTTTTTAAGCCTTGGAGTATCTTTGTCCGTAAGTTAACTAAATGTTATTGTATCCGAACGTTGTGAGGAATAACTGAGTTGTTATGTTGCCAATCATAATGTGTCTGTGTTAGCCATAACTTAGCTAAATGTGTTTCTAGTAGCCTTAACAGCTATACGTGCAAGCTAATGTTAACAAGTAATACATTGATTGTTAACATAAGTCTATAGGTGATTGTGTGATCAGAAATGGTTCATCAAGGTTCACACATTCTTTTTTTTTATTCATGTGTTTATCTTAAAGGCCAAATATGCATGTAAAGTGTGCAAGATGTTGATGCATATCGTTTTTATGTTCATTTTTCTGTTTTACATAAAAGATGAAAACGCTATCAGCGCCTGAAGTCTTTTTTGTCAGCTATCTGTCTAGCATGGTCTAGAACGCTTTTGCAAGGACAGAATACACTTAATAAGACTGTTTGCAGAATGTTGCTCTGCGTAATGTCAGGAAATGACATGGGTGACAAATCTTCCACTTGTTCTCGCTTGTGTAAAACCACATGTTGTTCACCACCTTACTTGTTAGATACCTGGGTATTTTAATCAAACAAAAGCTGAAAGCTCTGCCAAATTTACACAGAACAGTTTATATTTAAAAAATGATATTGATAATAGCATTAATCATATTTATATAATCCTGCTTTCCTTATTTCTATGAAGAACACGTTTTTGAATTGATATGTCAAAAAATAAATACCTTTTTTTTTTTTACCAATTTTACCAATTGTAAAAATAAAGCCTCTTAAATCAGCTTAAACCTTTTTTAGTTTAAAAAACAGACATCCATTTACACTCACATCTATTGGCAATCTACAATCACTAATTTACCTGCATGCAGGATGAAACCAGAGTACCTGGAGAGAACCCCAAGAGAACATACAAACATCACACTGGATTCAAACCAAGGACCTTCTTGCTGCGAGGCAGCTCTGCTAGCCACCATGTTGCCCCTCACAACACTCATCCCTGATACAGTTACAGTTAATACCAGAGCAGTGTTTATTTTACCAACATACAAGTTCAGAGTCACTGTAGAATTTTCTCATGGTAATCTAAACCGCAGCCTTAGCTCTTTGCTCCACAGTTCACAGCCCAGTGGCATGATTAAAAAATTATAACATATTTATTTATTTCTAACAATTATTTATAACATAACAGCACACATTCACAAATTCACTAGATTCTTTCTTTCTTTCTTTCTTTCTTCAAAAATGTAGACATTACAATTACTTTGACAATTTACACATGAGACTGTAACACCTGAAAAAACATTTTTGTTTTGTGTTTGAAGTGAATACTGGCTCATACAACATTCCTTTATTTTTTCATTGTTTGTTTGATCCAGGGGAGGAAGAATCTGACATTAGTGAAGACATGGGGATATGCTGGATCATTACAGTCATCTTTAAAGGTATAAGCTGTTATACCTTGAAGCTTTTTCTTGCAGAGAAGTGGTCCACCAGAATCACCCTGCAGAAAGAGCAACAGAAAGACTTAATTGATTAGCACATAGAATGATTGCACTTACAGGGGTTGGACAACGAAACTGAAACACCTGTCATTTTAGTGTGGGAGGTTTCATGGCTAAATTGGACCAGCCTGGTGGCCAATCTTCATTAATTACACATTGCACCAGTATGAGCAGAGTGTGAATGTTCAATTAGCAGGGTAAGAGCACAGTCTTGCTCAAAATATTGCAATGCACACAACATTATGGGTGACATACCAGAGTTCAAAAGAGGACAAATTGTTGGTGCACGTCTTGCTGGCGCATCTGTGACCAAGACAGCAAGTCTTTGTGATGTATCAAGAGCCACGGTATCCAGGGTAATGTCAGCATACCACCAAGAAGGATGAACCACATCCAACAGGATTAACTGTGGACGCAAGAGGAAGCTGTCTGAAAGGGATGTTCGGGTGCTAACCCGGATTGTATCCAAAAACATAAAACCATGGCTACCCAAATCATGGCAGAATTAAATGTGCACCTCAACTCTCCTGTTTCCACCAAAACTGTCCGTCAGGAGCTCCACAGGGTCAATATACACGGCCGGGCTGCTATAGCCAAACCTTCTGTCACTCGAGCCAATGCCAAATGTCGGTTTCGATGGTGCAAGGAACGCAAATCGGACCACCCAGACTGTTGCATGCCCAGAGTGAAGCATGGGGGTGGATCAGTGATGGTTTGGGCTGCCATATCATGGCATTCCCTTGGCCCAATACTTGTGCTAGATGGGCGCGTCACTGCCAAGGACTACCGAACCATTCTGGAGGACCATGTGCATCCAATGGTTCAAATATTGTATCCTGAAGGCGGTGCCGTGTATCAGGATGACAATACACACAGCAAGACTGGTGAAAGATTGGTTTGATGAACATGAAAGGGAAGTTCAACATCTCCCATGGCCTGCACAGTCACCAGATCTGAATATTATTGAGTCACTTTGGGGTGTTTTGGAGGAGCGAGTCAGGAAACATTTTCCTCCACCAGCATCAGGTCGTGACCTGGCCACTATCCTGCAAGAAGAATGGCTTAAAATCCCTCTGACCACTGTGCAGGACTTGTATATGTCATTCCCAAGATGAATTAACGCTGTATTGGCCGCAAAAGGAGGCCCTACACCATACTAATAAATTATTGTGGTCTAAAACCAGGTGTTTCAGTTTCATTGTCCAACCCTTGTATTTTTCTTTGAATTTTCTGTTAGTATAAATAGTATTGCTTGCTTAGTTGTTTTTCTGTTTAAAAAAAAAATTACCTGGCAAACACCTCCGCTCTTTTTGGTAAAATTGGTGCATATCATATTATCAGAATAAAAAAAATGTTTCCAAATTTCTTTGCATGTAGAAGTAGATTCTATGTTCTCTGTGGCTTCCCTTAGAACTTTTGAGACAGAACCATTAGCTGTAGTTTGTCCCCAGCCAGCCACAGTACATTCCATGTTAGCAGGTGGGTTTTTTTTATTTTTTTTAGGTAGTCCAATGGTCTTCACATTTCCTTTGAGTGTGGCTTTCTTTTTTAACTGTGAAAAAGAACAGAATGTATTTGAGAGAGCATTTACTTCCTCATGTTATAAGTTAACATTTTAACCAACATCCTCATTGCATAATGCAGCCTTCATTCTAAGCAATGACTAATAATACTTGACAAAAAGGCTTGAGTTTAGTTTAAGTATTTATTTTGATGTGAAACTTTAAACAGTGATATTTTACCTTAAGCAACATAATGTCATATTCATATTCTCCAATGAATTCTGGATGAGGGTAGTACTCAGCCACTTTGATGTGTTGTTGACTTTTCTCTTTCTTGCTAATGTCATGCGCTCCAAGCACCACTGTGCAAGGGCCACTGTTCTCATATCTGACAAACAAGGGAAGAAACATTGTTAAAAATATTTAGTTAGACTTAAGACTAAAATGCATTAAGGTCAAAGTCTAATACATTTACTGGAAAATGAATGAAACAATAATGATAATTACTCACTTGCAGTGTGCTGCAGTTAAAACAAAGTCCTTCTGAATAAGTATCCCACAGCATACATGTTGTCCTTGAAACTGGATTGATACCATGTAAGGTCTGGAGTGGGGTTTTACCTCCTTACCACCAACTATGCCAGTCTCAGTAGCCCCTTACATGAGAAAAGAAAGTAAAATTAGTATACTGATCATAGCAAAATTATGCCCATTTCTTGTTTAGGACCTTACTTTATTCATTTGTCATCAAAAAATTATCTTATCTTACCCATAAGAGAGATTTGCAGAAAGATGTAAATGATGCAGCAGATCATGATGGTACAGAAGCTAAAGCCGAAATGTTTGGCTTGGGTGGAGACCCCCATCTCTTCTTGTCAGCCTTCCAACCCCCCACAACGGAAACTTTGTGCGTAGGTGTCAGAAATGTTGTTGCATGGGCAGGAGTTGATATCACACCTTTCTTACTGCTGCATGCATGAAACCCAACTGTGAAATAATTTACTAATAGAAGAGTTTTTTTTACTTCGTTTTCCAAGCAAGATGGATTTCTGTGTGCACCATTCATCTATTATTGTAAAATCACCAAGCAGAAGAAAATGGATGGATGGATGGATGGATGGATGGATGAAAGTTCCTTTTTTGTCTGTTGACCACATTTATTTTAAAGGATGAAGGCTAAGGTTGGTAGTAAATGGCCTAGTGGAAAGTGTATATTAACGTCATAGCAGCCACAGTGTATCCAAAGGTATTCAAAGCTCTCACTGTGAGCCCTACACACAAATTTCTATTTGTATGTACCTTTTCTTTTTCTTTTCATCACATGTGCATGTACAGTTATCATATTGACATTTTCTGAACTTAATTAACTAAAGACCTATTTGGATGTCTTTGCAGGCCCATATTGCTCTCTTTCAGGACACATTTGCTGAACAAATGTTTAGGTGAACAGTGCATTCATCACCTATAAACTGTAATTCTTGTTATACAATAGAAGACAACTTGTCATGGTCCTGGGTCTCTGCCCCATTGCTTTATGTTTGTTTTTGATATTTTGATATGTGTTATGATGTTTTCCTTGTGTTAGGCTCCTGGTTTTGATTCCCTGTGTGTTCTTTGATTGTTGATGTTAGTGTGTGCTTATTGTTTATGCTGTTCATGTGCCCTAGCCCTGGTCCTTGTGTTTTGTCACTTCCTGTTTTATTTCGGTATGTCTTTGGTTCTTGGGCTTTAGGTTTAGTTTTACTTCCTGTGTTTCCTTCCCAGCTGTTTCCATTTAGCCCAGCTCCTGTTGTGTATATATTGTCTAAGTTCTCCTCAGTTCTTTGTCAGGTTGTTACATGTTTGACATTGTCTGGTCCCTCTGCCTTGTGCTCTCCTTCCATGTTTCTCCATGCTTCCTGTGATTTTTGTAACTTGTTTTTCTGGCCCCATCCAGTTTGTTTTCATTGTTTCCAGCTATAAAGCTGAGATTTTCTTTGAGTTTACCTCCTGTCTCCAGAGTCTGCATTCACAGAGTCTGCATCCACAGTAGGTTAATAGTGTAGTGGTGCCATTGTCATGTGGCATATGAGTGGCCCTTAACTTAATGATATGTGTACTGATTGGGTCAGGATCTCATAGGAAATATTATTATATATGTCTAGTGTTACACTCAAATTTTAGATTTATACTGTAAATAGTTTGTAATAAAGCAGCCCTCCTTTGGATAATATCTTGCACTCCACTTGAACAGATCTATTTATCCATAGATCCCCCACATTTATCTACAGACAGTCTCCAAGAAATCCTATCAGAAGGTCTTGTCCTCATATCAAATACATTCCAATTCTCCCTCAACTGCATTTAATTGATCTGGATTGTCAGGCTGGTTCAATGTGTAAAACCAGCCCTTACACTCTCTTGGTTTTGTGAGATTACAAACTCCCTCATCAGGCCTCTTTGTCTTTGAGCTGCTAATTTAGTTATTGAAATGAACTGACTGCATCAGGGCCTTGTAAGCAGGTAATTAGCATATTGCTACCTCACCCTGATTTGATTCTCTTAGTGAATCTTTCTCTTGGTTTTCCCTGAATTTGTATATAATTTTATGCTATAGGTTTATTTTATTGTCTAATCTCTTCTTAATTCCGTGCTGATTAAAAAAATAAAAATAATGATAATTACTCACATTTTGCAGTATGCTGCAGTTAAAACAAAGTCCTTCTGAATAAGTATCTCACCGCATACATGCTGTCCTTGAAACTGGATTGATACCATGTAAGGTCTAGAATGGGGTTTTACCTCCTTACCACCAACTATGCCAGTCTCAGTAGCCCCTTACATGAGAAAGAAAGAGAAAAAAAATTTATACCCATTTCTTGCTTTTGACCTTAAAAAAGTCATGTGAGATACTTTCAACATAGTTCTAAAATAACTTATTAAAACTCAACAGTCATTTGTTTTCCAAAAATAAAGTTTTAAATGAATTTCATTTTATCTTACCCATGAGAGAGACTTGCAGAAAGATGTATATGATACAGATCATGGTGGTACAGAAGCAAAAGCCCCCACCCCCCAGTTTCCTTTTGTAGTATGCCTTCCAACTCCCACAACCGAAATTCTGTGGTCAGATGAGAGTTTCTTGCACAGGCAGGAGTTGATTGCTTACTGCTGCGTGCATGAGACACAACTGTACCATTCATACGTTATTGCTGAAACGTTAGTGATTTCATTTGGGATGATAATCCCAATTTCTACTCATGAGAGCTTCTTCTGTTGTCTCTTAACTACATTGGCTTTAATGGATGGAAGTTAAGGCTGGTCGTAAATGTCCAAATGGAAAGGATGTATTAATGCTATTGTAACCACAGTGTGTGCAAAGGTAGTCACACATACACATATCTACCCCTGTTATGTTTTTTTTTTCTTCTCAAAGCTGATAGTGTTTTCAAAACTTAAATATTAACATATGTGCATGCAGAATTTTTGAATTAATTAATTATTAAGCTCTGCGTGGTAAGGAAGAGTTACCATATAAGTGGGGATGTACAGCTGTAGTGGGAAGGAAAACACCCAAGAAGGTGTTTGATGCATCCTCTGGATAGAGGAAAGAGGACAAGGAGACAGGAAATTATTGATTGATTGATGTGATGTGATGTGAGCAGTGACATAGATGGCATACTATTTTGTTGAGGTAACAAGAAAGCTGAGCATGAAAGCAAAGCTGTTGATTTGTTGATGTAATTACCCGAACCTATGGTCAATAACTCTGAGTAGTGATTGAAAGCAGGAGATCATACAACACTTGAATACAAGTGGAAATGAGCTTCCTCCAAAGAGTTTCTGAGTTCAACCTTGGCAGGTTGAGGAGCTCGGTCATTCAAGGATGCCTTCTGGCCAACTACTAGGTAAGCTGTTCCAGCCATGTCCCAATGGGAGGAGGCCATCCCTTGGATGGAGTATAAACTAAAACGTGGAAAATAGTACACATTCATTGGGGATCCTTCTATTTTTGTCACTTTTACATTCTACACAGAGACTGTAACATAAAAGTTATTTTTCATTTGTGGCTGAAGTGCTATTTTGTTTTCCCAGGACGGTACCAAGCCTAGGTAACTTGCTACAGGCACGTCAAATACTGTGAAACTTAGCAGGTTCTTTAAAAATGTGAAGAACCAGAGTTCTGTCATGCAACAGTCACTTATTTCCAGGTCATTGCTGTTTATCAAACAGATCATTATTTATATATATGTATATATATATGAACATTTGCATCTTTGTGGTATAGATCTTAATATGGAAGTACTGAGGGCACATAAACTATCAAATGTAAACAAATTTAATTTAGTAGACTCTAGTCTTTAGTACTCATTACTTTAGTATTCATGTTTAACTTAAATCAAACAACTTTGTGGAAAAATGCTCCAAGAGGATAAATGTTTAAAATTAATGGGTATCTTATAAAACTAGCTGTCTTAGAATAATTTATGTAAATGTATGTGTATCCTTTCTGTAGCAGTTTATAGAGAAGATAGACAAGTCATATCAGTTTTGTTTTCTCTTTATTTCTGTCAGCACTGTCAGAGTGATAATTATTTTCCTAAATGGAAATTATCTTTTAATAATCTGAATTTGGTTGTCTAAAGAATAGGATGTACATTTAAGGGAACCTAAACTGCACTTTTTCTCACTTTCTCTGCAGATGACTGGTTTCACAGACAGAAAACTGTTCAAAAGTTTGCACCATGACTGAGAAGCCACAAATGCAATGATTGTGAAATATAGTGTAATCAAATCCTACCCTCTTTCTCCCTCTGGCTTAAATATTAACTAATGAAGGTAAATATAGAAAAAAGTTCATCAAAGTTGGAAATTGAATTTGAAAAAAGAACTGAGAACATTTTAGAAAACGAAGAGGCATGCTTTGAAGTTTATCACACACTTTCAGATTATAATCGGTAGATTTTGTTTTCCACATGCTTAACATACAAATGAACCAGCTTCTGAATTCTTTCAAAATTAAAACTATACATTTAAAAACAATATTTTATTTAACCAAATTGTTTAATCAGTAAGTGAAGAAAGGCCATTACTCCTCTGACTAGTGACTCATTGAAACATTCCTCTATTGTTTCATCGTGTGCTTGATCCAGTCAATAAAAATACTGACTTTAGTGAAGACATGGGGATATTTGGGATTGTTGCAGTCATTTTCCTTGGTAAAAGCTGTTATACCTTGAGGCTTTGTGTTGCAGATAAGTGGTCCACCAGAATCCCCCTACAAAAGGTAAATAAGGAACAGTGACTTGATTGAGTAGTAAAAAAATTGCACTTGTTTTATATGAATAAAAATTGGCTTTGAAATTTCTTTTAGTATTCTCATTGGTATTAAATGTATGAAATGTGTGGTTTAAATATTGCATTACCTGGCAAACACCTCCACTCTTTTGGGAAAAGGTGGTGCATATCATATGATCAAATTTAAAATGTTTTCCCCAAATATGTATGCACTCAGTGCTGAACTGTATCTTCTCTGTGGCTTCCTTTAGAACATTTGAAGAAGGCAAATCGTCTCCAATTTGGCCCCACCTAGCAACAACACATTTAATGTTGGCAGGTGTATTCCCATTCTTCCTAGGTAGTCCGATGGTCTTCACATACTTATTTAGTGTGGCATTCTTTTTTAACTGAAAGACAACAAGACATTTGAAAGAACGGCCACTGTTTTTACATTTTTGGTTGAGAAAATTAACCTGGAACCTTACCCGTTACTGGGCAAATGTATAAAAATCACAAAATAGAGACGTAACTCTAAATAAGACATGAAAAAAACCCACAGTAGCTACATTGTATGAAAGTCATTTTAAACAATACACAACTTTCAATATGAAATTTTATATGCTTTTAGTTTTACCTCAAGTAACATAATGTCATATTCATATTCTTTGAATTCTGGATGAGGGTAGTATTTGGCCACTTCGATATGTTGTTGACTTTTCTCTTTCTTGCTAATGTCATGCGCTCCAAGCACCACTGTGCAAGGGCCACTGTTCTCATATCTGACAAACAAGGGAAGAAACATTGTTAAAAAAAAAAAGAAGAAAGAAAGCAAGAAAAAAGTTAGTAATACATACACTGGCAGATAGCAGAAGTGACTGATGTAGAAAAATCCTAGCAATGGACAAAGCTGGACTGACAGACAGCACAGAGGCATTAACCCTGGCAGAACAGGAACAAGCTCTGAGCATAAGGTTGATAGAGACTGGGGTCTACCACACCAGGCAAGACCCCAGGTGCAGGCTGTGCAAAGATGCCCCTGAGGCAAGCCAACACATAACAGCAGGGTGCAAGAGGCTAGCAGGCAGGGCATACATGTAACGCCATGACCAAGTGGCTGGCATAGTATACAGGAACATCTGTGCCGAATATGACCTGGAAGTCCCGAGGTCAAAATGGGACATGCCCCCGCTGTTTTTTTTTTGTTTGTTTGTTTGTTTTTCAAACCTTTATTTTACCAGGTAAAAAATGTTTGAGAACTAGTTCTCATTTACAAATACGACCTGGCCAAGAGGCCCCAATCAAATCAGGGCCACTAGATAGTCTACGGGTGGTAGAGAATGACCGAGTTAAAATCCTGTGGGACTTCCAGATACAGACAAAAAGGTACTGGCTAACCAATCATATATAGTAGTGGTGGTGGACAAGCAGAGAAAGAGAGCCATAGTGGTAGACATAGCAATACCATGGGATGGCAACATCAAGAAGAACAGGGCTCAGAGAAGAGCTAGAGAGGATGTGACGATAACAGACCACTATTACCTTCACTTTACTATTACCACCTTACCCTGTGTTAATCAGAACACACAGGGCTGTAAACCCCAAACTGAGAGAGTGACTCCAGCAGATATATATTTCTGTGATACTCACTTTTTGCAGTGTGCTACAGTTAGAACAAAGTCCTCTCGAATAAGTATCCCACCACATACATGTTGTCCTTGAAACTGGATTGATACCATGTAAGGTCTGGAGTGGGGCTTTGCCTCCCTGCCACCAACTATATCGCCCTCAGTAGCCCCTTACGTGAGATAAAGAAGGTAAAATCAATGCACTGATCACAGCAAAATTATGCCAATGTCTTCCTTTTGACCTTAAAAAAGTAAATTGAGATACTTAATTTCAACATAATTCTAAAATAGCTTGTTATTAAAACTCAACTTTTCAGTCACTTGTCTTTCAAAAATAATCTAATCTTACCCATAAGAGAGACTTGCAGAAAGATGAAAATGATGCAGTAGATCATGGCGGTACTGAAGCAAAAGCTGAAGACTTTGAATTTTTCTCTTCTTTTATAATCAGCCTTCCAACTCCCTCAGCAGAAACTCTTTGGGCAAGGGTCAAAGACTTTCTTGTATCGCAGGAGTTGATATCACACCTTGTTTACTGCTGTATGCTGCTGTTTTTTACTGCATGACACCCAGCTGTGATATAATTTACTGATATAAGATTTTCTGTACATCTGTTTTCAAGCAAGATGGATTTGTCCGTGGACCATTCATCTGTTATTGTTGAAACATCAGTGCTTTATATTTATATATATTATATATTGTACAGTGTATGTGTCTTTATGGCTCTATGTGGAATTGTGGTTTTATGGGACAGTGAAAATGGAATAAATGTTTCATCAGATTTCAGATGCAATCCTGAGTGCTTGTCCTCTCTAAAAATCATACAACTCTATGGGATAATCTCACATTCTTATTGCTCTAGTGAATTTCTTTTTTATCTGTTGTTTGTTCGCTTTAAAGGAAGATGATTAAGATTGGTGGTAAATGACCAAATGGAAAGTGTGTTTAAGGTCATTTTAACCACAGTGTATATACAAAGGTACTCACACCTCTCACTATAAACTCTACACACACATTTCTATTGCTTTTTCTGCTTTCTTACCAAAGTTCACTGGGTTTTTAAAAAAGTGATCAGATGTACATGTATAGTTTAACTTAACTTTGTTTTGTTCTTACTCTGCTTTAATTCTGGTATATTAGTGTGTAAGTTCATTGGAAGAAAGGTCACAGTGATCCTAACCTTTGACCAACAACAGTGTAATGGTTCTTCCTTGAGTATAAATGAAAATATGGGCCAAATTTCAACAGATTACTTAAAGTTCTTATTCATTGATTTTGGATAATTGTACTCTTACACATACAAGTGTTAGTTGATAAATTATCATCAAAACGGCAAAGGAGAAATATGACTTTTTAAGCTAATTTTTAAGTCCACTATGTAATGTTAGGTTGCATTTTGGTACGAGTAAGCAGCACTTATTCACCCCAGTCCTCATTTAATAAAATGCTGACTTGTCACCATAAGGCAATGTTATGATCCCCAGTTGTCTGTGCAGATATGTATATTGCAAGGTAGAGGATGAGGATGATCATGATCATGATCACGATAATGATACCAGGCAGGAAAAAAAAAACTTCATTATTGTCTTTTCAAGCTTGTAACTTCCCTCACCTACAATGAAACAGAACAGTATAAAGTCCTATAGAGTAAATTAAAGATAGAAGTGAGATTTACAATACAAGATTTTCAGCACAGAATTAATGCTGTAATGAAGGAAATTGTGTGAGGAGCATACATGTGCTTGATGAACAGATGCTATATGTTTAGTGGAACACAGCAATCCTCACCTATATACTACAGTTTTTACGATACAGTTGAAGTGAACTTAAAAGAAGTGTACATTTCCCCTTTCCTCCCAGTAGGACATGCTTGGAACACCTCACCCAGGAGGCATCCAGAAGACATCCTGGTCAGATACCCAAACCATTTTAACTGACTTCTTATGATGGGTGGAGTAGCAGCTCTATTCTGAGTTGAATGACTGAACTTCTAACCTGATTTCTAAGGCTAAGCCCAGCCACCTTTTGCAGAAAACTCATTTCTGCCACTTGGATCCACAATCTCGTTCTTTCAGCCACTACCCAGGTAAGGCAAGGATAAGGATAGGGACGTAGATTGATGGGTAAATTGAGAGCTTCGCTTTTACGCTCAGCTCTCTCTGAAGCACTTTGTGATTTTTATCTGTGAAAAGTGCTATATAAATACATTTTACTTACTAAATTTTACTTACTTACTTTTCACCACAACAGATTGGTACATCATCCACATCACTGTGGCATCAATCCATCTGTCAACCTCCCACTCCCCTCTCCCCTTATTTTTGAACAAGATCCTGAGATACTTATGCCACATTTTCATTAGTACCTACTCAGCAGTAGGTACTAATGAAAAGCAGTAGCCTGACTCAACTCTGCACAGTTTGTAGGCATTTCCATTAGTACCTGGAGGTTTCTTCCTGTTAAAAGGGAGTTTTTCCTTCCCACCGTCGCCAAGTGCTTGCTCATAGGGGATCGTTTTGACTGTTGGGTTTTCTCTGTGTTATTGTAGGGTCTTTACCCACAATACATAGCGCCTTGAGGCGACTGTTTGTTGTGATTTGGCGCTATATAAATAAAAGTGAATTGAACTGAATACTAGGTACCAGGTACTTCTTTAGTACCCACTCAGCTGGGGTACCAAGCGACCTTAGGCGATCTGAAAATGTGACGCAGAAGAACAGTATGCCACTGATTGGACAGGGAGTGTCATCACTAGTTGAGTCATGTCCCCACCCCTGGTCACACTAAATTACATACTCACATACACTTTCTCCTATATATATTCATACTGTACATGTGTATAACTACACAGACACGTTAGTGTCCTCTCTCTCCCTTTATGTTAACTCATCTATTCTTCTCCTCATTTCTGTTTTTATCCAGTTGTCATGACATGCATGCTCCATGTTAATCTCTGATTTATTTATTGATTGATTGATTGATTGATTGATTGATTGATTTTTGGTATGTTTATTTGTTTATCTGTACCTATGTGTAGTGGACCTGATTCTACTGGGGCCTCTTGGCTAGGTCATGTTTGTAAATGAGAACTGGTTCCCAAACATTTTACCTAGTAAAATAAAAGTTTTTAAAAAATCAGAGTGACTCAAAGAGCTCGCAACAATGGGCCAGAGACCTCATACTCCCGCAGCACCTTCCCATGATAACTCGAGGAATGTGGTTGATTGCCTTCGCCAAGTCCACAAAATACATGTAGGCTGGTTGGGCAAACTCCCACTCTCATTCAAATATCCTTGAGAAGTTAAAAAGCTGGAGCAGGGTTCCACGACCAGGATGAAACAAGGTGGAACAAGCAAACGTTAGGTACGACTAGCAAAACTGTCCACCATCACTGTCTGTTACATAGAGCTGGGAACACCTTGGTACTCCCCAAGAAGAACTGAAGGAGGGGGCTGGGGAGAGGGAGGTTCAGGTGTTTCTGCTTAGACCATTGCCTCCACAACCTGATCTCAGATAAGCGTCATCCATGGACGGATGGATGCACAATTTTCTCCTGGCAATCCACGCCCCCAGCAGTAATAATTCTTTGCCCCACCAGAGGAAGCCACTCCACAGTTTGTCGGCCTGTACGGGGTGTACCCTTCCTCTTGCCTTATGGCTCCAGCCCCCGCACGACCCCGAACAGGATAAGTGGAAGAGAATGGATGGATAGTATGATTAAAAAAGAAAAAATATCAGCTTTGTTGACATCTAGTGGTAGTGTAAACTAAAACATGACAAACAGTACATTTTCATTAGGGATCCTTCTATTTTTGTCACTTTCACATTCTACACATGAGACTGTTACATCAGAAAGACATTTTTCATTTGTGGCTGAAGTGCTATTTTGTTTTCCCAGGACTGTACCAACCCTAGATACCTCACTACAGGCACATAAAAATACTGTGAAACTTAGCAGGTTCTTTGACAAGCTGAAGAACCAGTTCTGTCATGTATTATTCAATTTCATTTCCAATCTCAATGTACATTTTGTAGAATGACAAATTAAGGAATTTGATTCCATTCTTATTTTCAGTTCATTGTTGTTTATCAAACAGATTATCATTTATACATATGAGCATTTGCATTTTTGTGTCATAGATTTTAGTATGGAAGTACTGAGAATACATCAATGTTAATATATCAAATGTTAACAAATTTCATTTTGTAGCCAAGTCATTTTAGTTTTGGTTTCTCTTTATTTCTGTTGAATCACAGTGTCATAATTATTTTTGCTAAATGAAAAAAAAATCTTTTGAAGATGTAAATTTACTTTAAGGAACAGGATGTACATTTAAAGGGATTTTTTTCTCATTTTCTCTACAGATGACTGGTCTCAAAGACAGAAAACTGTTGAATTTCAAAAGTTTACACTATGATTGAGATACCACAAATGCAATGACTGTAAAGAGTGGTGCAATCAAACCCCATGGCCATTCTCAACTAATGAAAGTATATATATAGGAATAAGTTAATCAAAGTTGGAAATGAAATTTGACAGAGGAAGCTGAAGACATTTCAGAGAATAAAGAGGCATGACTGGAAGGTTTTTATTATACATTTTTGGAAAGACAGGGAGTGTTGTGGTCTTTTACATGCTTAACATACACATGCACCAGCTTTTCAACTCTTTTCAAAACTAAGACCATACATTTTCCAAACATATGCATTACTTGACCTAAATGTTTGATCTGTAAGTGACGAAAGGCCTCTGAATAGTCGCTTATGCAACATAGATCTATTGTTTCATTGTTTTCTTGATCCAGTCGCTGAAGAAATTGACTTTAGTGTAAACATGGGGATATTTTGTATTATCACAATCATTTGCCACGGTAAAAGCTGTTATACCTTCAGGCTTCTTGTTGCAAATAAGTGGTCCACCAGAGTCACCCTACAAAAAAAAGAGAAACGCAACAGAGGCTTGAGTAAATAGTCCGTTAAAGGATTACACTTGTTTTTCAAAAATAAACAACAAAAATGACTTTCCCTGAATTTTGCATTAGTAGAAATGGTGTATTGGTTGCTTTTAATATTTGTTTACCTGGCAAACCCCTCCATCCTTTTTGTTAAACTTGGTGCATATCATATGATCTGAATTAAAAAATTGCTTCCAAAGTCTTTTACATTCAGAGCTGAATTGCATCTTCTCTGTGGCTTCCTTTAGAACATTTGAGGAAGACGTATTCTTTCCAGTTTGGCCCCAGCCAGCCACAGCACATTTAATGTTGGCAGGTGTTTTCCCATTCTTCCTAGGTAGTCCAATGGTCTTCACATACTTATCCACTGTGGCATTCTTTTTTAACTGTGAAAGAGAACAGTGTTACTGGAAGACCAGATGTGTATACATTTTCAGGTCAGGAAATTAACCCGCACACTCACCCAATACAGGCCACAAGGGTGAAAATGCATAACAAAGCTTTAACCTTAAATAAGGCATGAAAAAAAACATTATAGTGGCTACACTGCACCAGATGTTTAAGAGAAAGACTGCCATTTTAAACAACTTTATTTTGAAATAAAATTTGATACACTTAAGTTACCTTAAGTAACATAATGTCATAATCATATTTCCCAGTGAATTTCTGATGTGGGTAGTACTTGGCCACTTCAATGCGCTGCTGATTTTTCTCTTTCTTTCCAACATTATGTGCTCCAAGCACCACTGTGCAAGTACCCAAGGCATCATCTCTGAAAACAAAAAAGACAAAACAAAACAAAACAAGAGAAGAGAAGAAATATTGTTTAAAAATATTCAGTTATATTAAAAAGACTTTAGACTTAAAGGCCCTGATTTCAAACAACAGTTACATTGATTATACATATAAATTATATGTATATATATATATATATATATATATATATATATATATATATATATATATATATATATATATGATAGTGTATATATATATATATATATATGTATATGTGTGTATATATATATATATATATATATATATATATATATATATATATATATATATATGTATGTATGTATGTATATGTGTGTGTATATATATATATATATATATATATATATATATATATATACATATAAGTCACCGGGAGCTTAACAGAACACAGTAACAAATTGTGCTTGACTCTGTTATGCTGTGAAGGACATTTTGTCAGCATGTTTTAGGTCCATTTGCCTCCTTAGAAGAAAAGCTCACAAATCTCTACAAAGTTGTACTGACAGTATCTTTATAGTATTATGAGACATTTCTACCATCATGGGTGTGGCTTCTTCCGGGATCAAAATGCTTATGTCAGTTGGACATGAGGTTTCATTGAATGGATTGATGCGTTTGAAAATGACGTGACTCATATGCTATGACCTTCACTGTCACTCGATCTGAACCTATATGGAGGTCTGTAACATGTGTGTTAGACCTTCCTACCAGCATTTTCAAAAGAAGCAATACATTTCCACACACATCAATGTGTGAATCAGCAGTGAGTAAATAATAATATCCTTTAGCTTTTTTTGGTAATTATTGCATGGAAAACCAAATTTCTTATACATTTCCTTCCTGACTCCCTCTTGATTTAAAAAAAATAAAATAAAAAGTACTCACTTGCAGTGTGCTGCAGTTAGAACAAAGTCCTCGCGGATAAGTATCCCACCGCATGTATGTTGTCCTCGATACTGGATTGATACCATGTAAGGTCTGGAATGGGGCTTTGTCTCCCTGCCACCAACTATACCAGTCTCAGTAGCCCCTTACATGAGAAAAGAAAGTAAAATTAGTACACTGATCATAGCAAAATTATGCCCATTTCTTGTTTATGACTTTTATTTTATTCATTTGTCTTCAAAAAATTATCTTATCTTACCCATAAGAGAGACTTGCAGAAAGATGTAAATGATGCAGCAGATCATGATGGTACAGAAGCTAAAGCCGAAATGTTTGGCTTGGGTGGAGACCCCCAACTCTTCTTGTCAGCCTTCCAACCCCCACAACGGAAACTTTGTAGACAGATGTCAGAAATGTTGTTGCATGGGCAGCAGTTGATATCACACCTTTCTTTCTGCTGCATGCATGAAAAAAACTGTGAAATAATTTACTAATAGAAGAGTTTCTTTACTTCTTTTTCCAAGCAAGATGGATTTCTGTGTGCACCATTCATCTATTATTGTGGATAATATAATGTATAATGTAATGGATGGATGGATGGATGGATGGATGGATGGATGGATGGATGGATGGAGCGATGGAGCAATGGATGGATGGGTGGGAGTTCCTTTTTTGTGTCTGTTGACCACATTTATTTTAAAGGATGAAGGCTAAGGTTGGTAGTAAATGGCCAAGTGGAAAGTGTATATTAACGTCATTCATCACCTATAAACTGTAGTTCTTGTTATACAATAGAAGACAACTTGTCATGGTCCTGGGTCTCTGGCCCATCGCTCTGTTTGTTTTTGATATTTTGATATGTGTTATGATGTTTTGTTACTTCCTGTTTTATTTTGGTATGTCTTTGGTTCTTGTGCTTTAGGTTTAGTTTTGTTTCCTGTGTTTCCCTCCCAGCTGTTTCCCATTAGCCCAGCTCCTGGTGTGTATATATTGTCTAAGTTCTCCTCAGTTTTTTGTCAGGTAGTTACATGTTTGACATTGTCTGATCCCTCTGCCTTGTGCTCTCCTTCCATGTTTCTCCATGCTTCCTGTGATTTTTGTAACTTGTTTTTCTGGACCCATCCAGTTTTGTTTCCCATTGTTTCCAGCTATAAAGCTGAGATTTTCTTTGAGTTTACCTCCTGTCTCCAGAGCCTGCATTTTGGGGTCCAAACCTGCCACACACAGCACGTTTCATGACACAACTTAAAAAGTTAGAAGTTTACATTCCCACTTTTCCTCTGAATCAGTGCAACTGAACACTCTAGGAGTGTTCTGTCAGATGTGTTTGTGCTCCCATCCTAATTGACGTTGCCGGTGACAAGCTTCACAGAAATATGGATTTCTTATCGAGCCAATAATCACACCAGCACAACACCTTCACAAAACAGGTGATCTAGTAAAAAATAATTTTATGTTATTTTGAAAAAATATTGCATAGTGTAATGTCAGGAAATGAAATGGGACATAACTCTAATATGTCTTTTTACTGCCTACTTGCACATTCAAATGCTTTGTCTACACTTTTAAGCAGCTTCCTGAAGAACAGGAAACAATATTTCAAGGGGTAAGAGGTTTCTACTTACATGACCCAACATCTACAAAGCAGACAGATGGGCTAACCAAACTAACAAAGCCGCAGGATTGTAGCATGCACAGGCTACCACATGACAGAAAAAAATAGCTTAGGCCTACTAGTAAGGGTGACCTCAATATCTTATAAGAAACAAGTAAGTTTCAGACTGAGATTACCGCAGCATTTTGGGTTTTCTATATGCTTACAGTTAGCTCCTTTCCCCCCTGAGTGTTCTACTGAAAATATTTTTATCTAAACTGAAATTTACAGGTATTTATTTAAATAAGAAGAGTAAAAAGGATCAAACTTAAAGCATCTGCAAATACTGAATTAACTACTAAAAACACTAGTTTTACCTATGAAACTACAGAGAGTTATGTTTGAGCAGATTTGTCTGTACAGGTAAAAAACAAAAGAAAAAAGAAGAAGAAGCCATCCAACAGCTACACAGGTATAAACGCCACAAAGGTTTTACAAGAAAAACAGAAACAGAACTATTGGCTTGTCAATTCAACATGCCCCTACAAGTCTAAATCTCATCATTCCTGCGTTACACATTGATCTGTTTGTGTCATGGTTATTTTCCAAGGTGTACAATATGAGATGGCACATTTTCCTCCTCAGTCACAGACTGGAGAACTTCTTCTCAGCACTGCCCTGTAGATTCATGTTGAGATTTTTTTTAATTACTTTGATAGTGGTACTTAGAGTTATTATTTTTATATAATTTATTAACAGTTATAGTGGTCACATACACTGGATTAATGCACAGTGTATGCTCTAAATTGGTAGGATAAAACTGAGGCCACTCTCTATGCTTGGGGCCTTAGTCTTATTTAGGCACATTTTTGGTTCACAAGACATTGTATCATCTTTGTTATATTTTTAGGTTATTTTATGAGTGTGTGGCCCCTGAAATTTGGTTCTGCGGACCCATCTGTGTTTGTGTAATAAAAATTAGTGTGGGTATAAACTTTAGCTAAGTGGAAACTGTCCAGAAAGTGTTTTTAAAGCAAAGGTTTTAAAATTAGAAAGTCCCAAAACATAATTGATCTGCAATCAGCTTTCAGGGGGCAGCACTTCAGTGATTTATTTGAAAACATTGGTTTTAATTGAGTTTTATACAGGATTGAATCCACTTCATTTTGCCCAAAAAGGAACATGGGGACCCCTAAAATCACATCCCAACATTCGGCTTTGCCTTTTTAAAACACTATTCTGGCTTCTGAGTCATTATCGAAGCTGTGGAGTGAAAAAAGTCAGGACTTTCATTGTCATTGTTTAAGGATGAAGTAACTGTTGAATGTTGCACTGCATTTCACAGTGAGCGACACTCAAGAGGCTACTTGTGGTAACAGTTTACTTGATGCATCCGGAAAACAAAGCAGACCTGGGGCATTTAATTGTTAAAAACTCCAGTTTTTACAATTTGTTTTTGAACACTGTGTGATTCTAGTGTAAACACTATGTTTCAGTTATTGGGATACTGTTTACTAACCAGGAAGATTATTGTAGTCATACAGAGTATATATCATGCAACTAGCTGCTGTTGTGGTTTACACCAGATGTTAACATCCTTGCGCGTCCTGATTACGCTATATGATTGTTTATTGCTATTAAAATCAACCTGTCTGATTAAGCATTTTGGAAAAAAACCCCAAAAAAGATAAGCTAACATTATGAGCTAAATTAGAGCAATAAACTGGATTAGGTATTTCTTTCCGTTTTTGGCAATAGATGCAAGCCTCCAATAGAACAGAAACTGATATGCATTATGACATATTAATATAAAGTCTCTGTACTATCCATAGGAAATATAGAAATTAAAATCCAATTAAGTCTCATAGCCAAAAATGGATTTCTCAATCACTGGTAAAATGATTGTTCTAAGAACCTGAAAAATGAATGACAAGCTTTAAACAGTTGGTTAAAAAAGCCAATTTTATTTGCTTTGAATTTTGTCAAGGAGAGCTGGTCAGCATCATATTTCACTTCTTAAACTCAATGCAGTAATAGCACTTTGGCTGAGATTTTACATTACACACACAAAACACACATATAATACATCCAACTGAAAATTCAGTGCATTGTTTCACCCATTAGTTTTGGCTATTGAATTTGTAAAACCTAATGAATGTTATGAATATAAAGGCTATTCAGATTTTCTTTTTGCAGTTCCTTTTCTGCAACACTTGCGGATGCAAAAACGGCAGCATTTCAGTGTCATCCACAAAACTGTTATGAGAATAACGGCAAAAAACAACAGCACATCCAGGCTATGGTACTGAATCCAGTTCAGATCATGAGCAGCCACTCTTAGATGCGAAGCTCCTTTGTGTCTCATGACAAACTCAGTCCAAAAAACTGCCAGGTCCACTGGCTCAGCGGGATGGTCTAGGTGTATCTGGGAAAGCTCCACCATCTTTTCTTTATACCTGCAGAGAGGTAATTTTTTAAAAACGGTTTAATATTTTCCAGTTATTGATCATCATTAGAATGATCACACATCCCAGACATGAATTAAACCTGTTGCTCTATATGTTCCAACACACAATGTGCAGAACATATGCATTAATAAAAGACAATACAACACAATATACTGGTTATCATTAACAGAAAAATATAATGCAGTTAGTGTGCTTTACAAATACTGATCTGACACTTTTCGAAGCAGTAGAGACAACAGCAGAGTATTCAGCCAAGCACACTGTGGACATGCCCATGTAGGCCAGAAAAGTGGTCTAATCTAACAGCATAAGAGAGTGCGTGTGGACCATGCTTCAAACTGACAGATGAATACTGAAAATCTTGCAGATTCAAACATATGAGGGGCCGTTAGGGACATTATTACTGAAACGCTCTCACACACACTACTGAAACGTGCTCACACATTTGCTCTTTAACTAGTTCAACAATTGAATAGAGCTTTAAAAAAGTATTAGACCACCACCTAGTGGAAGGTGTATGCCACAGCTGCTCTAAATTAACAGTGCTATATCATTAAAAAAAAAAAAGTTTTTGTAAGAGAAATAGTAAAGCACATGATTTTTCTTTTGATTAAGACGCCAAACTATAATTATTTACTTGCATTTCTGAACAGAAAATTTTTTTTAGTGGTTGAATGATTGATTTGTTTTTGACTTCTCAGAGAAGTCGTATGCCAGCTCAAATTTGGGTATAAAGTGAATTTTTAGTTTTAAACAAGTTTTTGGTAGATTTCTAAAATATTTGTTTTCTTGTTTTATTGACAGGTAGTCTAAGTACTGTATTTTGTAGATAGATAGATAGATAGATAGATAGATAGATAGATAGATAGATAGATAGATAGATAGATAGATAGATAGATAGATAGATAGATAGATAGATAGATCCCACAACAGAAATTATTGACAAATAATTCATTATTATTAATTAAATTATTAACAATTTTGTATTCTTTATGGGTGAATTTAATAACTTACGTAAACAGTTGAGTCACTATGCTTTTTAATTTAATATCCAATCATCTCACCTTTTGTCATAGATAAGTTTCTTTAGTGCGCTCAATAGCTCTTCAGTTGTCATGTCATATATACTGAGTTTCAATGCAGTACTGCGGGCCACCAAGCGATGCACATTGTCTCCCTGGTCGCCAAAAAGTGGAAACATCAACATGGGCACAGCATTACAGATACCTTCATAGATACCATGGGAGCCTCCATGAGTAATGAAGACTTTAGCTTTGGGATGGGCTACGGAGCACAGAAACAAGCACAATTACAGACTTAATTAACCATGAACCACATTTAGATGATTTCATCCCACTGTGATATGTTTAGTTGGTAAGGTATGATATTACAGTGGCACATGATAATTTTCTTTAGATAAAACTAAACATACCTAGGAGATCATTTTGAGGTAACCACTTAATAACTCTGACATTTTTGGGTATATCGCCAGGTAGTGCACCAGTGTATCTCCACACAACCTGAAACATAAATAAAACCACTTTAGTTTTTTAACACCGATTGTGCAGAATATTTAATTAATGAATGGAGGATTTGGTATGCTTACAGCAAGGCAAGGAAAAGGACAAAGTCCTATGCTTTAATCTGCTTAGGTCTTTGGCCTCACTGCCTTATTGTGAAAATCTCTGGCAACTGTGTAAATGTTTGCTCTGCTCATGTAGCTGAAACCCCAAGTATTAACTAATACATTATGAACAGCGGGTAAATTGATTGCATCAAACCTAAGTAAAGTGACTTGTATTGATGTACAGTGAGCTAACCCAATTGTTATTACCCTTTGGGGTATTTGTCGAAAAGCATCCAAGAATTGTTCAGCTTTCTTGTCAGGCATCGTGGACACCATTGAACCCATGCTAAACACAATGAAGCCATCGTCTCCAGAGCCATTCACAAACTCTTCCAAGTCCTGCAGGGAGGTTAGAAAAGACACAAAAATGAGCATGTGAAATGAAAAATCTCAATCTGAAGGATTTCTGCTAATATTAAAACTCTAAAGGGAGCCATTGTGTCACCTACATCTGGAAAATTTAAAAAAAAAAAAAAAAAAAGCTGCTATGTATTATTTTTCAATATACTGAAGAGAATTTGTTTGGTCAACATTTTATTAATAACACAGCCTCGCAGATAAGTATTCTTAGAAGGACAATCTTGATGTGTATGAACAAACCTTTTGCTTTTGTACACCATCTGATCTCTGTTGACATAACAGGGCTCCTCACCTCTTTTCCTAGATTATTCTGGCCACCATCCAGGACTTTCTACCCTAACTTTTCTTGTTTTTCCAGAAGAGCAGATTTTTTTCCCCCTCAGTATCATATACCAGTTCTTGGTACAACTCAGTAATAAAAAATAATTTTCATACCAATTACATACATTCCTCCCACCACCACCCTTGTTTCATTTGCTGTAAAACAAAGAAATATTGCAAGCTATTTTTGACACTTCTTCTTTTCCCTGAACCCTGTTACAATGATTAATTCACTGAACAGTTTATGTAAGTTGTTGTCAGAAAAGTTGCTGACCTCTTGTTCCATATAAAACTACTGATTGCTGATTCTACTTTTCAGTAATCTCTAAGTATATGTACCTTGGCTTGATTAAATGCACGTGATCTATGCTTGTTTCCTCATTTCATTCATTTATTTACATACTCACTGCAGGTAGGGGAGCCTTCTTTGCACAGTTGATCCCTCCAATTAACACCATGTTTGGCATGAGAGGTCTGGGCCATTCAAAGGTAAAGTCATATCTAAGAAGCCAGATAGCCCCATGGCTGATCAGTTCTTCATAAGTTGAGATCTCTCCTATATATCGGCTGACCAGGTCATCAAAGTGGGCATAGACAATTTTGCATAGGAAGGACTGCACGCCAGACATTAGAATGTTTTTCACTCTCTGTGGGAAAGTCATAGAGTCTGTATTGCCAGAGAAAAACACTGGAACATAGGAAGGAGGAGAAGGGCACTGGTTAGCCTTTATATCCAGCTCACATGGAAGCCCACGAAGGAAATACACAGCTGGAATGGAAAAGGTATGAGCCAGGACAGATCCACAAGGAAGGAAGGGGTCGGTAAGCACGAGGTCAAACAGCTGTTCTTTCAGTCGACTCATCAAAGGCTTATTGTCCAGCAAACTCTCACAGCCTTTCACCTGGAGTGAAGTAAAGTTGATCAAGCGTTTCACATTCATGAGCAAATCTGCAAATTCTGGTGGCTTGAGGAACACTGCATCCCGGAAGCTGTTGAAATTTTCATCCAGTTCAGATTGGGTGTAAGGCACCTTGTAGATCTCTGTCTTGAAGCTCTCTGACCTGTGGATCAACATGCTGGTTTCTGGCACCAGCACTAGGACTTCATGGCCCCTGTGGCTGAGTTCCTTCACCAGGATCTTCATGCTAAGCCAGTGACTTCCATCGACAGGCATAACCAGCACCTTCCCCCTTGAACAGGCCCCAAGCTGAAGCAGCATAGCCAAGTCAGCAGCCCTAGTGTAGGAAACCACACCCCGTTGCTCATTGCCTCCTCTCTGTAGTGTAAGCTTGGCGTGGTGTGAGACGTAGTGCTGCCTGTTGTTAAGAGAAGGCTTTATGTGTGTGGGTAAGTGAGGGGGGGTGAGTGTGTGTTTAAATTCTGCAGGAGGTTCAGGCAGCGTTTGGGCTCAGCCCATTATATAACAGGAAGACAGACAGAGTAGAGATTCCCAGTGGAATTTGTGGGGGAAGTCTAGCATTCATAGTTTGCCTCCAGTTAATCATTCTTCTGTGGTCTGTGACTCTTACACTCAATACATTTATCATACTAACATCTGCACGAAAGGTGATTTCAACAGCAGTAATGCCATTTGTAGCCTTATCAAGCGTCAAACTCTAGAAAGATTTGCAAGTCATGTACTGCCTACCAGTCTGAGCAGAGTTATATTTATTTACATTGCTCCCCCCCCCGGAAAAAGACAGGCACATATTAGCTAAAGGAAGCTCTTTTTTTCCCTCTCTCTCATTCACACGCAAACCAACAGTCATTGTAGAGACCGATCGCGTGCAAAGCCAAGTGTAATACGACACCAACACCCTTCTTCTTGGAGGGGGTTGAAAATATCAAACAAACAATGTATGTTAGGAATTTTACCTTTGGTTACAACCTGCTTTATCCACACGAACTGGTTTGAATAACTTGTGCTGGTTGTGAAATTGAAAACTTTCTGTGAGCAATAAAATTTATAGAGAACATGGACACTGGTAGTAAACAGCACTGAAATCTATTGTCCTGGAATGTGCTGTGGTTTGTTGTGTCTGCTGTTTTCACGAGAAATTTTTTAATCGAGTCAGGGTAACACAAATACAAAATTACAAATTTCAGTTCAATCCATTTTATTATTATATAAAAAAAGAAGAGGCTAAAGGAAGAAGAAGCTGTTGTCCAGGGTGGTTTGGAGGATATGGGTGGAGAGGTTCCCCACTGGCCACATTGTTGACCATAGAACTTATTTCTTCAGCAGAGAGTAGTTCCAATGTAAAACAGACAGTGTCTGGTGACTAGACAGGTATTTTCGGTTGCAGTAATTTTGTTTGCAGGCTTGTTTATTTGTTCTTCACCCATATGTGACTGAATACTGTTAAGAAACAGTCCTGCATGTTTTTTTGTTTTTTTTTGTGGTTACTGACACAACAGCACATGACAAAATTTAAATTTATTTTTTTATTTATTAGTTATTATATTTATCTGGTAAAAAATATAAAACTATGCTTTGCATTCATTTCATGTCATGTCTCAAATCCAAATCTGTTGAATCCATTGATACGCTCGCTCATGACTGCAGTTTGGTTTGCAGCCCTTTCTGTATTATATTGTTTTAGTTACAAGAGGTTACACATGTTGTAGTTTTTCACAAGTGCAGGTTGCCACAGTTATCCATCCATTCATTTTTTTTTAACGGCATATTCATTCTGTCCTGTGATTTTATGTTTATAAAAATGCACTGAATGACCGGAAATGCTTCAGTAAGGCAATAGTAAAGTTTTTCCATGTGATCAGGGATGAGAAATGTAGCTCCATAACCATGAATGTCCATGCATTTTTCTGAGCTTTATTTGTATATTTTGATAATCGTATGTCTTCCATAACTTTTTAGTGTCCACTAACAAAAGTTTGTGTACACACACCATCTCCAACACAGTATATCATTTCTTTAGTAATTAGGAACCATAATTGTGCATTGTCCAACAGAAGAAAAATTTCTGATTGTTTTACTATAACAGTATAACATAATAAAATGTGTAATAAAATACTAAATGTTCCCTGTACCTCTGACTTGTCTTGCTGTAAAAATCAACACTTCCAAAACCTGCATGTGTGTTTAACACAACATCTGTAGAATTTAAGCATTTAACAGTTACACAGTTACACACATATTCTGAAAGAAACCTCACCTCCTTAATATATTACTGCAAATCTTTACTTGCTTAGTTGACTGAGGCTTTGTCCAGATTTGTTTGTCAAATCAGATCTTAAGGATAAACTGTCTGCTCTGTTCTTTGCAAGTGATCTGTTTGTATTTGTGCATCCAGAAACCAAGATCCTGCATTTCAGCCTCTCAGTCGGTGGCACCAAGGCTGTGGAACATTCTACTACTACATCTGTGCTCAGTTGACTCTGGATTCTTTTAAAAAGAGGTTAAAACGTTTCTTTTTAAAAAGGCCTCCTGCTGAGAATTCTGTTAGAACTTTTAGTTTTTAGCTATTATGGTGTTTAATTGCTGTCTTTGTTTTGTTTTGCTTTTACCATGTACAGTGCTTGTACAGTATTGTCTGTGAAAAATGCGAAATAAATAAAATTTACTTACACAAATGAATACAGACACCTAATATATGCCATATACAGTATATACAATATAGTGTCTGTATGTACATGTGTGTGTGGATGTGTGTGTAGATGTCTGTCTGTATGCATGCGTGTGTGTTTATGTTTGTTCAGCGCGTGTCTAAAGTGTGTCTACAAGCAAGGCACATACTGAGCAAAGGTCTTCATGAGTGAATGCCCCTTTTGTTCAGTTTACCTACAACTGTTGCAATGAGAATGGTGACATATGAACTCATATGTACTACGACAGTGCTCTTTGGACTTCTCTTTGGTGCAGGGGGTGGGGGTGGGTGATAACATCAAACTGAGCTATATAATGTGTGGAATTTTACTTTTGTTTAAAACTTGCTTCATCATAAAAAAAATATGTAAATATCTGTTACAGTGGTTTGAATAATGAAGCACAGCAGGAAAGTTAGTAGCATAGTATCAGGAATAATATAAATCAAGCTTTGTGGAGCATGGATAACACAACCAAATTCTTTTGTCCTGGATAGTGCGTAGACTGTGCATAAATAGCAGAGATTCTGCATCTGGAAAGAGACTTTTTGACTTTTGCAAATGTACCCTTGTATTTATCCTTTGAAAGATGAAAAGATATATATATATATATATATATATATATGATTTAACTTTATTGTCATTGTACGCAAGTATACAATGAAAATTGCTGTTCCAGAACATCCGAGAGAAGACAAACAGAAAAAACAGGGGAGAGAGGTGTCTGCGATCATGCAGCCGTTGACATATCACCCATGTAAACATTCTTGCAGACCAAGCACACCTTCCAGTAGTGGCAGTGGCACTCTCTGACAGCAGCACCAGCACAACAATTTGCTGTGTCACACATTGCACGAGCAAACCCTGAGTAACATTAAAAAGACCCCAAGGCATTACCTGAGAATCCAAACTCCCTAGGTAACAATCTGATCATGCATCTGTGGGACGCTTCAGAACAAACCTGATCCATTCAGGCCACACTGGACTCTGGCTGACTTACAAAATGCTGCGGCACTTGATCCTCCCTATAGGGTGAGAAGCTGTCATCCAGCGGAGCCTGGGTTGCCAATCCAATCCGGAAAAACAGTGAAGCAAAGTACTTGGTGAGAACACTTGACACCTCTGACACACAGAGTTGTAGTGAAACTCCAAACTGAGGCAAGTCATTGGCTTGTGATAAATCTCCCAACTAAGAATTGGTGACAGACAAGTCTTGGTTATGACTGTAGTGTCATCGGGATTGCGTGAGCTGAATTGTTTAGTGGTGCACTCCCCACTAGTACCTGAAAAGTATGGGGGCTTTTATGCATTGTCTGAATGTTTAAGTAGTGTACACCATAGGTCACACAGAAAAACAAATAATCAGAGATAGGAAGTAGCCAGAGTAGGCCTGCTGCAGACAGGGGGTCCTGTTCCCATTATGCAATGTTTGTTTTAACACTACCCTGGCAATCGGAATTAAATGCAAAAATGAATGGAGCTGGGATTTCCTGCAAAAGGGAGCCTGAGCATCAACCAACAGGCCTCAGTTGCATAAGTTGGAGGTAAGTAATGCAGCACAGCATGCAGCATTATCTAGCTGGAGACAGAGAATGAATGTAGTGTTTAAGACAGACTGGGGGTCTTTAAGCATGTGGAAAAGTGAAGCAGAGACAAGGGAAAGACAGAAAACAAGAACCTCTGACAGAAGAAAGGACTGAAGTCTTGAATTTATCAGCCATCACCTTCATCAAACAAGAGCCAGACGAGTCATGCAGTGCTCTTTGCTCTGACGTCAGACTTCGATCTGCACAGTGGCCTCACGAGACTCGACCCCATGGGCAGAGAGCCTTTGCAACCTTATGAAATGCATCTCAAAGAACATTTACTGAGCAGAATGAAATCTGAACTGTCAAAAAGGGGGGAAAATCCTGCATAACTTGGAAGATCTGTCCACTCGCAGACATCCTCTAGCACGCTGAACATGCAGAGGAGGGGCTACTCCACAGAGTTGAACAGAAGACACAGCAAGCAGAGAAAACTGGAAGATGCACAATTGTCCATGCTCAATGCCCGTGTGAAGACAAATCCCTGGTTGGACTGGCAGGGGTCGGGCAGGAGGTGAGGCTGAGCCAGATTCAACCCAGCTTGGGACAGATCCACAGCATGCCTCCAGTGTGGGCAACAGGGACATTGGTAGGAATGACCACTGCAGCAGAGGGGGTGAGGCTGTGCTCTGGGGAGGGATCACCTATTTTCTTCAAAAACACAGGTGACACACACAATCACATGCTTACAGCACGAACACAATTATATGCTCTCAATTTTACCATGTATGCTAATGTTGCAGAATATAAGCTGACCATCCTGTAATATTTTTGTAGACTCTGGTGCTACAAACTCAGATTTAAGAAAGGATGCCTTGCCTCACCTTACAAGTAAAAGTGGTAGAACCTGCCTTACAGTGGGATTGAGTGGGGTCCCAATTTCAGAAAACCATACAATTCCCTTGAGATGTGAACTAGATGATCAAAAGGTTAAACACAGTTTAGTTTGATGGAATTTGGAATGGCTGCAGGGGACCCAAATAGTGAGTACAGCGCTGATGGTAAGGCGCACTGGAAAATACTTGCAAGTGTGGGGAGCAGAACACACCCATAGAGACAACAACAATCCAACAAGAGACAAGGGGAAGACTGAAACCATAAATACACAGAGGAATAATTAGAGAACAGGCAACAGGTGAGGGGCACAGATGAAACTAATTACACAGACGAGACAAGGGGAAGCAAAACTAAACACAAAGCACCTGGGACAAGGGACTGTCAAAGTAAAACAGGAAACAACTGGACGAAGACAGAAACGCAGACTTGATATACTGCACCGGAAATGAACAACACAGCAAAACACATCAGACCAGAGACATAACAGAGGGACAGGACGGCCACTAGAACACAGACACACAGGGGAGACAGGAACAAAGGGAACTAGGAATCAATGGGTAAATAGCAATAACTAATAAAGAGAGGAACTAAGATGAATAAACAAAAAAAAACTGGGAACATAACCGAGAACTCTGTGAAAACAGAACCTAAGCAAAACTAAACACAAAATGTTAGGCACAATGCCCAGGACCACGCCACATGAAGATTCACCTGTGCATACTGTACACCCTTTTCCCAGTCTATTCGATTAAATTAAATTTTATTTATGTAGCACCAAAACACAACAAACAGTTGCCTCAGGGTGCTTTATATCACAAGATAGGAGGTCCTCGATGAAGGTCAGCCCAGTGAGTGGAGACTCATGCATGACGTTAAGGCTGTAAATGCAGCCATTTTTCAGTAAGCAGCTGATGTTTCAAATCCACATACAGTCTTATTAATTCCAACCGATTTTATACTTTTCTCTGGTCTGAATCTGGCTAATGCATTATTTTCTATCCTAGTGTATCCAGACAGCCAGTTTTGGTTTTCTTTCTCCTTCGATGGGCGGGCCTACTTGTGGACCAGGTGTCTGATGGGACACCACAAACAGGTGCATGTTTCATAAAGCTCTCAAAGACAACTTGGAAAATATACATGTCCCCCGGGGGTCTGCCTTGTGCAGTATGTCAACAATTTATTGATCTGTAGCCCCTCTGAAGATGCCCGTAAAGTCAACACTGTAGCACTAATAACATATTTAGCAGAGAGTGCCCACAAGGTAAGCCGGCAGAAGCTCCAGTTTGCAAACAAACAGGTCACTTATTTTGATCATATAATTGTGGGAGGGCCAAAGTCCGTCTCTCCAAAACAAATAAAAACCATACAAATGGTTCCAAAGTCAGCTTCCAAGTAACAGTTGTGTTTCCTAGGAATGACGTCATACTGTAAATAATGGACCCTAAACTAATCACAGAGACAGGCATCCCTCTCTTCCAGGGTCCATGATAAACATTTTGGCATGCATGACAGACTGACTTGAACCTGACAGACTGACTTGGATGATGGACAGACGTAGCATCTAATGACCTGAAGGCGGCCCTGCTACAACCCCCGACCTTGGGCCTGCCCAGACCTTACTTACCTTTTACTCAGTTTGTAGATCAAAAAGACAACTACATGACATCTGTTTTGTGGCAGCCTCACGGGAGGAGCTTAGACCTGTCATCTGCTTCCACTACAAATTACAGCCAGTAGCCTCTGGTCTTCCTCACTGGCTGTGCTAACATCCTGTGACATGGTGGGTTATTCTGATGTAGTTCTTATGGTGCCACATTTTGTGCCACATATCTTATGAGCCCACCTTTCAGCACAAAGATGGCTCAGTCAACACACATCAATAATTAATATCGCAGCATGTAAATTGGCTGCGGGAAAAGCTGCCAATATTTACACTGACTCACATTATGCATTCGGCGTAGTGCATGATTTTGGTATCCTGTGGAAGCACATGGGATTCCTCACTTCATCAGGCAAACACATCGCACACCACATCATTCTTGCCACTCTTATGGAAGCTGTTTTGTTCCAGCGTGCTGTTGCTGGTGTTAAATGTGAAGCTCATACCTCCTCCTCCGATGCTGTTTCTCTAGGTAACACAGCCACAGATGATGCAGCTCAATCTGGGTCCTCCTGCCCTCTCATGATTCTGTTTTCAACACCTGTTGACCCAGGCCCACACTTTAGTCCCTTTCTGGTCCATCTGAGCTTGTTCCAACAACACACTCCAAAGAGTGGTGTGGATAGGGTCCTAACAATAAGGACAATAAGACATGTGTATGCTACGCCATCCCATGAGAAGGACCATGTGTGCAAGGAGGGAATGTGGGCTGCTATAAACATAAATTGATACACTAGAAGGTTGTCAAGTTTTGCATCCGAATATCGTAGAAGGTGTGTTATTTGTGCAGCATATGATGCCTCAGGTGCTATACGGGTACCTCAACAAGGACTTCCCCCGCCTGATAAATCTTTTGAACATTTAATAATGGAATTTTTTGAACTAACTTTATACGAGGTGAAGAAATATTGTCTTGAAGTAGTGTGTATGTTCAGCAAAAGGGTCAAGGTATTTCTAACCTCTAAACAGGATACAGAGGTGTGGCAAAGACCCTTTTGAGAGAAATTATACTGGACTGAAGAATACCAAGGCTTATCAGCAGAGGTGACAAAAGTACTTTCTTAGTTAAGTAGAAGTACAGATACTTATGTTAAAAATACTCTGGTAAATGTTGAACATAAATGACAAAAAGGGAGGAAATTCAATGGAAAAATACCTAAATGAACTTTCACTTACTTAGCGTATGCGGAATGGCCAAACAGTATTAACAGTGTTGGCTTGACCTATGACTCCTACTGCGACTCGTGTGTTGATGATTTTTGTATTCAAGCTGTTAAAATCTTTAATGGTTCTTTGCGATATTTTCATGCAGCAAGGTTAGTTCCATCACACCACGTCCATGTCCTGATGGTCAGAGCTGTTTTGGCTTGGCATGCAGGGGGCATGCAGGGGGCAAGCTGTGTTAAAGCGGTGATGCAGTTTGTGTTCACATTATGATTTCTGCATGGAAATATTAAAATTATGTTAGAATTATGTTGCATGAGAAAAAAATTGCGAAAGGGGTCACTTTGATAAGTAAATGATAGTATGAGACATGTATAGCAAGCTCTATAAGACATAGAATACAAAGATCCTGTGAAAATATATTGTGTGGTAATTGTCAGTTTGCAGCCAAGTCTGTACCTTCCAGTTATAGCCACATGAATAGGAAAATAGAAAAGGATTTTGTGAAAGTTTTCTACATGCGTCATAGTCACTGACAATGACTTATGCACAATTGTGAAGTGATTTCTGTTGTTTACCTAAATGGCATTGTGGAAAAGTATTTAAACATTCTCCAAGGAGATGTTTTCTATTGATTTGCTGCATCTTCCACTGAGCATCTTCCTGTGCATGACTAGGTCTGACCTGCACTATTTGTCAATCAAAGAATAGGAATGTAGAATGAAACAAATGCTACCACACAAATAGTTGGATATTCAAATGTATTTCCTTGCTAATCTCAAAATTCTAATTACAGGTTTGTTTTTTAGTGTTTTATCATTTTGCTGATAACTTTTTATAACAGGTAGGGGGCTGCTTTGAACCTCTGTTGATTGGACAGTGTGGTTGCAACATTGTTGCTAGTTTAATGACTTAATTAGCTATAAAATCTTATCAAGCAAGTGCCTCTTTAATCATAATCATTTAGAAGTGTTAGAGTCCTGCTGGCTGAAATCCAGGTCATATGAAAGGTTGCAAGAAGCCTGATAAGTTCAATGTTCAGGAGAGTGACATTTGATCCATTCGTGGCAGTTCATCCTGCATGTGTGCAGCTAGCACACCATAGAAAATATTTGTAGACTTGAACTAAAGACTGGGAGCAGTGTTTACAGATTGTATATGGTTTTAACGTTCATACTTCGTAGATTGTATGAAAGGTCCATCCATTCTCTTCCGCTTATCCTGTTCAGGGTCGCAGGCAGACAGACAGTGATTCACACCTATGGGCAATTTAGAATCACCAATCAGCCTAACCCAAGTAACTACATGTCTTTGGACTGTGGGAGGAAACCAGAGTAACTGAACTCCACACAGAAAGGCCCGGGCCAAGGTGGATTTGAACCCAGAACTTCTAGCTGTGAAGCAACAGTGCTAACCACCAGGGTTAATATGAATTATTGTGTACAGCGGGTGTCCTCTCTTTTTCTGCTTGCTTGTATTGAAAGATTTCAAATCAAATGTGGGTGGATCTCCAGTGGGAGGAGTTTGATATAGGAACAGCAGTCAGTGTTCTAAACTGTTCTCCTTTGGTTCTTCAGGGAGAGTCAATGAAAGCATTTATAATCATATGAAAAGGCCACTTATTACTGCAAATTAATTCTTTGTAATGCATTTGATACTACATATTCAGTGTAAAAATGGAGAAGTGCATGCTTCCTTTTATTGTAAGAAATATTTTATGAAGAACTCAAACTCATTGCGTTTGAAAATGTTTCTCAGTTGTACATATACTGTCAAATAAAATTAGGCCTGTAACACAAGTAAACACACCCACAGTGTCAATTTATATGCATTCAAAAAGTCTGTGTGTGGCATAGAAAAGAAAGTAACAGTAAGGTGATCCCTGCACACTGAACTGATACTGCCTTGGTGGCTTACTCAGCAACATTTCGTGCTGATGTGCTCTTACTGTGTTTCATTCTTTCACCTTCATATTTTGACTGTAATTTCTCTGACACAAACTTTCACCTACAAAATTATTGTCCCATACTGGTGTTTATAGAGAAGCTTTTCATATATCTTAGCTTGAAAGTATTCAGCAGCTGAAACAGCAAGATATAAATTAAGGTTTCAAGTACAAGTCATCATTTCACCTCCGCTTTGCAGCTGCAGCCTTTTCGGTAAAGTGACATTTTTGGATGTAACCACATGATGGCGCCAGAGTCAAAAAGATTTCTATACCGGTAATGGTGATAGAAAAATCTCCTTTGCCCAATAGTGAGGGCATTGGGTACTTCTGTTTAACTGCTGGGTGGTTTGGCTCCATTTGTGCCATCAGATAAGTTCACTGTAAATCAATACAAAGTTCTCCTGAGTGATCACCTTTTATTCTAAAATGACAGATTCCTGTCCAGGTGGGAGTGGTCTCTTCTAGATGAGGGTCACCAAATGATTAGATGAGTATAGAAATGACCTGAAACATATGCTATGGAATTCAGAGCCACCAGATCTCAACAGACCCAATGACCCTCTCCACCACCATCTTTAAAACATCTCGAGAGGGAATAGCTTTTAGAAGAAGGATGTTCCACCCCCTCCAGTAGAGTTTTGGAGACTTGCAATTTAATTCAAAAATGCACTAAAGATGTTTTGGTATCACGTAGTGGCCCAATACCTTAGTAAGAAACTTTTTGTTGTTTTCTTTTTTATTTATCACTCCTCTGTAGTAGCACAGCGGTTGACCTTTTGCTGTCTTTACTTTGTGGTAAGGATTACTACATCGGCTAAGAGTTTTCTATACATGCTGCTAAACGCGGCTTGCATTCACTCTTATATAATTGGACTTACATATCAGATTCATAATTCATAGCTTCCAACAAAATCACAGTATAAGTTTAAACCACGGTGGGATTAAGCATCTAAACGTTAAGGGGTTAAACACGTCCACATTATGCTGAACAAAACCGGATAACAGTGACATCAAGCTTTTACTTGTCTCCCAGATGGAGAGAGTTAGACTTCAAAGGTACATCTTTAGGTCTGTGTCTCTGAACGAATGCGCGCCGACCTTGGAGTCTCCAGACGCGCAGAAGAGGATTTTGCGCACTGAAATCAAGTAGAGCCTAAAAGCGAAGACAGCGAGCTGACTATTGTCTGTCTGACTGCAGTCCTGGCACTGGGATACGGGCACGCTTGGCTGTATTTTACTGCGCACACTGACAACTTAAGAATAACATTGCTCCGGATTAAGTAAGGAAAAACATAGCCCACAGTTTATTTCGCTTCGGCTGGATTCTAAACTTAGAGGAGTGTTGTTTCAACTGAACTGCTTAATGTAGACCATTCACTACAGCAGACGAGCCAAAGAGTCCCAGCTGCTCAGGGGAAAGTACCTCGACATCCTGAGAGACGTTTTGAGAGGATTTTAGGTCTCTTTGCCGAACGTGGACTGAAAGAGGATGATCCCAGCCGCCTTACCGAAATAAGTGAGGTATTGCCTTTGCGAAACGGTAAGGAAAAGTTTATTATATTTCTTGATTAATCGAATGCCCTAAGCTCGGATCTTTCCATATTTAAAAGAGAGATTTTAAAATGCTTTAACAATGTAAATATTTCCACTTCCCCCCCTCGCAGGTGATTATAGCGATGTTTCAGTGGCATGAACGTCTTCACCTCTCCAAATCTTCCAGAGAGGATTTAACCACCGCTCATCGTGAATAAGTCGACAAGTCGTTGAAGATGAGTCCTCTGCAAACGTTCTTGTTGTTTTTCCTCCTGCACCAGGTGAGGAGTGAAATGAGTGAATGAAAAGAGGCTAATTATGCATTATCGTGTCTCTGGCCGCGAAAAAAAAGTCGAGATGATGCATTTTTATTATGCTGTAAAACTTACAAGAAAATTATTTGCCCATTTGCGGTTATTGGCTTGAATTTATTTTGTTCATATTTATTTTATTTGCCTGTCTTTTATGTAGATCTTTATCACACAGCTGTGCAAGACTTGTCTATGTTCACATAGTGCCAAATTGAATAATTTCCTGGCATGAAATTTTATTTGGCACAGTCATCAGGAGCAAATTTGTTTGCCGAGCAGAACTCCTCATTCAGTCTTACAGGGATAAGCTTAATTGTTTTATGTTATCAGGACTTACACACAATTCAGTGAAATACTTTATTAGATTTTTTTTTTTAAAAAATCCATAAAATAGTAAATAATGTCATACCCTTAGAAATGGTGTTATTTATTTCTTTTCTGTACCTACTGAAAAATGTGGAAGAAAAAACATTTAGCAATCCTGGAAAGACTCCAATTTTGCTTTAGCCATAATCCACATTAGGTATTCTGCAATATGCAGTTAATTACCCTCTGAATTTATTATTTCTATTTGAAATTGGGACTTTTTGTAAGACCATCAGCCTTCTCAGCTATAGAAATTTGACACTGCATGCGCAGTGTTGTAAAAGCTAATCATAGGTTCTAATTAACAATTAGGTAGTATTTGCAACAGAGACACATAATTACTGAGGTAAAATAAAATCAATTTAATATTGATGATATTTTATATAACTTGCTATTAACTTCTCTGCTGGATCGCAAAGTTTAGATTTTCATTTCTTTGCCGTGTTAGTTTATATTTGCTATTAAGTCCTTGGTGTCTGCCTCATTAGACCTCTGTGCTGAATCCCTGACCTGTTTTAAGTGTCTTTGCAGCAATCAGATTGTGGCCAGAGTTGTTTTCTTTTTTTTCCCCCAAGACAACTAAGAACAATAGATAGAAATTGAAAGACCCAGGGATTTTCAAAGCTTGCACTACTGATGGCAATGGTGATGTGCCTGTTAATCCAGAGGAAATTATTTAGTATTTACCAGAGAATGATTGTGTTAAGCTTCTAGACATAATCTTTCTGTAGTCTAGTTCAGATTTTATTACAGCAAGCACTCTGAAGAAAGTTCATGAGCTTCTGGGGACTATACAAACCCTTTCCCCCTTTTTCCTGTCATCTGCTGATATTGTCCCCTATAGATAGCTGAATAAAGTGAGGGTATTAACGTTTTCGTCCTTGCTTTATGGATTCTTGCCATGATCAGACTTGCGCAGAAAATGCCATGGGATTGAAGAAGTTCCTCACATCTGTGCCATCCTCAAAGAGGGCCTCTTTAAAGATAGCCTTCAACTGTGCAGCTGCAGCAGCAAAGTGCTGTCTGCTTTGGCTGCGGTTGTAATCAGCCTTGTGCCTTTTGGGAGCTGTGCCTCCAGAGAGAGACAGACTGCCTCCCTGGAGAGGCTCTCTTTGTATGCCTCAGTAACTTCTCTCCCAGCAGATTCACCAATGTCTGACTGGGGATGTAATGTAGTGGCCCTTATCAATATTAGCCCACCTTCTTAGGGCAAAAAAAACAAAAAACAAATATCAGGCTGACCCTCACTAAAAGAATGGAATAAGTGCTACACTACAACATGAAGTATGCACACTTTTTTTGTTAGTGTATAATACTGAAAAGAGGCACAAGGATAATGCCCATCAGTGAAAGGCCAGATTTTGACCCAGAGAATTACCCCATGTCAAAGGAAGCACTGCAAACACCAAGATACCCTTTGATATGAAATTTGAAATTTCTTGTTTTAAGCAAAAAATCCAGAGTCTATAAAAGTGGTCCAAATCCTCAAAGACTCCCAAATAAAACCACTCTTCCTGTCACTCCTCATACACATACTCAAATGAAAAACGCTTAGAACATGAATCAAGCGGTGAAAATGTAACCCCAGACCCAGCATCTGTGCCATGCCCCAGGGACAAATAAGAGGGTCAAAGCCATCCTGGGAGAATCCATTCTTCCCCCTGACATCTGCTGCAGTTATCCTCTGTGCAATGACAGCAGAACAATGTAGATGAAGATGAAACATATTTTAGAGCCATGCTCTCTGCCACCTCCGTCAGCCTGTCCTGCCCTGCGTCTATTTCACAGATTGCACGCAGGGAAAGTAGGGTTTTCAACTCTGCTTGGGATTAAGTGTTAGAAGACGTTGACAAAGTCTATTACGCCTTTATGTCTTATTGCTGGGGTGAGAGCTCCTCTGGTAATATTATGTCACAACACAGCATCTATATGGCCCATGCCAGGAGGATCAGTTGCAGTGTTAGATGTATTGCTACCTTCTCTGTTACCCCCAACACCACCCAGGGTTGAACTGAGCATGGAAGGGGAGAACGTCTTAAAAGATGGGTGTGACGCACTAGCGACACAAAGCTTAGCTGGTTACTAGTAAGCTGAACATGTCTTGTACTCCAGATCACGCCATGCTTTGGAGTTCATCCCTGCAACTTTGATGTGCAGTGATTTAAGGGATTAAGAGTCATTTCCCAAAGGATTTAGCATTAATTTCCTACAGTTAAATAATTTATTTAATAATGTGTGTTTACTTATTTGTTCATATGGAGATTTAGAAAAAAAATCTTTACCAAAAAAAAAAAAATCAGATATGAATTTGATGGGAGCCAATTTTATATATGTTATAATATTGCTGTAAAATTCTGCCAGAGGGGGCAGAGAGGGGACCCCCCCCCCACACACACACACAGTTGTTTTTTTTTTCCATTTTTTTTTCCCTCTGCAGTGGTAGAGTGAGACAGTGATGGTCTATTCAAAGGCAGAAAGAGCTCTGGCAAGGACAACAGTTTTATCCCTGTCTTCATAACAAAACACAAATTCTACATAAAATCCCTCTCTAAGGGCTCTTTAACCCTTTTCCCCTTCCCCACGCTCAATTAGGTTTGGTTTTATTATTTATTTATTGTATATTTAAAGGCAACTAACACTGGGAAGTGTAATAAAATGTACAGTGGGGGGATTAGGAGCAGCTCTTTAATCTCACGCTTCTGATAATACTGCATGGGCTGATTGATTAGTTTTTCAGGAAGCTTATGTCAGAAAAACCTAATCCGTCTTTGGATTGTGCCAGCCTTGTAAGGTTTTCCGCGCTGCCACTTTATCATGGCGGCGAATTACAGAGCTGCTGGGCTGTGATAAGGTCCTCGTCTCTTTTACAGACCCCACCGCCCAACCCCCTGCACCTCCCTTTCCCTCTGGACAATAAAAAAAAAAAATTGTGTTTATATTCTTCACATCCCGGCTCTGCCTGGTCTTCACATCAACCTCTCCCAGGATTTGCCTTGTAAGAAGGGGGGGGGAGTGGAACTTAAGTCTTCAAAACCCACCAGAGAAATTGGGTGGAGAGAGAAAAATATGAGAGAACATGTCAGGCAGACCAGTAGAAATTTCTGTGGAAGTGATTAAACATTGGATTGACAGAATGAAGGGGCCTTGTATGCATGCGTTGCCTTCCAGGAATCGTTTTGGAGCTTACATGGTGCTGATCTGTATCTGTGCTCATATTGGGGTCATAATCTTTCTAGCCAGAAGGCTTGACTAGATAATCCCTCATAAACAATACTGTCCGTGGCATTTGCAGTCCTCAACTTGTATGTTGTCTCAGACCTCTGAAAGAAAGGTTGCTGCTTCTCTGAGTGAAATCCCCCTAAATGCAGCTTGCAGCCACTACAGGTTGTTCTGACTGCACTGAGCCCTGCAACCTATTGCTTTTCCAATCATCAATCATAATTGTGTTTGTACTGGCAATAAATCCATGATAAAGGTCTTGAAATGAAGAGAAAGAAGCTCCGAATGATTGATAGCTATGACACAATTGCCCTTTGCTTTGACAATAAGCCTAATCATGCAACGGTATGGCCCATTAAAGACTTTAGTCAAACAATTATAAGCAGCACTATTATTTTCCCGCTAGCTGCTCTTGTGATGTGAACTGTTTAGGATGAAGTGGAGTCTCTCCAGTGGTGCAGGAAACATTATGTTTAATATGATGTTGAGTTTCCTGATCTTGGTCCACAGCTATGAATTTTTATGGGCGATATGCAGCCCGAGGCAGTGTTAGATCTAGAGGCTCTGCTACCTTATAGCATTGTCATTACCTCTCTGCAGTGTCAGAAACATCCAGCACTCACTGATGCACAGCACCACTGTTTTGAAGACTTTTGTCTGTATTGCTTTTTTACCGCTCTGCCGCAAGGAAACTAAATGTCGCATTCAATTTATACAGAGAAGAATTTTGTCTGCCTCCAGTGGAGTGATGGAATATCATCCGAGGAACTGTGGTGTCACGTTCTCTTTTAATTAGTCAAATATTTACATTAACACTATGTCTGAACTACCACACTGGAATCACACAAAGCCGTGACTTAACAGGTGACGTTTCTTCTTTAAGTAATTTCATGTTTCCTGAAAACTCTGGCGTACAAACTCGTTAATTACCATCTGTGTGGTTGTTGAAGAAGGCAATCACACCTCGTGTCAAAGCGCTGAGAAATGATTGGCCTCTTTAATTAAAATTGTATTGCTTTTCTGTTAAAGGAAAAGTGTGACAGCTGTAGAATAAGTACAATAAATCTCCTTTCTGATTATTCTCAGTTTTGCATTTCCTCCTCTGCCTCCAAGCTTTGAGCCCCCCTTTTCTTTTCAGCATGTCATTTTCAGCCATAACAAAGCACTGTCAGCTCCCCTCTGTCTTTGTATATTTCTTGTGAAGTACCTGTCTTCACAGCTACTCAGAGAAAAAGGAAGCAACGTCTTTCCAACTCTTGTTTCTTCTTCAAAGAGCCCTGTTTCTGTGAAATCATCCACGGCGCAATCTGCTCTGAGAACAGAAACATTTTGCTCTGTCAAATTTAGCGGACGTGCTTTTGAGCAAATCAAGCAAAAAACATTTTGGAATAAAACACTCCTATCATACGCAGCACGGATTTAAAGAGGAGAAAATGTAAAACTGAAGTTGTCACACGCTCACAAAAAAAAAAAAGCTCAAAGAGAGAAACATTTAGATTATGTCTCCCTGAGATGAAAGCAGAAAAACTAAAAGTAGAACTTTAAAGTATTAATTTAACAACAACACACCATGCCTCCTTAAGCTGCAGAGTTTTACAAGCACATTTACCATTGTCATACAAAGTATAAGGTGTTAAAACCAGTCAAGAGAATGGTAATTACACTGAGTCCAATGTGCTTTGTGGTATTATCCTACTCAATCCCTATCAGCTATCAGGCATTCGGAGGTGCGTGGCAGGTGTCAGGAGCCAGCACAGGAGTTGGCGCTCTGACCATGTAAGGGGATTATGAAACTGATGATGCGTTGAAAGGTAACGCCTGCCTAAAAGTGAAGTGTTCAGGGCTTTGCAGCTGTCATATGTGGCAGGTGCTGAGATAACACAAGTATCCAGATTACCTGGAGGCTCTTCGTCCCAGAGCCTCCCGTCACTCTCTCTCTCTTCTCTCTTGGTGGGATCTTTGTTAACACTTTCGAAACACCTGACATCATCGCTGAATTCAAAGTTTCCACACCAAGACACGCTCACTAACATCCTATTTTCACCCCCCCAGGTTTCATGTAGTTAATTAATAAACTGTCACAATGCATTTCTCTAAAACTGAGTATTTTATAGCAATAATATTGTGATTTGTTATTGTTTTTTTTATACAAGGAGATGAACCACAGAATGCAGTCACAGTTTTATGTATTATTTTGTCACTAAAGTTACTAAATTCTGCATTTAAATGCATTTCAATTACATCCTACATTAAATTGATCTTGTGGAGTTCAACATTTTAAACAGCTGCAAACAGCTTTAAAAGCTGATGCAATTTACAATATTTTGCTACAATTTGTAGAGCTGTAATTTTTTGCTCAAGCCAGTTTAAGGTTACTTTCCAGATTAATTTATGCTTGCAAAACCAACATATATGCACAAAAAATGATATTTCTACATTTTTAAATATCATGCAGATTGTACAGATTATAATCTGCATAGTATAGATTGGATTGTATAGTTATGACTAGCATTTGATGTTAACAAATGTGTAAAAATAAGTTAATTAGACAATTAGAAACAACAAGTTATTGCTAAACTTTTTTACTTTCCTTCTTGCTAGAGTAAAGATACTGAATACCTCAAGACTGGCTGTAAATTTATAAAATCTATGGATGTAATTTCATTACTGAAATTAGTTTTAGGGTCCACCCAAAATGTGTCTTGCACAGTTAAATTTAGAAGTTTAAATTTAAAAGAGGTTTCAGTTCAGCAAAATAATTAATCTACAATTTGAATGTAAAATTATGGGTTTATTTAATCGGTCTTCTAAAACAATTTTACCTGAACAAAACGAAAAAAACAAAAATTATATAATGGATAAATCTCCCTTAACATTTGGTAGGAAGTAAAATTACTTCTTACTGGAACTGACTTACACATGAAATGCGTGACTTTCTTTCAAGGTAACCGCTTTTTTCATGACACACTCTACATTATATTTAATGGAAATGTTGTGATTTCTTTTGTCAAATGTATTGGCAGATAACAAATAATTCATAGCCTTAAATATAACTATGGCTCCTGCAAGCAAAAGGTCAGACAAGTAAGCAAACATAATACATCTCGTGGCAGGACAGAATTTGCAATTCCTCTCATCACAATCAAAGTACAGCAGGTCCGAGCTAACTGTGGTATAATACTGTGTAATTTGTTCAGTTTAACGGGAATCACTGTAACATGTTTCCACAATGTCACGGCAGGAGAGGTAATTGTGTATGATTTGGACAGTTTGGTGCATTGCCTCCTGCAGGGCAATAGGTTGCAAGAGTAAATGTCCAAAACAGTTGAGGCGAGGCAACGTTGCAGTCCGTGCCATTTCAGATGCAGAGGAAAAAGAAAGGATTGTGTGATTGAGCCAGACAAGAACAACACTGACACTATTAACATGACTAATGGCTCACATCATATGATTTATGCTAGCCAAAGGAGGGTTATATTACGTGCTATAATTTATGCTAATCATGGTTTGCAAGCAGCCCCGAGTGACATCATGAGCTGTCAGATAATGTTTTGCCACAACGTGTGCACACAAACAGGCACAAATAATAAAATTTGGTTCAATATGCGTTAGATGTTATAATAACTCAACAAGACCAGATTTGTTGCACTGTATTTGTATGAAAGCAAAATAGGACTTGACTGGAGACAAATTCACTACTTTAAAACAAGCCTCGCCTATAATATTTTTTTGAAGATGAATGTGGGCAGGTATTAGAGTTGCTCTCTTTTGAGACATATTGTCCTTTCTTTTCTCAACAAAAGAGGTTAAGGGTCAAGGACAGCTATAGATCAATAGCATTACAAGGGGTGGTGATAAATTGGCTCTAAGACCTAAACCTCATTCTCTGGCATCCTAATGAATCATTTCTAAAAACTGGTAATGGCACATGACGTAAAAAAGTGATCAAACCTTATTTAGTATTTTCAAGCAGTTAATATGCAGTGATGTAACACGCAAGTGAAGATATAAGCAACAGCTGTAATTCTTCCCGGTTTCCTAATGGGCGGAGGGGTGAGCCTGAAAGTGTTCTCAAAAAGTTTCATATTTTTAATTCACAAAAATATGTATCTACCTATGGGAGTAGCAGTCAGATATATTATTTTTCTTTCTGCTGCTTTTTATGAGCAAAGTCTGTCAGTTTATAACAATTCTACTATTTTCATATGCCTGTCAATTTTTAGGCTTTAGTTACACTGCATTAAACATTGCACGCCTAAAAAAGATCTAACCTAAAACTAACAAGGATTTTTATATGGCTGGGTGCCTGCACTTTCTTTTTTGCTACAGGCCAACATGAAGAAACACACAATAATAATCTGCAAAGTCACACACATCAGACTTTTTCTTTCAATTAAATCATCATAGGTTTTTGTGCACATTTCATGTGAAGCAAGAAATCCAATGTTCATAGTTATTATTAACTGTGTGCTCATGCACCATAGTTGATTTTTTTTTCTCATTTGCTCTAGAGATCCCTCTTCACCCATCCACCAAATATCCTGATAGCGCTAGCGGACTTGTTATATATTATGATAGCGATGTGATGATCCTCTGTGTTTCGGGCAAATCTGTCAACAGTAAGAAGAAGACGCGATGAGTGTGTAGATACAGTACTGTTGATCCAGCTGGGATTATAGAAATGAAAACATCAGCACCACATCTTTTTGAGCTTGTCTTCCTGCTCTCTTCTCATCATCAACACTTGTACAAAACGTGTAGACAGCTACAGCCTGGTCTTCTGTAAATCCACTGCAGTGGTTGCAGGAGTCGTTTTACAGTCAGTGTGAAAATGACATGACCATATAAACAAAGAAGTATGTATATATATATATATATATATATATATATATATATATATATATATATATATATATATATATATATATATATACACACAGATATATCTGTACAAGATGTACTACTTAGAAATGTAGCCACTAAAGAAATGCATTGAATTTCTACTTGGTGCCAAGTGTACCAATATCACTTCACCACAATGTCAGCAGTGTATGCTGAAGATGAATTAAAATTGAGATCTATAATATCTTTTGCAGGAATGTCATGACACTAGAGGCTGTAGTCTGTCTCATTCTCACAGAGGTCAGGTGGTAATGGCCTAAAGGATTATACTGGGGGGGGTAGTAGATATGCTACATGCACACTCACACACTAACTGTAGCCTCCTGTGATTGGTAAGCTGCCCCCGGTGTGTCGATTTGCTGTTGCGATCCACCACAGTGCTGAAGCACCTGCCATGTGATTCCCTGGATGGCCTCTGATTAAAAGTGATGGCTTTGGAGCGTGGGGCTCTCCCAGCGATCTGAGCACCAATCTATTCTTGAGCAGAATGTGGACTCTCTCTGTGGGCTGCTTTAGCGCCTCCAGGGCCTCCTCTCATGGAACCGGCTCTGGGTGTAAATCATTACAAATGATATGCCCTGTAACATCAGGAGGAAGATGACTAAGGAAGGATTTTGGGCAGGCGATTGCAGGCTGAGAATAGTTTTAATCTGAAACGTGTTACTTGTCATGTTGGATGTTTGAAAGCAAGAGTCTGCAGTCAGTCCAGATCTGCTACATTCGCTGGTCTAATGCTAGCAGCACTGGCTGAGCAGCTCCTAATATGACAGGTATTTTGTCGCAATAGAGCTGGGTAAGTATTACGAAAGGCAGTGGCGAAGGCGGTGTAATTTTTGTGGGGTGTCCAGATTTTTACTGTGTGGAAGAGCATCAAGTTAATGAAGCTTCAGACACAGAAAATTAGCAGAGAAATGAATTGCACCACCAAAGTGAGGTCAATTTGCACAGATAAATCCATGAAGAACAGTGGAGTGCATCATTGGAACTGCTCGGTTTGCACTGATGAGCAGGTTAATTGCCCATTTTGTTTATTGTGAGAAAGATGCCTGAAACCAATTTTCCCCAGACGCATATCTCAGCCTTATGCACTGGAAAAAAAAAGAAGAAGAAGAAGAAGAAAAAAATGGAAAACCCAAAACAGATGAGTTTTACTTGCCTCTGCACCAGTGTGATGGAAAAAGAACCAGAAAAGCAGATTTTAGATCATGAGTTTGGCCGCATTGTCAACTGTGAAAGGCTGTGAGAGATTTTCATGGTCACCACTGAAAAAACACTGTAGACTTGCCCACGGCCCAGAACCCATCACAACCAATCACAATGTTGCCAGCTTCTCACTCCAAATACATTTTAATGGCATCTCTTTAAATGATCCAGAAGCCAGATGTCACTGGCTTCTTAATAATGTTCTAGAGGCTAGTTCTGGTCACTATGGCAATTATCTTTATGTCAAGCCTCTAAAAGATATGTCTACCCATGGGACAAGCAGGCAGCCAGCTCCATAATGCTCATTACAGATGAATGTCGAGGCTGATTCACCCTGACTCTCTGTGCGCCTCACTGTTGCTAACTGTTACTGTCAGGATGTAAGTTTCATGAAAAGCTCTTGATTGTACTGATTGGCGCAACATTAAATTGAATTGCCTTTATCACTGAACTATTGATGCATGCTTAAGTCATCCATGATTTTGTAAGAAAAGGTCGAGGTGCAGAAATGGCAGGTATAACATAAAAGCCGCAAATTTTGATGTCTGTAAAATTTTTACACACATTAAAAATATGGTCCTAGTTGTGAAGTCAAGTAAAAGGCTGGAGGTTCATAGGCAGTCAGTCCAACTCTGACAGCTAGACTAGTGTGTGTACTTTGAGGATGTGGTCAATGATAAAATATTATTATATATTCATTTCCTTTATGTTGATAGTTGTACGTGTGATGCAAGTTAATTATACTCTGAGACTGAAATTGAAACAAATATTTGAGAATTCAAAAAATGTGATTGCCAGTTGTCAGCTAAAATTAACTATTTAACATAAATGTGCAACAAAAATATAATTCCCTTAAAGTTGGTTACAAAAATGGATTAATTAGGATAAATCAGCATTTCCTGTGTTAAGTAGAATGTTTTATAGGTAAAAATGCATTTTCCTGTGTTCTTTGGGGTGCCGATAATCTAACACATCAAAAGAATCTATTTCAGTATTTTCAGAATACTGATCTATAAATATATATTTTTTAAATTATGTATAAGAATGCAATGCTTAAATAGTCCAGTAATCTATTTTGTCCTTCATTGAAATTTAACTGGTGGCTATAAACTACACACAGGCCTCAAAATTTCCTACAGTGCAATAAAAATTGTAGATGCAAACATTAATATTAGCACAAAAAAATCACAATGCATAAGCATTTTATTCCTGATATTAGATATGTGCAAATTAGATTTTTACCAGTCAAAATATGTTACTTTTTTCAATCTCAATTTAGAGTTCTAGTCACTATACTGTGAGTGATGCAGTGTTTTTTGAAAAAAAAACAAAACAAACAGTTGAGCTAATGAGAGTAATTAAGGTGCTCTTTCAGAGCGGAACTGCATGTTTTATGCATGACATTTGATACTGAACCGGAAATATCAGCTATTAGCACCTGTGTCAGACCTTACCGTTTTTGTTCATCCTGGTGGATGTACATTAAAATTACTTGCACCCATTTTTATGTTTACTGCTGTATCACCAAACATAGTCTTTTACAGGGCAGATAGAACACTGACTGTTGTGGTGTAAAAATGCAATATCTCTGCTGGGGTGTGTAAGGTTTGTGCACCTCTTTGTGTTTTAATGTAGGACACGCAGGAAAAGGAAGAAGCTAAACCACACTAGCAGATATCTGCAGTGTTTGCCACGAGTCACCGTACCTTGTGCCGCTGAAACGAGGTCTGGTGTTTTCAGCTCCATAAGTCTACAGTTATTATCATAATAATGTCTTGTTTCAAGTTGCCCTGAAACGCCTCTAGCACGGCAGCGCCGATTAAGAAATCTTAATTAAGCTTTTGTAGATTCTCCTTCATCAGACCTTGCCTTTTTTTTTTTTTTTTTTGTACAAAACCTCCTTTAGTCAGTTTTTAAGAGACACCACTTCTGCCTAAATGAACAAGGTGTGCTAGAGTGTGTGTTGGTGCTGTGGTTGTGCAGGGAGGCAGTGAGAGAGAGAGAAAGAAACCAAAGCCTATGTGTCAGTGCCAGCTTTCAAGTTCCTAGTGCTTCATCTCTCTTGGGGCATTTAAGTATTAGATATTCCTCTGCTGATCCCCTTGTTGTCACAGCAATTTCCCCAGTTGCTCATCATACTTAAACTCCTCTCTCATTTCCATTATAATCACCCTATACAAAACTCACCTGAGATTTACACAGAAAGACAATTTGGTTTCACCTCTGAAGCTGCGCAGCATGACACCCAATGTGTTAAAGATATAACAGTTCGAGCTGGTGAGAAGACAAGTGCCATATCTTCCTTGTTCACAGCAGTGGAGACATGCTCGTATTGGGAGCCTGCAGATTTTATGTTTCGCATCATCTGCTGTTGTGATGTTATAAGAGTCAAATCAAATTAACAGCTGAGCTCACATAAGGTATTACTAAGTGGCAGTATCAGTGGGGAATAATGTCACTGGAATTGGTTGATTAAATGACTCTGGATGTGATGAACTACATGTAGGGGCATTATTACAGAGTCGCCTCATTCATCCATGTTTACAGGGAGCAACTGTCTTAATTAAGCTTTGTGAGAGGTGATAGATGGGCCAGGCTCACTGTCCATGGGAGACACATTGATTTCACATTACATATCCAGATAGCCGAGCCATTGCCTTCCGCTTTAGGCATTAAAGTGCTACCGCAGTCTCGGACATAAGCAGCACAGTGAAGCAGAGCTGTAATTATAAGACACAGCAGCACAGCTTAAGGTGTATGTAGCCCTGTTACATTTCAGATGGAAAGGTTTGTGAGTATGTGACAAAACAAATTGTGGTAGACAGACCTAGTTTGTTAGCTTTATACACATATGCCTCAGTTCAGCTTACAGCAAAAATATAATTAGTCTGGAAATAGTATGCAGCATCTCTGTGAGAATTCAAACAGCCTCTGCTCTGTTCTTTCAACATCTGCTTCTCTCAGTGATCCCTATAACTAGGCCTGGGGAAAACCCAGCACTACTAATTACTAATAAAACTAGCTAAGCTTATTGCTGTGAATTATTAAAGCTTTATCTGAAGTGCACCAGGAATCACTCCTGAAGCGAAACGGCTTTGAGGTACAAGGAGGGATCACAGTTCATTGCTGCATCTGGATTAGCACTTAGCACTATACTTAGCAGACTTTATGACACTACTGTAGAGGACTGCTTATTCAAGTAGGTGAATACAAGCTAAAGTTCATATCAATAAGTTCGGTTTTCCCTGAAGTCCATGAGGTTTTAATAATCCTGTAATCTATGCACTTGAAATATTAGAATCTGAGTTCATCAGAGCATCATGTTATTATAGTTTAATACAAATTTCTTGTTTCCTCTTTTCTGTGGTGCTCCTGTTATCTAGCAGTAGTTTATTACATGCTATTTAATTACATGTGTATGCACCTTTTCACACTTTACATTTTTATTGATGATTGTATTCTATTAATTTAGATCAATCTTTTTGCTTGTATCACGTTTGTGTTTTTGAGACATGCCCAGTGAATGCAATTTAACTTCTTCCGCAGACCTGTAATGATTTTCAGCCACCTCACAAAAACATCCACAAAGCTCCACACTGAAAACTGTAGATGACATTTTGTGGAACTGGGTGTACAATAGTTTGAGATGTTGCTGTTGAATTTTCTACGTATAATCTTTAATGTTGCACCACAGACTGGCTTTTATCCACATCAATTGCTTTGTGAAAATGAGGCAGACAGGCCTATCTAAACTTTTATCAAACTATCTAGGCTACTTGGGGAAAGTAAGACATATTGGATTTTTTTCTGTATGTTCATTTTTGTTGACAATTCAGTCACATCTCTGGCAAAGTAGTTACTTAATGCCAGAAGTCTGATAGCTTAGCTTAACATGCTTAAATGCTGTCCAAAAGTATAACAGTAAAATTTAGAGCCTCTGATTGGCAGATTTTATTTGGACAGAGCCAGGCTAGATGTTTCCAATTTTACATTAAGTCTGCCACACATATGAGAGCTCCATCATAGAAAATATAATTGAATATGAATTTTTTGCTATTCTTTTTCCAAAAATTCATGTTGGATAATTTTATGAAGACCCCCAACAAAAGATTTTAGAATATGCTCGAAGATATAGGTGAACTGTGTCCATAGTGGCCATAGTCTAACAAGTGAAGGATCCCCAGTTTGATCCAGGGAGGAGACACAAACCCTTTGGAGTTGCATCAGGAAGGGGATCTGGTGTAAAAATCTGGCAAATCAAACTGCTTTGGTGACCCCTTGTGAATAAGGGAACTGAAAGTAGTCTCTCTTTTTTTTTAATAGAAGTTATAAGCAAAACCAACCGTCAACACCATGGGTGAATATTTTCACAGTCTGCATTGCACTGCAGTGTACCAATGACAATTCTCAAAAACACAGATTTTGATTGCATACATACCAAACTCAAGAACCTAATCCTGTCAGCTTGTGAGGTGGAGCTTAGTTGTCAGAACTGGCAATCTTAAGGTCTAACATTAGTTATTCAAATGCTCATGTTATCTACGTGCACTCTATCACTTTAGCTCTGCGGTTTTGCTGCTTTTCTGTGCTTTTATTCATTATTTGTGTGTGTACTTTGCTCCTCCTCTACTCTGTTACATGTCAGTGAAGCAGACAAATGCAAAGCAGAGGAGCAAAGTGGAAAGTATGTGAATGGATCTACTAGGAATTAGAAAATAGAAAGTTTTTAAAGAACATTTATGATCCATTTTCGTAAATGCTTAACCAACTAGGGTAGAAGTGGAGGCCTACCTACCTTGGTCAGGCTGCCAGTCCATCACATGGTTAATACCAAAAGACAGACAACCATTCACAGCCAAATTCCTACCTATGGCCAATTTAGAAACCAATTAACCTAACATGCATATCCTTAGCTATGGGAGGAAACCAGAACATGCAGAGAAAACCTACACAGACACAGGGAGAACATTAAATTTCACATAGAACGCCCCTTAGCTGACCAGGAGGTTCAAACCCAGAACCTTCTAGTTATGAGGCAACCACTGTGGTGCCCCTTTTTAAAGACTGTAAAATACTTGGGGCAAGCTGCAGCCATATGAAAAGAAAGCATTCATTGGACTGTATGCAGTCCTGTGAAAAAATTCAGCTACACTCCATAATTCAGTAACACTTTTAGCAGCAATAACTTAGAGTACTTTTGTTCTACGTGACTTTATTAGTCTCTCACATCGTTCCGGCCCACTCTTCTTTACAGTGTTGCTTCATTTCATTTGTTGGAATTAATTTATGCAGTTCTTTTAAGAGATGTGCATAAACTATTGTAGATTATAGATTTGTTAGTGTGCTTGAGATCATTGTCCTGTTACATGACCCAATTTGGGCCAACCTGTAGCCGACAGCACATTTGACTCTAAAATACTTTGGTCTACAGAGGTGGTGCGCAGGTGGCTGCAAACAAACTGTGGCTGCAAACAAACCCAAACTCCTCCACCACCGTGCTGGACAATTTACCAATCACGGCACTGTGTATGGTCAAACATCTCCACTTTGGTCCAGAAAGCTTTGTGGTTTGTTGAGATGCAACTTTACAAATCGATCTTTTTAGAGAGAAGAGGCTTTCTCCTGGAAACTCTTCCAAACAAGTCACGCTTGTTCTTCACTTTTTCTAACTGTACTGTCATGAATTTTAACATTTAACATGCTAACTGAAGTCTGTAGAGTCTGAGATGTAGCTCTTGGGTTTTGCGGTTTGTCAGAACATTGTACGGGATGGTATTGGGGTGAATTTGTCCTGAGAGGATTGTGGCATGGTGTTATGGCACACCTGACTGCTCCAGACCCGCAAACTGTCGAACATTCTGCTTTTATAGAAGCGGTCACACTTGCTGATGACCAATTACCCTACTTACCCTCCTAATAGCAATGGAGGCTTAGTTTTTCACAGTCCTGTGAAAACTTTTTCACAGTTATTGTCTCAGTTATTGTGTCACATTAATTAGTAAGACATTTAAGCAAAATTATATTTTACAAATGTTTCTCATGTCAGCTAATATTGTCCCCCCCATCTACCTGTGCTCTGTTTCCTATCAAGGTCTTGTGCAGGAAAGTGCATGGAGGAGTCACAGAACTCATTGAGTGGAGGGACAGCGATAATCAACAGAAGATATCTCCCACTGGGGCCAGTCCACGGATCCTCAACCCCCTGCGTTTGTTTGCCAGGGGCTCCCCCGAGTTCAAGAGTAACATCAGGGAAATGACATATTTACACAACATGGAGGACTTTTGGGACTGGTTATCTAACCAGACAGATGTTCAGGGTGCACAGGCCAGAACTAAGCGCAGACCCATCGTCAAGACTGGCAAATTCAAAAAGATGTTCGGGTGGGGAGACTTCCACTCCAACATCAAGACTGTCAAGCTCAACCTGCTGATCACAGGAAAGATTGTGGACCATGGGAACGGTACCTTTAGCGTTTACTTCCGTCACAACTCTACGGGCCTGGGAAATGTATCGGTCAGCCTGGTGCCACCTTCCAAGGTGGTGGAGTTTGAGATCGCCCAGCAGTCCACACTGGAGACCAAAGACACCAAATCATTCAACTGTCGCATTGAATATGAGAAGACGGATCGCAACAAGAAGACTGCCTTGTGCAGCTTTGATCCATCCAAGGTGTGCTATCAAGAGCAGACGCAGAGTCATGTGTCATGGTTATGCTCAAAACCCTTCAAAGTCATATGCATCTATATAGCCTTTTACAGTGTAGACTATAAACTGGTCCAGAAGGTATGCCCTGACTACAACTACCACAGTGACACACCTTACTCCTCCACAGGGTGACCTAGTTGTTGTTAGTCTGCATCAGCCTTTTGTTTTATCTTCAAATAATGTCAATGTCAAGCTCTAAACTCCTTGTCCCAAAATACCTAAATACCTGAGACATGTTGCAGGAAGTGCAACTTATTAAGGGACACACACCGGAGGGATTTGGTGAAACTTTTGTATATACTACACAAGTATACAAGTTTAACACTTCAGATAGTTAGGTGTACAGGGACTTGGCTTTAGGGGTTGGCTTGGGATTCGAGAGGTAGCTACTAACTCTGGATGAATCTACCCCATCGCAACAGCACATGTTCTCTGTAAACCACTGGTATAATTAGTATGTTGTCCAGATGTTTCCTTCAAGGCTAGACCATAGGCATGGAGCTCTCCTGAGTTGGAAGTACATAGCTGGCTTCTGCAAGAGCTGCACTCATGCCAACATTTTCAAACAATTTTCTCACCTTATTTAAACGGTAATGGGATGAAGTATGACAGGACTTTAAATAATGTTAACAATTACAATACCTAAACATTAATAAAGCTATTCAACGGGGCATAAAATTAAAAAAATTCCCATTTGGAACACTACATTAAGAATGATTAGTCAAAATGTTCTGCTCATTGCCATTGAAGTACCACTAACATCCATTCATACCTGTTAACAGAATACAGAAAGGACAGTGTCTATTATTTTTTGATCAATGGAATTATTTCATTAACGAATGAATAATTAATATGATCTTAGAACTGATCTGTTATTTTTCTCTTGTGGGGACTGAAATCAAATGACTTGATTGATTCAACCCAAACCCCAAGTGCTCATGACAAAATGAATTCATTCAACTAATGTAATGCATAAGAAACCCTAAGGCATGTTCATACATTACTAACATACTGTATGTAGGTACCTATCCTCGCTTAACATGGCTGCAGCCTTGTTTGCACCTTGAAATGTGTTGGTTTTCTGCTACAATTATCATAAGGCATGTGTATGCTAAACTAGTCTGAGATCCAACATCTGTGTTTGCAGGATGCACTTTGAGGCATCAGCCTGCCTAGTGAGCCCCACAGTGGATTAATGTGTCAGGAGAGGTGGGGAGGGGGAAGCAATAATTGCAGGACAGGTGGATTTAGTGAGTCTGGCAGACAATTATCAGCACTTTGTCATGGTTCTGCCACCAGCCCTGACATTACCTGTCTTTAATAGGCTTTAATTAGCCTGGGAAATTTCATTTACCAAGAGTGGAGAAACAAAAAGGTGGGGGTGAAGGCAGAAGTACAAAATCCATCTGCAATTTTAATGAGAAGAGGGACTAAATTTGAAATATAAGACATTTCCCAATAGTACAGCAGGCTTAAGTTGACTGACTTTGTGTAAAAGTGGATAACATCCAATCTTGTAGTACACGGCGTGATGTGTTTGACTCAGAAATCACTCAAAGTTTTTTTAAGGTTTTGTTAAAAAACCATCCCCACATTAAATGACAGGAGTTTTGTTATTTGGAGACACCCAGAGTTTTTAGGTTAGGGCATGTGGCACTGCAGACAAATAAGTCATTTTTAATCAGTGTCATTTTATTTGATGTATTTCATGTCTTTCCACATCAGCTGTAAATTATCCCATCACCTTATACATGAGGTGAGGTGTATGATAAGGAACTAAACTCGGAGTTGATCTGTTGATGTTTTGGTTCTTCTCCTTTGTGCAAATGCTGTGTTAATGTGTAATTCTAAAACTAAATGTGTTTATTAATTATGGTTTCAAAGTAAATGATGTCAGATTACCCTAATTTTTCCAGAGAACTATATCAAGTATACTGTACCTTATTTTTGGTGTTTGTTAATATCATGTAGATAAATGTCATATTTCAGCTTATAGATTGCTTTGATTTCCATTTTTGTAATTGTAGATTGTACGTATTTCAATTCCTGCTTGCTCAAAATTGTTTCAATAGTTTCCCTTGTAAAATATGAGTAAGAGCTCTTCTGTGTATAGTGTAATTACATCTTTTACTTTGGAATATTTGATTTCAGATTTTGTTAAAATGTAATTGTAAAGATCAATTTAGGTTTTTATGGCATTAAACCTTATTTGAACTTGGCTCAATGCATACTGTCAGGTCTACTCTGTTGTTGCTCGTAGTTGTCTCGTTTCATTCCTGAAAGGACTGCTCAACAGGATAAACACACAATTTTAAGAGGTACATTTCAGGGTAGCTTTTTAATGGGCAATAAATCTGTGTCCACAGGCGTGGATGATACCAGAGGTACACCTCAGGGAGCACATCCATTTTGCCGTGGCCATCAGGGACAGGGGTCTTTTCATTCGCTTCCATTACTCTTATCTGATCAGGATGAGGCACCTACTCCTTACAGACATCAAGTCGCGCTAGGCTTTCCTGCTGCATGCATCCAAATCCCTTGGAAAACTACAAGGAATGTCAACATACATTTCACTTTTCAGCATCCAATGCTCATTTCCAACAATCAAAAAAAGCACAAGAAATTTTCAATTTTGACACTGCAGGCATCTTTTCCTTTCAAGCTTTTAAAGTTAGTAGAGGAACGCGAAGGAGGAAGATAAAAGGTTGGAGAGGCGTCCTAAAGCAGAGATGGTATCAGGTCTTTTCCTGGGATCTGTGCTGAGAGGGGCGGATGAGGATCAGCGAGCTGCTGATGAAGACTTCTCTTCCAGCAGAAAAGAGTGGCCTCACATTCACTTTAATTAGGGCTTGTGCCAAGCATTCACACATAAAATGAGGGGAAAAAAAAGAAAGAAAAAAAAAAGGTCTTTTATGTGCTGAACAAAGGTTCAACATTTAACATGGTACTATGCTAATGCAGTTAAGCACATTTTCTTTTGATTATCACAGTAGTGTTGTTATCTAATTATTTTTTATAAAGAGACACCCCCCCCCCAGGGAAGAGGAAAAAAAAAAATCACCTCAGCCTGATACCTTCAACCATTAGTACAACCATTAAAAGAAACAGTGTGGATAATAACCATCCTTCTACAGACTGAAATCTCTTCACACTGAGCTCAACATTCTCCAGTTTTAAAAAAACAAAACAAACCAAAAGAAAAACATTTAAAAAAATAAACCTAGGCCACTTCAGACTGCTGGAAAATGTTTTAATGGGTTAATGCAGGCATTCTTGCAGACAACTTCATCTTTTTTTGCTTCCAAAGTTTCAACATCTCAACATGACGCTGAACGATGAGTAATATCATGTAAAAATGATGCTACTCTTAATTTACAAAATCCTCTGAAGTGTCTGACACGCCACACGACATATAAGACGGACCAAATAAAAATGACAACCCCCTCATTCAAACACAGAATAACATTGCCAGTAGAAGTGATGCTCAGCATCCTACAGATATCCAAGCATGTTAGAGGAAGATTTTGCACATACTCAATTAATTTTATTCTGCACAAATATGTCAGATAATTGCAGAAAAAAGAAAAGGTTAAAAACAAAATTGGTACTTGGACACTTTCTTCTGACAATAACATGACCATGCATTAGTCTCTCCACTTTTAGTTAACCACAATATATTGAGAATATATAATATTTGCAAGTTGGCAATACTAAATAAACAAATTCTCAAAATTGAATCTATAACACTTCACAGACATATGATCTGGAATATGTCATTCCAATGGGAGACTGAGTAAATATGTCCATATACTTCCAATGTTTTAATATATTAGGGCCAAAGTACAGACACGTTTCTGTCTTACATGTTTCACAAGGATCGACACGGTCTTCATAATGACAGATCACTATTTCCCCCACAAATATGCAATAGGACACACTTTCTTGTACATTGGTCTTTTGAAGATGGTTCAACTGTCATTTACATAGAAATGGTGCCATCAATATGGGGCATACACATCTTTTAAAAAGTGTAAAGAACTGACCTTGCACTGAAAGTGTTCATGCTTTTTAATGTCTAGTCACAAAATGGGCTAAACATTACAAATATATAATATTTCCCATTTAGTTAAACCTTTGTTACGTTCCTATAGAACTCCATATCAAAATGACTATTCATGGGAACTAGTGCAACCTGGAGGAGGCCTGGTCTTTGTGACAAGGCAGGCACAGAGTAAAATAGACAAAGTACTCCAGAGCAGCTCCAGAGCAATGGCAGATATATTAAGGCCATTTTGAAAATTACAGGAAAAATAAAACTGTAGCAGACAGCCTGACTTGCTACCCAGTCTGAACAAAATTTCAGTTCGGGTGGCAAAGCAAGCAAGCAACACCAAGTGAACCAATTCCCCCGCCCCGCCCCCAAAAATCAATTGATGTCAGTCTTCCACGTGCCAGCCTCCCCACATCCCTGGCCAGAAAAGCTCCACTCTTCTTTATTCAAGTGTGTTCAGTTTTGGTGGAAATAAAGAGTGGTACCCTTGCTAGTCCTTCTTTTATAAACCCATGCTTCACACCTCCAGTAAAGTCCTGGGACACAGTCAGGCAGTCAAGACTGTTTTAGGCGCTTCCTGGGAAGACCGAAGGGTGGGCACTGTGCTGAAGCCAGGGCACGAAAGGCTTCGGCTACCAAGTGAGGATGGGACTGGATCATTGACTTCCAGCCTGCAGTCTCCATTATATCTGTAGCATGACTGTAAGCACATGCAAAATGAAGTCAGACACTCAGACATGATAATCTGCACATTAAAATTCAATAAAAATAAATGAGATTGTAATGACAAAACAAATAAGTGGAATTTGATTTGTGAGTTGTATGCTAAACTTGAAAAAGGGCCATTAGTGTTTTCCGCACACATGCATAAACTAAAATTAATAGAGCACTGGAATGCCTTTGCGCTGTGAATACAACAGACAGAAGTTTAATATTTCAAGGTGTCCTGCAACACTGCACTACATCATCTGGAAGAAAAACTTCCCCACAGCGACCACCTCCCTTCTTTTTAAAATTCTACAAATATTCCATTTCCAGGGTTTATCCAGGAATGAGTCTATTAATAACTTGGATACAAAGATATGGTGCTTCAAACTGAAAAGGCAAATAGCACTCTGTCTACCTGGGCTAAAACAATGAATTCTAATGCATCTGGTTGGGGGAAGAGATAAGAGTGTGGTATTAATCTTGTGTCACATATATCAGCTAATTACATACTTGCTATTCCAGTTCTTTCCATCTTTACAGCCCAGCTGTCTCAGGACACTGCACCTATGGCAAGGAGATAAAAAGGTAAGCATTCAGGGCTGGTAAACAGAAATGGCAGCAGGAATTTATCACTGCAGTTTTTTTTTCTTTTTTTTTGCGATACTTGCCTGTTGATAAAATCTATGGCTTGTGCTTTGAGCTGCTCGGCACTGTGCAAGTCAGCCAGGATGAGGGTGTCAGCTACATTCTCCACTGAAAGGCTGTTGCACAAGGCCTCTTCACACATAACCTTTAAACGCTCAAGAGCATACTGGGGTGGGGGGGTGACAGAAAGCAGCAATTATAGTCTACATGTAAAATAAGTACCCATGGCTTAGGATTTTGTCACACTTAGTGCAAATACACATCGAGCCTACGGATGGAATCATTTATTGAAATGTATAATGACTCAGCAGTTCCAACAGGAATGGAGAAAAACTGACAAGGATCCAAAACGCTGAATCAGAAGGCTCCCGTAATAAGCATTTAAAGAAAACTAAAAGCAATACCTTGCAGTTGTATGCCTGTGTCAACCAGGTAAGTTGCAGTATATATCCAATTTAAACTCATGACTTATGTAGGGGAGAATGAAGTAATTGGTGCTGTGCATCTACAGCACAGCTTGGCCAGTAAAGCCAATTATAAAAAAGTACAAAGTTGTAACCATGAAAGGATTTGAAAATGGACATTTCTGCAAAGATTCTGCCATCTCTTAAAAAAATTTTTTGAAAATAAAAAAAATGCTTACATCTCTTTAGCACAAAACACAGGTTCAACAAGGACGAGTCTCAGATTAATGTTTACAATTCAATATCTGGCCAATTATGAAATGTGGTCCGAATTTCCCCCTTCTGATTAATAACATAACAGTGAAGATAACCTTTGACTTTTTAGACATAAAATGCCATTTTGTCATCTGAAGCCACTAAATATTTGTGTGCAATTTTGTAATAATTGCAGTTTTAATTTCCTTCATTTATAGGGAAAAGCCAATCAACGACTGGTGGGACTAAAATGTTAAAGAAAAGAAAATGGCCACTTGAGGCTGGCACAAAAGGGGAGTCAATCCCCACGCAATCCTTTGTTAAAATGCCCAATTAAAAACACTGAGCAGCATGTTCTTATCCCAGCTCCAAAAAATGTTTTTTGGTATCTAAATATTAGATATTTTCCTCTCTGCATAACCATTGTATCATCAACCTGAATCAGGGGGGTGGGCTGCTTTGACTGACAGGTGTGCAGACACAGGGAGCTTTAACTAGCAGATGTCTGTGTGGCAGCACCTTTGCCGATTCCAGTGACCAAACTGGACCTCTCCACCATGTTTGTGCTGTTAATGCCTGTTCAATTGAATGATTTGAAGAAGAAAAAAGTAATAATATAACTCCTTGTGTGGTACAAACTATCTGAAAAGTCTGCTTCAGTTTTGTTGAGTGAAATTTTAAAATTTTATTAACTTGCTACTTAGCACTAATTGTGTGCCTGGATGTTACACCCATACAGTTTCTGAATGCAAACTGACACAGCAGTGGTAAACACACCCACACTGAAAACTTCAAGATAGGGCTGCAACTAATGACTATTTTGATAGTCGATTAGTCATCGACTACTGAAGCGATTAGTCGACTAATCAGATTATGAATCACATAATTATGAAATGGTACTTTTTTAGCTATCAGCTTTTACATTTAGCATAAGGTTATTTAAAATGCATACCTGCCAAGTCTCCCGTTTTGGCTGGGAAAGTCCCGTATTTTACCCCTCTGTCCCGCCGTCCTCACGTATTATTATTTTCCCATAAATTTCCATAATTTTGAAAAAGTATTCCCACCGCTCCAAACTGAGTTCTGTCACTAGCCTCGTAAGAAATGCCACCTGCAGTAGCCTGGGTGGCAGTTCTCGCAAAGTTAGTGTAGACAGCGGGAACAAACCCAAAAAAACATCTGGACCTCGGTTGGGCTCAGCGTTGCAAACTTAGCAGATTTTCAAACCTTTTTTAGTGACCTTTTTTTCCCCCAAAAGCAACTGTGTTCTGAGTACATAAAGCCTTTGTACTGCGTCCCTTCGTACACTTTGGCATCGCCCAGACCTCGCTTCGACTCCACCCTCCACCTCCCGAACCTCACAAAAACCGAACCTGCCTACCCACTCCCTCCGCTCCCATCCCCGGACCTCACTTCGGCCTTTATCAACCTTTGAGACAAGCGACAGCGAGTTTTCTTACACAAGTTGGCAACAGTGGCCCAGATAAAGGAGGAGGGTTGAACTTAGCTAGCAGTCTCACCCCACATAAGTGTTTTCATTAAATTTGATTTTCTAACATTAAACAATACGGGACAAAATTGATCTATGTAATGTGGGTCTAGGCAAAGCATTAAAGTTATTAAGTTATTTCATAAAGTTTATTTGTAGTTCTAAACATATTTAGGGTGTTTTTTTCTTCACTTTTTGTCTCTCCAAAGATGTTTTTCCTCTCTCCTACAGCCTTGATTGCAACTACATGCAAATGACCAATTATGCAAATTAGGTGATGACATCATATAGGGATTTCTATTTTCAGCGGCGGAAAATTTTATCTATTTTTAAATACAAAACTTGACAGGTATGAAAATGTGGTAGTAAAGACAGGCAAGAAAGATACTTCATTCAAAAATTTTAAACAGGTTTGCTGCTGATATAAATGTAATGGTCCAATTTTCCAACCATAAAAAAATATATAGTACTTTTTCTTCCCTGTAAAACAAAGTTGGCACAGTTTCACCAGCAGCCACATAACATGCCTGCCAGAGATAGACGGACAGGAAGACGTCTAACTCTGTTTAAAAAAAAAAAAAGCACATCCAAGGTTTGGGACAGTTTCACACTCACTCACTGTTTAAAAAAAAAAAGAAAAGAAAAAACTGGGTGAGTGAGTGTGAAATTGTCCCAAACCTTGGATCGTCTAGCACGCAGTGTTCTTTCACCCACATGCCGCTGAATGCTATTGCTCATGTGTGAAGTTCGCCAGAAATAGACGGACAGGAGGAGGTCTCACTCCGTTAAAAAAAAAAATCATCTGTAATAAAAAACGACTATAATCGACAATTAAATTCGTCATCAACTATTTTTATTGTCGATTATTGTCGACTAATTGTTGCAGCCCTACTTCAAAATGGTGGCTACATCCATCTTTTATACAATTTATAGCAAAATATGTTATGAGATGTCACAGGGAGCTGACCCAATAAGTGCATCCCTGAGTCAGAATGATGGTTTGTGCAAAATCCCTTTGTGAAGAAATTCCCTTCAAGCGTCCCTGAGGCACTGTGTTTACAAGAATGACAGAAAGCTCACTCAGTACAGTTTTAATTCTTCCAATAGTTTATCCTTTTTCCAGCTACACAGCAACAGCCCTACATCAAAATATTAAACAAATCAGTCTCAACATAGACGAGAATCCATGTCACAAACAATATTATCAATCAAGTTCTGTTAAATCAGCCCTTAAAAGTATGTGTTTTATAAGTAAATATTATGCATGAGGAAGTTCAAAAAAAAAGTTAAGTAATAAGCAGAATATCAATACTAAAATCAGGCCAACAGCTGCCTAACTACAGAACATTAGCCCTTAAGCCCCATTGACTTATATACAATGTTGCATGTTCCAATCACTCAACAGCTGGAGGCTCACAAGGTAAAGTAACGTCCATGACAATGCATCCAATTACTATTTCAGCTTTCCTGTTTCACTTGTTAAGTGCTATTACTAACTCGACATAACGCCAAGTAGTATCACAATAAGATTAATTTTCAGCTTTTAAAACAGAAACTGGAAGTCAGACGTCTGATCAAATATTAGCAGAAGTATATGATTAGGCACTTACTTTATCTGCAGCTGCCAGCAAATTGTCTGCCATTTTCTCCAAATTAGGTGCTTTCCCTGTATAGATGAAGCCCATCATTTCCTTAAAGACATCAGGATCTACATCACTAATGTCAACACGGTTCTGCAAAATAAAAAATCTTTAGTACATAGAACCTGGTAGGTGTACATACAAAAGCAAACTGCTGAGCACACGTGACAATGATACTTTACTCTTACCTTTTTACTCTCCTCCATTTCATGTTCAAACATAGCATTAAAAACTGGTGACCTCGCTGTCAAAAAATAAAATAAATTCAGCACTGACAAATGATTTGTCAACATAATACTAAACACATTAGCTAAGCAAATCAACTGTCGTCACTCATCAGGGCATACCAACATGTCACATAATAAAACAGCACATAAATTACTAAGAACTTATGAGACAGATGTAAAAAGTCCACAAAACATATATAGTTTTAAAATAAAATGCTATAAAATTTATGCTGCTGCCATTTTGCCGGTATTTCCCCCTTGAACACTGAGACTTCCACCATGTCTAATGAAGATGAGCCAGCCTCTCAATCTCCTGAATCCTATAGTCATCTGGGTCAAGCAGGGCCAAGCAGGGGTAGCGGGGTGGATTAGCACCCACTGCAGAAGTAGGCCGCTACAAATCAAGCTATGAACACGGACTGTTTGCAGCCTTTCAAGGTACTTATGGCTCTCCACTGAGGCTATTAAGAGGAGGCATAGATGTGTCTTTCTAGGGCCATTTCGAAAGCTTTTCTCTGAGTTGTTACTAACTTAAGTTGTGTGAGCCAGGGAGGTCTTACCTGCAAGGATGGATTTGTGGGCTTTGAACTCCTGCCCTCCCACATAGAGGCTGCAGTCTGTGAAGCGTGAACACTCCCACAGGTTCCCCAGGTCATCAGACAGCTGACACTCTGGTACCTTCAGCATGTTCATGTTGGACTGGCCCGAAATGTTAACAGAATCCTGGACAACACTTACCTGTATTGTAGAGAGAAAAACAAACTGGAGTGGTCATATCAAGCCAAAACATGCTAAGAAATCCAGCAGCACATAACTCAGGAAACACTGAATTAGAGACCAATCTATGTTTGATTTGTGTCTTTCAGTGTGTATTTTCCAGACTAGGGAAACTACACTTAGGATGGTAACTTGTTTCCAAACATACAACCACTTAAAACCAAAATTAATTAACTCTGCTGACATCCCTAATTGATGAGAAGAGGCATTTTTCCTTTAATTTTAATGTAATTTATTTATCAAAGCAGCAATTTCTCTGCAACTGTTCAATCCTTCTGGAAGTGCTGGGTGGCACACTAATCCTAGCAGTACTAACTCAATTGCATGTACATCAAAACTCATTGCCACCTCACTTAACTTGTCCCTTGAAAGAACATTTCAGTAGATGCTCATTCTTCTTGACACACCAAATTCAATTATTTCAAAAACAAGTTCCACCACAAATGATGTCTGATGGAGGAAGCATTTCTTTTACCAACAGTTCAATGTAATTTGAAGCAAATACTAACAATTTGTTGCACTACAACATATAGTCAGGTGGTCATGTCAAGAGCTTCAATCTATTAATAGGATGCACTATAGGTATAAAAGCTTAAAACAGTGCTGTAATTTTGATGTCTTCATAAAAAAATTAACATAATGAATGGACAATTTATAAAGCCACATATAACAACTGGTACAAAATAACAAAGAGAGGATAACTGGACTCATCTAAATTAGCCAAACAGTGGAAAGAACCAGACAAATTTCAATTAAACTTTGATTTCATTATTATTATTTTTTAAATTTTTGTTAAATATATAAATGCAGGAACAAGAAAAGTTTAATTTGAAGAATAAAAAACATGATACCTCACAAAACAGGGTGAGCTTGTCATCTGGTAAAAGTCCATTGGCTTCATCAAGGAGGAAATCTCTCCTTATAAATTTTTTGAAGCCCCAGTCTTTGCCTTGGACAAATCTATATGCTCTTTGGCTTTCTGCAACCAGGAAAAATATGTATATTTTCAGTCTTATTATTTTTTCAAGATGGTAATAAAAAGGAACCAAAAAAATACTCAGAATAATTGCACTCACCCATTGCTTTTGTCTCCTCTCTCTTAGCATTCAACAAAGAAAACTTGAACTTTGCTCTGACTTCACTTTTTGGACAGCTAACAAGAAGTAAATACAATGACAGATAATCTTTGCTTTCATCATCAAGTCCCTTTGGATTGACTCGCAGACACCTGCCAAGTAAACAGATAACACTGTACATCATTTATCTTTCAAACTGGAGAAAATAGTATTGCTTTCATCAAAAAAAGAAAAAAAAACACACTGATGAGCCTTTATGCACAATTTTCTTGTTTTGAGCAGCTGTGTGTAATTATCACTTATGTGCAGAAATCTCATACAAAACATACATATTTTTCATTGACATCCATGTTTGGGGAAATTCTAGGAAGTGAATATGTTTACAGTTACAAAACTCTAAAAGCTACTCAAGACATCAGTGATTTTCATGGCCACAGACAACAAGGAGAAAAAAAAAATTCAAGCCGCAGTAAAAGGGTTATCTTGAGTACTAACCATTTCATTTTGTCATTAGGGCCAGAAGAGAAGGTTGAGCTCTTCAACACTTCTCCCATTTCCTCTCTGCAAAAACTAAAGTTGTTTATGGTCCACATGTAGGAAAACTTCACAACTTTGACCTTGAACAAGGAGAAGAAACATGCAGAACCATCAGACCTGAAGCTGAAAATTAATATACTCCCACACTAAATTCTGATAATGTCGTCAGTGTCTCAGTGGGAAGATAAAAACAGGTGTAAATTATAAACTTAATGGTTACTGAATTCCATTTATCTGCTTCAGTTTCACAATCCTAATGCTGTGCATGCTGGATTACTGTACTGAACTGAACCATCATTACTGTCATTTAACAGCTGTGCTTTTCCCAACATGACATACCAAACAGTCTGCTCTACAAAGATTTATAACGTACTGAGGAAAATAAAATTTGGGAAGGAATACAGGAATATGATTTTAAAACTGACACTAAAACAATCTACATTTAAAGTGGCAACCAAGAAGATTTGGACAGACCTTCTAATTCAGTGATTTTTCATTATTTAAAATTTGTCTGCATTGTAGATTAAAACTAAAGTCATCCAAACTATGAAGAAATACATATGGAATTATTTAGTAAACAAAAAAAGTGTTAAACTAGAATATGTTTTATATTTTAGATTCTTAAAAGTAGGCACCTCTTGCTTAGATGACAGCTTTGCACATCTTGGCATTTTCTCAGCTTTATGAGGTAGTCACCAGGAATGGCTTTCAGTTAACAGCTGTGCCTTGTCATGAGTTAATTTCTTGCCCTCTTAATGTGTTTGAGGCCACAAGTTGTGTTGTGAAGAGGCAGAGTTGGTATACAGTGAACAGCCCTATCCATATTATAGCGAGAACTACTCAGCTAAGCAAAGAAAACTGACAGTCCATCATTACTTTAAGAAATGAAGGTCAGTCAATCTGAAAAATTTCAAGAACTTTGAAAGTATCCTCAAGTGCAGTTGCAAAGACCAAATGTTATGATGAAACTGACTCATCAGGACTGCCCCAGTAAAGGAAGACCAAGAGTTACCTCTGATTGCACAGGATGAGTTCAGAGTTACCAGCCTCCGAAACCACAAGTTAACAGCACCTCAGATAAGAGCCCACCTAAATGCTTCACAGAGTTCAAGTAGCAAACACATCTCAATATCAACTGTTCAGAGAAGACTGCGTGAATCTGGACATTATGTCGAATTGCTGCAAAGGAGCCACTTCTAAGCAAGAAAAACAAGAAGAAGAGAATGGCTTGGAGGAACACAAGGAATGGATATTAGACCTGCAGAAATCTGTCCTTTGGTCTGATGAGTCCAAATTTGAGATTTTTGGTTCCAAACGCCATGCCCTTGTAAGATGCAGAAAAGGTGCACGGATGGTTTCTACAGTGTAGTTCCCACCGTGAAGTATGGAGGAGGGAGTGTAATGGTACGGGGGTGCTTTGCTGGTGGTACTGTTGGCAATTTATTCAAAATCCAAGGCACATTTAACCAGCATGGCTACCACAGCATTCTGCAGCGACATGCCATCCCATCTGGTTTGCACTTAGTGGGACCATCATTTGTTTTTCAACAGGACGACTCCAAACACACCTCCAGGCTATGTAAGGGCTATCTGACAAAGAGGAGGGTGGTGGGAGTGTTGCGTGAGATGACCTGGCCTCTACAATTCAACTGAGATGGTTTCAGATAAGTTGGACCGCAGAGTGAAGGCAAAGCAGCCAACAAGTGCTCAGCACCTCTGGGAATTCCTTCAAGACTGTTGGAAAACCATTTCAGGTGATTACCTCATGAAGCTGACTGAAAGAATGCAGAGAGTGTGCAAAGCTGTAATCAAAGCAAAAGGTGCCTACTTTGAAGAATCTAAAATCTAAAACATTTTGGTTTAACACTTTTAGGTTTACTACATGATTCCTTATGTGTTCCTTCACAATATGGATGACTTCAGCATTAATTCACAATGTAGGAAACAAAAAAAAAAAAAAAAAACACTGAATGAAATGGTGTGCCCAACCTGGTACTGTATATACACTAACAGTATGACAAATGCAGTGTCTTTAAAGACATACTTTGAATAGAATGCTGTATTATGTTATCATGAATGTAAATAAGCATTTATTACTGCTGCAGCTTCAAACAAGTTGACTTTCATTGTGCAATACAAAGAGGGTGAACAGCCGCTTAGATGAAAAGCTGCAAGTGGCAGGTTACACATCAACTTCTCATCCCTGATATTCAGACTCATGCAATGTGCATTTACATTTAAGGGGGAAATTAAAAAAAAAAAATTAGAACACTGTTACAGAATAATGCATAATTTTTTTTAAAGACAATTTAATTTGCTGCCCCCAGAATTCAGTGACCTGTAGTAGATGTAACTGTATTTTCCATTACTGCCAGTGACTACATGCGAGACTTTAAATATAACTGTATAAAAAAACAAGACCAGTTCTATCATTAATATGTGCAGAACAGAATACAAAGAGTGCATTTATGCCCATACCTGTGTGTAACACCAGCTTTCTGCCACAGGTCCACTTGACATCTCCCCAGGAGGAGGAGGGGTGGGAACCCGTGACATCGCTGGCTCTGTGGTACCACTCACTCACGTCCTTAAAGCACTAACATGACAAGAAAACAATAAGCAACAAGTATTTTTGAATTAATTAATAGCATTAAGTTCATGGTTTAAATTGTGTAGTCTGACCTAAATTAATATGAATCAGTTTGTCCAAATATTTTTAAATATGAGTAAATGAAAATGAAACCATTCTGGTGTATCGTTAACTGCATTCCCTGTAGTCTTATGTAAAAAGTACCTGAAACTTTACAGTTACCAGTTATAAAGCCGTTTAAAAGCAAACCCAAAAAACTTGAATAAAGCTATATTCAGTTTGATTTATTGCAAATATGATAAAAGCAAGAGAATTCAATGAAAACAGCCAAAAATAAATAAAAATAGATAAATCAAAATTAGCTTTCAGCAGTGGTGGGTAGACAAAAAAAAGGATAAAAACAATGTTGGCTGATTCAAAACAGCTTAAACTGAAGTGGGATTTACGGTTCATATGAACCGCATGTCTAATGTTTGGACACCATCTTGAGGTAATTAACACACCAAACCCTACAGGTAACAGCTCATATTTACCAAAGATGAATCACAGTTTGTTTTTTTTGTTTAGTTTTTTTTTGGCAGATTGAAGTTCGAAAGTCTCTAAAGCCCTGTGAATTCTTCTCAAGCTTATTATTAAAAAGAATGAAACTGGTCCAGAATGTTGCTGAAGTTTAGACAATTGGCAAATATTACAAAGCTTTACCTTACATTATACAAATACAATGCTTTCAGCCAAAATCAAAGAAGAAATTTCTCAAAAGTGCGAAGATTTAAAAGCAGACAAAATATGACACAGTTGAGACTCTTCTTCTACCAGCTATGTTTCCTGGCATTAATCATCTTTTTGTGCCTCTTTCCTGCCATGTGCGACACAAACATTTGATTTCATTTCTATCCATTTCCAATATTCAGTTTGAGGCCCAAAAATTCCAATTCTCAGAATCTCCACTGTAAAAAGCTGATTTTGTCACCACTCCCATGTTTTACTACACAGTATATTGATAAAGCAAACTGAAGCTTTGCATAACTATTTCAACTAAAATCTCTACATGTTCCTGCGCTGCTGTATGTATCGTGTGTGTGCTGACTTTACTTGTCCACACTGGCCACACCATAACACATTATGTAGTTTTATCACCCAAAAATAACATTTTGTAAATTAAGAACCAGAAGCCAATCATAACCATATCATTCACCATAATACCGCTATAAATATATATTAAGTTTTATGTGATATAAAAATGTCATATCCCGATATGATTGATATAATAAGACAAGCCCAGGCATGTCTGAAGCTGACATATGCTTCCAATGATGATTTAGTACCTAAAAAAGGAGCTACTACAACAACATCCAACAAAGCACAGTATTCTACAAAATATGCAAGAAATTTTTTACAGCTAAAGGTGGAAACAGCAAATGTGTTTCGCCACTTGAGACAAAAATACACTGTCAAGTACAAGCAGGCTATGAAGGAGGAGATACTAGCAGCTGGTGATGTGCGACCCAAAAGTAAACAAATGACTCCACTGAGCATCGCTGGAGCACTTGCTAGTTGCACTCCATATGACAGGAAGAGCAAGCAGTGGCTGGAAATTACTTATGCAGTTACATGGAGGAAAAGCAGGGCTTTAAGCAACTAGTTAAAAAGCTTGACCCAAGACACAACATCTAAGGCAGAAATTCTTCAGTTTTATTCAGTAGCAGTATTGCTAAACTGATGTGTGAAGCAGTTATTTTATACTTTGACTCAAAATTTTCAGGGAAAACACTACTCAGGCTACTTTTGTGCTTAAATTTGAATTATAATGGGTCACTACCACTGAACTAAAGTGCTGCCTTGTTTCAATATTGCCACTTCAAATTAGGAAATGTGTCATCAATGACAGCAGTTCACTAGAAAAACAGGATGGAAAATTCCCTTCATTTACTTACACTTAAAAATGCTGCTGCCTGCAAGCATCAAGAAAACAGTCAGTACTTTTTCCTTTTCAATATCAATAAAGTACTTTTTTTTTTAAAATATCATGAAATCATTTTGAGGCTGAGGTGCTACAAGAAATCAAATTGAATCCACACAATCAAGACTGCACACATTTGAACCTACTGGTATAAACAGCATGATCAATTAAGTCAAAGCCTTATAATCACCTCTTGAATGGTTGAAATGTGCACAGATGGATGTTTTTAGGTTATCACAGGATCCTTCATGACCTCATCTTCATGTTACATACTAGGGGGAAAAAAAACATTAGGCCTTGAACATGGACCTGATCAACCTATCTAATAGTAACTGAAGAGCCCCCGTGCCACAGAAGCATCTAGAAGACTCAGAACAAATCAAACCCGTCACATTTATCAAAATATAACTGTCAGTAAAAGGAACCACAAGAAAATGAGAGCTTTAAAATCAGTCACGAATGCCACGTTATTAAAAAATGAGTGCAGCACCTACGAAAACATATTGGTGGCTTGGATGGGCAATTTAGGCTCTCAGTACTTTTAATAAATGTTAACGAAAATTTAGGAACTCTTTATATCGTTCACCCCATCATTTAAGTAACTGCTTGGTTCACAGGTCAGTGAGTTAAAGTTAAGATTCACCTGCAACTTTTTTTGACCAACATATTAGCTGGAGTTGTGCTACCTCGCCTCTAAACACAGATGATGCTATGCGGACTAACATTCAACTAGCTGGTTTGCATTAGCTAAAAGTTATACCACTGTAGTTGTACTGATCCTCACAGCTCACGTTACCCCAAATGTTATTCCAAATGTAAGCGGATGCGACTACCAATAAGTTAGTATGAAATAAAGTCATAATAATAAAACTAGCAAATAAGGCAATGGCTCAATGTTAGCTGAAGTGCCAATACAAATTTCCAAACCATCATCTACGCCGCTTCACCACATGTCGTCATTTAAAAAGAACCTCGTTTAAATAAGATCAGTCATAAAGGGAGAAACACCAGAGTTAGCAAATTTATCGATTTTAGGTTTAATGCGCATGTGGCTAACCTTTTCATTAGCAAGCTTAACTTCACTTTAGCATTTAGACCGCAAATACGGCGAATACTCATCAGCTAGCACACAACATGTTAGCAATAAATCTGTTCGCATGTTTCCCAACACACTCACATCAGTTGTTACTTCTCATCTGCGACACAAACTAACTAAAGATACCTCAAGCTGATTCGGTGCTGTTCTGTTTAAACCCCGCATTAGCCGGCATGAAACAAAAGGGCCTTCACTGATCCCTGAGACAGGATGCTAACTAACGAAGCGCTTTGGTTCAGCCTGCTGGTGGGAAAACAACATCGGCTAACAAGCGGTTAGCCAAAGCTAATCTCTACACTGGCTGCTGGCAAAAAGTTTAAAAAGACGTGGTGACGGCGTACCTCTCAATTTCATACTCCCACATATATCGAATAACGCATAAAGCTTTGTGTTACACCTGCTCCTTTCACCGTCCGTCACTTTGAACTCTTTTTCATTCAGTCTCTTTACAAGGTTTCTTTGTCTAATTTATATCTCTGCTAGCTTACATTTGTCTAGCTGCCTGGGTAGCTTCGACGGCTATAAAATATAGCTACTGCGCACGCGCTAAATTTGGATAACGTCCACAGACTGTGATCATGTCTTTCTCCATTTCAACTATAATAATAATAATAATAATAATAATAATAATAATAATAATAATAATAATAATAATAATGTTACCTTTTCAGCTAATCTCTGACCTTAAAAACGAGCATTGTTTATTAGTGGAGATTAGATTAGGGCTATTGATTAGGCTATTCGGGCAATAGGATTACACTCAAACACACACACACACACACAAATATGGATCTTTACTATTTTGAGACACCAAACAGTAGCGCGTCAGTATCCACATGGACTCATGATATTCCTTTTACATACATTTGCCTACAATTGACTAAAAGGTGCAGGACAACTGGATTTTAGACAGGTTCTCACATCCTTTTGGAGACATTTTAGCAGTGGGTTTTGTTTTTGCTGGTGAGATACAAATTAAGATTATACAGCATAGCACTACAACAAAGTTAAGTACACCCTGAGATAATTTTAGAAAAAGAAAAAATATATATATTATTTGTTGTTTTGTTTTGTTTTGTTTTTTCTTTAAAAGTTCTTCGGTGACTGTATGCTGGAAAGTTTCTGCTTAGCTTCTTGAGACTGGGTCTCATCATTTCATTCAGTATTTAACTTGCACTGATAATGCCAACTCTTAATGAGATCACTGCCACTATACAATCAGCACTGTAGTGGTCCTGCTTAGGTGCTAATGGTCCCGATCAAGAGCAATACAAGTATGGCGATGCAAGTAATATGGTTTCTCTTACACCTTCTAGCTACTATTGTAATGATGTGTCAGAAAGGGTTCAGCAGCCCAATGCTGAGGCAGTTATCAAAAATGTGCAGCCATTTTGCAACATCACAAGCTGAAATTGAAAAGGCTGGCTGTTCACAGATTTTTTTATAGCCTTGTTCATGTGTTTAGTCTTAAGGAGAAAATAACACATGTAATCACTTTTATTGATGCTGTCAGAGTAAACAGATTTTTGTATAATGCTGTGCTAACTACCACACTGAGATGGGACTTTTTCTTTCAACATTTTACTGATATTACACAGGGGTGTACTCAGATTTATTAGAGTTTAGGTTCATATGGGTTTGCTTCTTGTAAGAACTGTATTTTGACACAACAGAATTAATGTATTCATTCACATGAAACGTGAGACCACCTGCAAACAGTGTGTGTGTCAGGCTATTATAGTAGCCCAACATCATAGGCTAGAGACACAGGAGAAAACATTAAAAAAAAGAAATCTAATGTATTTACACCGTAGATGAAACTTCCCACAGCGTCTCCTCATTGTTTCTTCTTTCTACTTCTTATGTTGCTCATTTAGCAAACACAAAGCCGCTTCTGGTAAGCCATTCTCTGAAACAGAACTCTATAAAGGCTCCCTGCAGGCCCGTGATAACTAATTCCCTTTCAGATGGATGGACGCTATTCTACAGAATGAGCAATAAGTGGCCTTCTTGCACCAGTCTCGATTCACAGGCAAATATGGTACAGTCTTTGAATGTTTGCACTGTATAATGAGAAAAGCACCTAAATATCTGAACAAGTTGGGTTTTAGTCAAATATACTGTAAACACAGCAGTGAAATGTCACATTTTGCAGCCCACATCAAATGCCTTTAATATCACAGCGATGATACACTGACCCATTTTGAAGTGGAAGGGATGGATGATAAAATCACAGCTGAAGAGACGATTCTTATCGAGCATTTAAATCAGTTTAATTTAAGGGCAGGGAAACAGGCTTTACTGAGTGTGTCCACAGGCAATATAGTCCAACAATTCAAGAATAGAAAAGCTCCAGAATAATAATTTCATTGTATTGGTGTGTTAGACTTCTAATAACCCTGACTTTGAGTTAATGGGTATGGTGCACAACGTGTGCACCTAGTGCATTCCAATTTTCAGTTAAAAGTAAATAATTAAAAGCTTATTTCTTCAGTTTGTCATGTTTTCTGTCCTTTACCTAGTTTATGTATAGCCTGTGTTGAAACTTGATCTCACCCAGTGTTCCATCCCTCTGCTAATTTCAAAGCCTTCCAGCATTCCGACTCTAAGTTAGAACAGGATGATCTGGAAAAAGTACAACCACTGAAAAAGCATCGAATTCATCACACCCTCATGCTTCACTACACAAAACACTCTTTTACTAATGTGACTGTTTCTAGGTTTCATCATCTACCTTTTATAATGCACAGGCCACACTATGGACAAAGTATTCCTATTCTATTGACATTCTGTAAAAGATATTCCATGTGTACATGTTGCCAATGAGTTGGAATTGTAAACAAGGTTCTCAATATTTTATCTGGTTAAGTAAAGAAAATAAGTGATATTGATTGTATTCTCTGCATGTTGGGCTTCAGAATGAGCACCTGTTTAATCTCTGTCATATCTGCTATATTAATGTATCTATCATGTATAAATAGGCCTTTGCAATAATGTACCCTTGAACAATGACTATAGCAGTCCTCTACTGCCAATCTTGAGTACTTTTCTAATTAAAAAAATTCTCAAGCTATCAGTGATATTATTACTGACAAGTATTCAATGCCTTGAGTGATGGAGACTGATATAGACAGAACTTATGAGCAGGAGAAAAAAAGGCTACAGTTCCAAGATGAGGCCCAGTGACCTTATCAGAACATGGTGGAGAGAGAAAAATTGATTTTGACATTAGTCACATACTTTTTTTCCTGACTGCCTTGGAAATAAAGTGATAATACTGAACAATAGAGATTGCAGAAAAGCCCAAGGATCTAGAATTTCTTCTAATTTGATTTTAATCTATGTAATAACGTACATAAGAATATTCAAACATTCATTAGATGGATATGGAAAGATTAGTAGTTGTTGTAGTAGTTAATCAAATAGATCAGTAGAGCTCAAGAAACTTATTCGTGTAGCAATTTTATACTTTTACATCTTTTGCTAAACAAACCATACCTGGAGGCTGTATTGTACTTTGGTCTGTAATGGTTATATAAGAATAAGACAAAAAAAATACTTTATTTATCCCAAAAGTTGGGAAATTACTTACTACTACTTAGTACTTATGCAAAAAAACAAAACAAAAAAATTAAATTTTTTTCACATATTTGAGAAAACAAAGTCTTCTCCTGAAAGGCTGATTTTGGTCTGGTATCACTGTGGCTGAACAGTTATTTTTGATCCACCAGTCCAGCGCATATCATTACAAAAGGTCTAGTGGTTACCTCATATACACTATATTGCTCAAAATATTTGCTTGTCTGCCTTCATCCCATTCTTAAGCCATAGGATTTAATCTGATGTCGGCCCACCCTTTGCAGCTATAAGAGCTTCAACTCTTCTGGGAAGGCTTTCCACAAGGTTTAGGAGTGTGCTTATGAGAATTTTTGACCATTCTACCAGAAGTGCATTTGTGAGGTCAGACATTGATGTTGGACGAGAAGACTCGCAGTCTCCGCTCTAATACGTCCTAAAGGTGTTTTTTTTTTGGTTGAGGTCAGGACTCTAAAGTCCTTCCACACGAAATTCACTCATCCATGTCTTTATGGACCTTGCTTTGTGTAATGTTGGAAGAAGCCATCCCCAAACTGTTCCTACAAAGTTGGGAGCATGAAACTGATCAAAATGTCACAACATTTTGGTCAGTTTCATGCTCCCAACTTTGTAGGAACAGTTTGAGCATTAAGAAAGGAACTCTTAATGCTTCAGCATACTACAGTATGCTGAAGCATTAAGAGTCCTTTCACTGGAACTAAGCAGTCGAGCCCAACTCCTAAAAAACAACCCCACATCATAATCCCCCCTCCACCACTTCACATTCGGTACAATGCAGTTAGACAAGTACCGTTCTCCTGGCAACAGTCAAAACCAGACTCCTCCATTGGATTGCAAGATGGAGAAGTGTGATTCATCACACCAGAGAACACGTCTCCACTGCTCTAGAGTCTAGTGGCAGTGTGCCTTACACAACTGCATCTGACACTTTGCATTGCACTTGGTGATGTTCACCCATGGAAACCCATGCCATGAAGCTCTCTACACACGGTTCTCAAGCTAATCGGAAGGCCACATGAAGTTTGGAAGTCTTTAGTCACTGAGTCTGCAGAAAGTTGGCAACCTCTGTACACTATGGACCTCAGACTCACTCTGTGATTTTTACGTGGCCCACCACTTCGTGGCTGAGTTGCTGTCATTCCCAATTGCTTCCGGTTTGTTATAATACCACTAACAGTTGACTGTGGAATATTTAGTAGCGAGGACATTTCATGACTGGACTTGTTGTACAGGTGGCATCCTATGATGGTACCACGCTGGAATTCACTGAGCTCATGAGAGTGACCCGTTCTTTCGCAAATGTTTGTAGAAGCAGTCTGCATGACTAGGTGCTTGGTTTTATAAACTTGTGGCCATGGAAGTGATTGGAAGACCTGAATCAGATGATTTGGATGGGTGAGTAAATACTGTTGGTGATATAGTGTATGTTCTCTTGTTTGTTGGAAGATTTTTTTTTTATGTCCCTTGCAGACAACAAAGTCTTTCCCGAGACGGCCTTCCGCACAGATCACATTTTTGCAGTCTCTTTCTCGATGTAGCTGCCTGCACTTTGGCACCAGTAGTTGCAAGAGTTACCCATAGATGACGCAACTTAATTTCTTTGAGACTTCTTTTTGCACCAGTCTGCTCTTGAGCTCAAGTACTGTAGCTGGGTGGCTAGTCCTAGATAAATTGGCAGTTAATTAATTTGGAGAATTTTAGGTGTGAATATGAGTGTGAATGGTTGTCTGACTCTCTGTGTTAGCCCTGCGACAGGCTGGCGACCTGTACAGGGTATACCCTGCTTCTCACCCTATGACAACTGGGATAGGCTCCAGCCCCCCGGTGACACTGAACAGGATAAGTGGAAGAGAATGGATGGATGGATCTTTTTTAAATCCCTTGCCAGACTTTCAAGTGTTCACAGCACTTTTGCTTAAGGGTTTAAGATCTTGGCAAGATGACACCGCCCACTTCAGCAGCAAAGTGAACAGCAGCATCAGCATGTCAGACGTTTAAAAACAACAGCTTACACCTGCTACTCCTTGGTGGCTTTACTCACTGCCACATAACTCGGCGAGGTTGACTTTTTCACTTGACTTTAAATATACTGACATTAGAGAAATGTATGCTTCCATCTTGTTGGAGACTGTTTTCACTGTGGCACAAAAAATTGTTATTAGAAAAGCATTTGATGTCACTTACAAACAGATGTTTGAGTGGTGCTGTACATGTAACATTATCTGTAACATTATCTGTTGATTTTTGAGGAGAGTAGAATCATTATTTTCTGTTGGTTTTTTAATCAAATCACCAAAAAACAAATAAGCTTCAAAACTGTAGGTCCCTTGAAGGGCTGGATTTTTTTTTCCATTTCAACGTGGTCTTGTTGGATCATCATCTAATCTCAGCTCATTGAAATAATGCCAGTAATTCTTTAGACTGTCCTTAACTTTGTGTATCGTATGACCTCAAGTCACCTTCCCAAACTAATCACACTGGCTGACAGAGAACTGATGGATTATTTCATGAAAAATATCTAAAGTGGAAAATTTGTCTTTTCTTACACCAAGAGCATAAATTTTGCCAAAGATGTTCTATACTTTATTTCAGAGGGCATCAAAATTTTATGTAGGACATCACAGTTGTATGAAATTATAATTATTATCTCACATCTATTGCCCATATTTATGACACTGAAATGCACAAGGCATATTAATATATTCCAGCTATAACATTCAGCATGCTAGTTAAGAGAAACCAATTTTGTGATGATTTTTAGCTGCTAAACATTCATTTCTATAGTGTCTGTGTACTACGATTCCCTGATAAGTGTTAAATTAATTATGAATTAGAGGCAGAAATTCTTTCTACTGTGGCATTTAATTGCTGCTCAATCTAACTGTTTATAGCAAATAAAAAAGCCATTAATGATATCACAATGACTAACAGAATTCTGGCATCCACCATTAAAAATTATATAATCTTTTTATGTAAAATGAATAATAGCAAGGCAATTGAAGTCCAAGTTGGTGCTTTTGTCTTGTAGTAGCCTGCAGCAGATTTCATACATGGGCTGGCTGTCTAATCCATGCACACATTTCTTAGTAACTTCATTCATTATGAGCTTGATCCACTGTAATCCATTTTTTCCCACCAACGGTGCACATAGCTCTTTTAATCTCAGTAACACTGCAGTGAGTGTACAATACAATGTCACAAGGATGTCTGTACAGCATAGACTGTATATATTAGTAACCCATCCCTGCAAGCATAAAATTTTAAACATATTTCTCTGACCACTCAGCTCAACTCTCTGACAAGTGTACCATATTTTCAGCTAATATACAACATTCATTAAAATCTTGCTGCATGTCATCAGTCTGTGTGTAAATTTGACTGAGATCTGAAAAAATGCAACTCACAAAACCATTCCACTTGGTGCCCATATTCAAATTGTGCATTTCTGTTTAAACTGACCTATAAATTAGCCCGCTTTACTTATATTTGTGAGAAAAAAGTTTGCAAAGATTTTTGGAATTACCAGGACTAAATGGGCATGATCTTTATATAAGCAGCAATTATACATAAACACAGTCTGACTAAAAACTAATAACACAGATGCTGTGCTCTTTATGTCTTAATTGAATGCTTGCAGTGCAAGCTGGAAAAGGTAGGTTAACTCTCAGATTTGTAGAGGTTTCTTTAGTTACATATTATTGGGAGTCCTGTGGCTGAGACTTGCACAACATCTAGACTAAATAGCTATGTTCTGTTCATGCTAAAACATCTCAATTTGGTTAAGGTCAGGATCCTGACTTGGTAATTACAAAACACAGATTTTCTTCATTTTGAACCATTTTGTCACTTGTGTGCTTTGGGTTTCATGTAAGGAACTACTGCCTGGACATTCGTATCTAAAAGTTCTTGATACAGTTTGAAATTCTTTGTTCCCCCCAATGACCGCAAGGCCTCCAGCCCCCAAGGTAGCAAGGCAGCCCCAAACCATGGAGCTTCCTTCACCATACTTCACTGCTGGGTTGAAGTTTAAATGGTTTTGTGCAGTGTTTTTGCATAGGTTATGCTCATAATGTAACCTTTAAAGGGCAAACACTCCTGGGGAGAAAAGAAACAATCCTAAATTTCCTTTATTTATAGGAAGTTCACCACACTGAGGACAGATGAACTTCCAAGCCTTCTGTGAAAGTTGCTGTGTTCAAGCTTTGGTTCACTTCAACCAATCTCTCTTGACAAGAGCAGACTTTGTGGGTATATGCCTTTATTTATAGGTATATATATACACACACACGCGCGCACACACACACACACACACACACACACATACATAGTCAAAACTTCAAATCCCATTTCCTAAAGAACACACCTGACTCCAAGTAGTTACTGAAGAATTCATTAGCACATAACTTCACTTACTTTTTTCCAGCTTGGGCTGCAAATGATTACTCTGTGTGTGTGTGTGTGTGTGTGTGTGTGTGTGTGTGTGTGTGTGTGTGTGTGTGTGTGTCTATGACTGTCAACAAGATGAGGATTAGACATTTAATAAGTAATTAATGCAGAAATCCTGGCAAAGGTTCACAGGTTCACTTGCAGCATTTGATTACTGTAAAAGAATGAAATAATGAAGTAATATAATGCTAATAAGTGGTTAATGATAAAATATGAATTTAAGAACATTATCTGGATGGTTATTGTAAGGTGACCTGTAGACCCTGATATGGGTGTTCTTTACTTTACTTTTCTTTTCTTTTTTGTGATAGGTTTTGGAACCAAAACTACTCGGTTAGCTTCAGGAGAAATATGGGCCGAGAGTTAAAATATGTGACTCCATGTGAAGAATCAGGAATGAGATGCTTGTCACGACTGCTGTGACATGCATCTCAGCACAGATACCAAAGGACAATTTGTGCGCACTTCTGAGACCCCAGCAGCTTTGATAAATTGGCAGCATATGATACCCTGGGAATGAAGACAGGATCACTGATCATTAACAAATAATTTAGTATGTAAAATATGATGTGTACATGCATCATGGTACTGTTATTGTCTGTAAGCAATGATACAATAATTTATATAATTTGAAATTAATAAAGAAACGATTTTATATGACAGAAACAAACAACAAAGTACTATAAATTATAATATTCAGGATGATTAGTGAATGTTACAAATGACTATTTCATTGTTAACAATAAAGTAAATATTTACCAAAGTTTGATTATGTATTTACATTTTTTAATGATGGTGATTGTAAAGTGTTACTAATAGCTCTGAAAACCTTTTGTTTTGTTTTGTTTTGTTTTACTAGGTTTGGTTCCATTTTGATAACTGAGATTTTTAGTTGACAGACAATAGGATTTGTTTTACAGCAATGAATTATGCATAAAACAAAATTATTTTTTTCTGGCAGATTCAAAACCCCATTTGCAAAATTTTTGATGAGCCAAGTGTCACCAATGTTATAACACTGGAGTCTAACACCAGAGTTGGCAGAAAATTAACTGTGAGGGGAGTGCAAGAGTGTGAGTGTAATGAAACTCCAAACAAGATTAAATTACACTTGTTTCCATTTTCGTTCTTCTTAATTAAGTGCTTTCCATGTTTTCTATCTCAGTGTTTGAGGCCTTTCAGAATTTTGACAGGGCTGATTATGTTGCATGAAGCAGATGCTTTGTTGCAAAGATGTCCATTGACAATTATTGCTATTCTTCATAGCTCATTTCCCATGGAGCACTGAGAGAAATTGCACACTGGCTCCATGTTATTAATAGCCCCGCTTGATATGGAAATGAGGCACTAATTTAACCAAAATGCACCTTTTTTTTTTTTATTCTAGTTTGATTATCAAATGAACTAAGACATTCTTGAAAAAGTATTACAGTTATTAGATGTGATATTAACACTTTTCAGCCACATTCTTTCATCTCTCACTTGATTAGAGAGACAAATCTAATGTGATAACTTGACAAGCTGATTTTGTATTGCACTAGTTGAGCGTTTTTGCTTGTTTGTGCATGTGTGTGTGCTTCTCAAAAGGAGGAACACAATTTCATCTGATTAGCCATTCTTATAAAAGGCATGGATTCAAATGGTGCAAATGAAAAGCTCAGTTTTAACACACTTTAGCTCCAGAAACACGCAAAAGGCAGTAACTTCAGTTTAGAACAGTGAAATGACGGTTGACTACCAGTTCTAAATGCTGAAGTTTGAAAAAAGAGGTAAGACTAAAAACAGCACAATCCTCCTCAGTTGGTTTGAAGCAGGTGATGGATTAGGTCAGCTGAGAACATTTAACATTCAGTTCTTCTTCTCTCTCTCTCGCTAACACTGTTGCTAGCTCGCCTTGGCTATATAGGCCATATTGTTATATAAAAACATAGTATTCTGTGATTGTTGTGTTATTACTCATCCAGACATTTCATTTGAGGCCACATGTATGGAAGCTTGAATTGTAGCACCATTGTTTCAAGCATCTGAAGCAGTGAAAGCAATTTTAATATCACTCAGTAGTGAAAACATGAAAAAAAAAATCCTTTTTGTTCAAAACTTTATTTAGATTTTAGTATCTATGAGTTATTCCAAATTACTAAACAAAATAAGACAACGTAAGCCGCAGCTTTAAAAATTCAGACTTTTTTTCTCGCTCTCTCTTTTTTATTAGGTAACCGTGGCAAAATGAAGCAGCTAAATTTGAGCAGGCACCTCTGTACAGTGAGCATCTCATATTTGTAAACAACACCGCCGTCTGTCATGTCAGAAGGGAGGTTGTCTGGGTGCGAGAGTCAAGGGAGAAATAAGACATCATGATTTGATGACGAGGCGTCTCATTTCTCAAGCAGGGAGCTGATGATAACCTGTCGTTCTTCTGGTCTGCTACACCTGCACACTAACAGGCTGCTGGAACCGGCTTCTTTCTGACAAGCTCCTGTCGTCTCTGCCCTTTCATCTCTTTGCTCCACAAAAGAGAGTTTAGAATCCTTTTATCTATGCTTGGGGGTACAGTTCCTTGTCTGCCAAGAGAAGAATTCAACCAATTAAGCTTGTGGTACTATGCTTATGAACCATGCATCACAGGAAGGGCTCTAAATGTTTTCAGTATTTCACTCTGCATAATTGGTAAGCCCCTTTTCAGTCAATGAAAAATTGAAAAATTCGACGCAACCTGTTGTTTTGTTATATGCAAATGTAGATCTTGTTTCTCAAGGTTATAGTCTGTGTCATCATGTCCAATATAAGAGCTTATGCACTACTGTCTAGATTTTCTTCTTTGCTCCCAGGTGCATTCAATTTTACTGAAAGGACATTTTCTTCTCTTACTTGAATTTTTTAATCATGCTGATGGAGCTATCATTACAAAGAAATCGTTACTAAAATGCTACCATCATGGTGGCACAGCGATCTAGGATGCCTATAAACTTGATACAGTTCGATCCATCTCTCTCACTTTGTGTTTTCCTGTTAGTCTTCTTTAATAAAAATTAGAAGACGGCAAATTTTAAAATCTTGCCTTCCTGTGAAGCTTAAAATACTCCTCTTCAGGCGGGTACTTGAAATGCTATGAACTCCCTCCAACCATCTCCACCTCACCCTTCCCCCTCCCCATCTTTCTCTCACTTGTATTCACTCCTTGTATGTTGCATTTGCAAAGCACATAGCCGTGCTCTGAAGAGATACCCAGCATGGATGCATTACTGAGAGACTGTCGGTGAGCAATTGCTGATCCTGGAGAGTGATAAAGAGAGCCGGGCTGTCTGAAAACTGAAAAAAAGAGGCTGAAGAGTCATGGAGCATACAGACCAGGAAGGTCACCAGCTGCCAAAGAAGAGCTAGACCAACTCCAGATTGTTCCCAGTTTTTCCTCTATTTACTGACACTAATGACATTGGGAACCTGTCATGGAGGAGTGTATCAGAAGAAAGGAAAAAAACAAGTATGTTTAGGACAAAGAAAAGGTGCAGCCTCACTCAGTAAGGCGCCCGACTTACTTAAAAAACAGAAACCGAGTAAACAAAAGATTGAATCAAAAATCTTGACACAGTGATCTTGGCCTTTACACGAAAAAGCAGATTGGAAGTGGATTGATTAGAAGATATGCAAATGTGAAAATCCGCTGGACATCCTCATTATCACTACCTTTGCATATGGTCATTTTAAGGACGCTCTTATCTCTGGAACCACGCTAATAGATTTATTTCCTTACAACCCTTGACAGTCATCTCCCCATACATTTGCATTTGTTCAGGGATACTCGTGTAGAAGTCACATTTACTGAGCTTGAAGTTTCACACCAAATATTCTACAGGTATTGTTACTGAGCTCATATAAAGCTTTATGACTTATTGTCTGAAGCACCCAGCGTGCTTCAAAAAATCATTGTTTTCAAAGGGATTTTACATTCATTAGTTTTACTCTTCAGTTTTCTGTTTTCTTGGGATTTGATGGACAATTGAATTGGATTTTGGATCTGTTTTCTGGTTCTAGCCACAAGATTTTCAGCAGTGTTTAGTCACTTATTTATCTGCAGGCTTCCCCAATCACATTTCTAAGCAGGTGCATGGCTGCCCTCCACAAATTACGTCCAGGATAATTTCATATTGATTAATGCAGATGCGTTCCTCTTGGCTCTCATACCCTACCTGCAGTCTATTTGGTATAAATTACTGGAGCCATTTTGCTGCACAAAGCCAGCCCTCTCTAATAAGGTGCTGGCTCATGTGTAGACTGGGGCCCCCAAACTACCCTTCTGCCTGCAGAAACCAGTAAAGCTTTTAATTGCCTTCTGTGCAAATGGTCCTTATGCACTTGACAAAGTATCTGGAAAGTCAGGCACGGACTGGTAGAGGCGTGAGGGAGCCTGTGCACTTGCAGCATGTGTGAATGAGATAGAAAGTGTGTGCGAAAATAGAGGGGGTGATATATGTTCATAGATAGTGAGACTTAGGGAGACGGCCGGATGGTGAATCCTATCCATGATACTACAGCCTTTATGAGTATGGTTTTAAAGTTACCCTTTATGAGTGCAGTCACCACTCAGCAAAATACTTGAATAGCCCTTCTTGTGGCCCACAGGATTATTTCCTTCTGTGTACATTCGCTACAGTAGAGTGGCTGATAACCCTGGGTAAAGCGATAAACAATCAAAGCGCGGCTTCAGTGGAAATGATTGCATTCTGTACCCTGCCCCAGAGATGGGGGCCATTATTAACGTGGGTCCTGTCCTGACAATGCTATTTTCTGGAAGGTAATTGCAGATTCAGATCTCTGAGAGGGTCTGACTGAGAGTAAATGCCACCTCTTTAATTATGGTCTCCTCCACGTCTCCTCTATTGAGCTGCGGAGATGTCTATCGCTCCATGGGATCCTGGGGAAAATGACTCTAATGGGAAATGACCAGTGTCTGGGAAGCCGGCTCAGATTAGAAGCGACGTTTCTAATTGATGGCTAAAGAAATCCCTGGCCGGATGACTGGGAAAAGTCACTTTGGAGCACATGTAATTGGAGTGATTGGAGTTCTAACAAGAATCAGTGGATTATCTCTCCTGAGCTGATGCGTGTGCCAATGCAGACAATACGCTTAATGAGAACTTCAAAATGTAAAAAAATAACAAAACAAAAACAAACAAACAAAAACTCCAGAAAAAAAAAGGCAAATGTTGACCCCGTTATTCCTGTTATAAATGTATTATGCACCTGAGGGCATTTATCACTGATGGTGAATCATCTTCTTAGGTACGATATATAAGTGAGTTTCTTGAGAGAAAAAACATCAAGAATTTCTGTTATGAAAGGTAAGGTCTATTGTATGCTTCCTATATGCCTCTATCTAATTATCACAAAAGGAAAAACACATTAATAGGCAAACAAAATCTTTCCTCAGTCAGAACAAATTACAGTTTAGTCGGCTCCACATAAAATCCAACATGTTCTTGGTACATACAGGATTACTGACATATGACCTGGAGCTTAAAAGTATGATTTCAGCAATGGTTATCACACTATTACAGAGTTTAGTGAATAGATGTTTGCTTTAATCCTAAAAAAAAAAAATCAAACAAATGTCACTTTACTATTTTAGGTGTGTTTTAACAAATACTGTAGGTTGAGTTAGCAATGAGCTAGAACAACAATGAAGGGTTTTAAAATTCATAACAAATATAGCCACAGTGTTTTTGTTTTGTTTTGTTTTAATTATGCCATGTGTCGTATTTCAGGTCTGTTATTATTTATAAATTCTTTCTTGCACAGCTAAATTTATATTTTTATTGTATTATTTTGAAAAGTAACATAGGAAATTTTTTTTCCTACTACTAGTACTATTCTTATTATTATCATAAGAATGTTCAATTTATATGCTGAGGTCATTAATAAAAAATGAGAGACATATTGTTGCCTAATGATGAGCATGTTGGAAACTTTACAGTACAGTTGAGGTCTGAGTAGCCATTTGTAAGTAATTTTCCAATAGCCAGGAGACAGAGAAAATTAAATCCATTCATTCAGGGAATAGAATGTTTGCAGTTTTCTTACTATGTGTGAGTCAACAGGACAAGGTCAGGAAAAGGGATTCCACTAAAAATAGTTACATGATTGCATGATAATAAAAGATTTTATTCCTTTAATTCAATTCCTTTTATTCCTTTAATTCAAACATGATAAATTAACAAAATATCAATACACAGTGTCTTCATCTTCAAATGGAAACAGTGGCAGCACCACTGATGAAAAGAATGTTTTCTTTATGATAGGTTTGATTTTAAACATCTTTAAATTCATTTCTCACAGTTGTATCTGCAGTAATACATTGTGTTGACACTGTGTCAGTACACCTTTAAGACTGTCTGCAGCGAGCTGTTTTGTGGACGTTCACTCTCAAATCCATCACTGCTTTCTGTCAGTGGTAACAAATTTGCTGCTCTTTTCCGAATGTCCGGTCATTAGTTGACATTCTGGCGCAGGGCAACGGCATCTCTGAGGTTCTCCAACTGGTGCAAAAAAGTTGAAATGACAAAATAATAACAACATCTGTCTTGTGTCCGGCGGTATTGACATAACATTACAGGTACCAAATTGTGTTGTGAAGTGTGTCTCAGAGATACCTCAAGCTTATGACTCTTAAAGCTCCAGTTGATGACAGGGTTTACAAGAGGTGATGGCTGATTGCTGGCTGGGAGACAAATATGCAATGACATAACTGATTTTGATTGAGTTTATTAAGTAAGTCTCCTTCACAACATTTGTTATGGTGCTCTACTGGCTCAAAAATAGCCACTGCAATATTGTTATGTAAAAAAAAAAAACAAAAAAAAAAAAACTTGCAGTACAGCCTTGAATATCAAAACATATTTCTCCTCATTTCCAAAGTGGGCCCTTAAAGGACTGTTAACAGCTGTGGCATGCTCTTTGGATTTGATTTAGGGGAAGTTTACACTCCACTAACCCCAGCCAAAACTGTTTTCTGTGACAGCATTACAATTACTGGTTTGTTGTCATCCTAAAATCCCTTTTCTTTGCAGCTTTAAAAGTGGAGTATACTAATCAGCAAAAACCTCTGCTTAGCTCTCCTGGTGTGTAAAGTAAGTAGCTACACATAGTTATGTGTAGGTACAATAAGATATCTAATCATATTTACATATTGTTTTTCTCATGTAATACTAGGATGTACTACTAGGAATTTGTTGGGGATATTTTTTTTAAATTTTAGCAGACAAAACTGATACACACAGTCAATATATACATTCAAAGACACAAAGGAGATAAAAAAAATATTGCATGATGTGGTGACATACAGGCCAGTTTCCACTGCATGAGCTGTCAGGCTATTTTGGCACTGCCTGCACAGGAAACACCCCTGAAGGACTTCTTTCAGGGCTGTTTCCAGGGAGAAGGAGATGAGTACTTACTCCAGATGCTTCTGAGTTGGTCCTGAAAAACTGCTGTGGTGTATTAAAACCAAGTGATTGGTTTAATTCAGAGAACATAACAACAACAAGGCCCATTTTTAAAAAAAAAGAAAGAAAAAAGCAATCAGAACAAAGAAATGGAGCTGGAAAGAAAGGCCTCAAATGGGCTGAAGAGAAGGCTTTGTTAGCATAATCTGTGGTACAGTAAGCCAAACTGAAAGATTGTTATGTCAACCCAACTGGCTGGCCTTGGCATATACCACATTGCAAAGCAGAATAGCCAGGAAAAGCTGCATTCATGTAAGGCTGCAAGTAACTGAAGGACAGCAGCCACTTAGACTGGAAAACAAATAAATGTACAGCCTGATAGACAGCCATAGTGCAGGAGCACAGGGACTTGCGCCTTAACAACACAGCAGTAACAAATGGTCCAGATGATAATACTATTTAAGTTAAACTTTTGCGTTGCATCGTTTTTAGACTCAAAATCTCAAAGGTCTAATAAGGTTGCCAGTAGGTTTACTTGTTGGCAAGCTAGTCTAGAAGCACTAGCATTAATTCTCCCTTTGTGTTCAGATAAGGCTTGCTAATATTGCATGCTGCGGTATCTAACTTAGAAGCAACCTCTTTATGCAAGACAGTGGGCTTTTGATGCTCTGGAATTTTTCTTGTAAAGTTTTTTTTTTTTCCTCTTAAAGATTATGTTTGTTTTTTGCTTTCTTTTTTAGACCAAACCCTACAGGAGTTGTCTTTGGAGTTTCCTGCAGCTTGCAGCTGACACTGTCTTTCTGAACATTGCAGAAGTGTCTGGGATGAATCTGCACACATACAGTGAGTCATAATTAGACACAGCCTCAGTTTATTAGGCATTTTCCAAAGAAATGCCTAATATTAAGAATAGTTGTTCCACTTTTGCTCCTTTCACCCCAACAACATAACTGAGCGTCCAGATTGATAAACTCAAGTGTGCCGTCACTGATATTTGCACGATTTATAAAAGCCGAGGTTGTAATTTAAAAAGTTTAAAAAAAAAGTATTTTGTGGATGTGAGTGTTCAAAGTTGCTGAATGTTGCTGCAATCAATGTGGAACCTGCCACTCAGTACAAAGGCTTAAATCACTTCCCAAACTGTAGGTGAACTCTCCCTCTCATATACAGTATATATATATTGAAATTATTCTCATTTCTACCTGCTCTCAAAGGTCAACATTCACATCTTTTTCAATGAGTATTTACTGACCTTGTCACCTACTTTGTATTGTGTGTGGACAAATGAATTAAGATTCAAGGGCCTTGGTAATGGAAAAGTGTTTTAATTTCCCCCTGACATTAAGATGTTGTGCCTCATAGGCATTTGGTGCTGCATTACTTGGCGCCTGCTCTCTGGTTCTGCCATTGCCCCCCATGTTCCACTTAAACACTTCAATCACAGCAAAAGATCAAGGAGCTGTTAAACTAATCAAGTGGAGACACAAGAGATGAAACTCCCCCTGTATTTGATGTTTTTCCTATTAGCACTCTCCCCCTTCTCTCTCCCTTCGCTCCCTTTCTATAACCCTATTAACAAACACTGTAAATTTAAGGAGGAGGTTTGCTGGCTCAATTGTCTGCAACACATATAGAGCAAACAATGATCCCAAACAAATGGGTGTGCATTCTCTATAAGCTGCATTATTGAAAAAAGGAGTGCAGATCATCTTGGGAGTGCTGCTCCTCCGCAGTGCTTATAGGGACATTACCCCATCATCCTCTGCATGAGACACACAGTACTGTGTAATACCTTTATACACAGAATGTACTTACTGCTATTAGTGGTGACAGCTCCATTAAAACCAAGTGTATTTATTTCTGCACCAACCCGTATTTTCATCTGCAATTTTGTCAGATTAAAAGAAGGCCTATACTTTACCCTTATTATTAAATTCTAATGACACAAATAAAGGCATGGTCTGTGATGATAAAAATGAAGTGAGTGTCTGACAGTAATACATTTTTAGAATTTTGATTTATATCACCTCTCAGCTAGCTTCAGAAGTAGACCAGCGAAATATTTCCTCTTTTATAATAACCACAGAAGACGAGACCCAAACTGAATCTGAAGCTGTGTGGTTTCATAATAAAACACTTGGAGGTTGAAGGACACTCTATAGCGCTCCTTAAGAGTCCATACTCCAGCTTAATAACTCCCCACTACAGACCCTTTGCCACTTTTTGCTAGCTTTTAGAAAGCTGCCATATTGGATAATAACTTGTTATCAAGCAGCTGAAAAGAGGTTTGTTTGGGAGAAAAGGTCAGGGGGGTAGCTTCTGCTTATTTTCTTCCAACAAGAAAACACTCAGAGATCTAACACATCTCATTTGCTGCTAACTTAAAGAAAAAAAATGTTTAACAGATGTTTTAAGAAGCAGATAATCTGCAAAAACAAGGACAGTAAAAAAAAATGGGTAACTATTCATACTATTTATATATGAGTAATATTTTTATTCAGGTTCAGTAATTCTCATAAACTCCTGAGTGTTCTGCTACATTTAATAAAGCAGGAGATATGCTTTGAATATATTATTGATGCTGCAGGCCATTGCTCTCATTCACAGGAGCACATGATGACATCTTTAAACATTCTTTTTGAGAGCCTCATCAAGCCCAGACATATCGTTTTTTCAGCTGTGACCTATATACTCATATCTTGCGCCAACCTTGTAGGAATTCATTTTGGTTTAATTCAGAGGTGTAATGTACTGGAAAAAAAGGGTTAATTTGACAGGTCTTTGTATTTCAATCACTAATTAAGTTGTTTCATTTAGGAGCCTAAATAAAGCAAACAGTCGGTGAATATATGCTATTGCGGAAATAAATATCTGCAGAAGAAATGAAATGAAGCAATTAATGGCAAACAACAGAAACTCATTAGTTTAATGGGAAAATAACAAAATAGAATAGTGCTGAGGGTGTTTTTATGCCATTGTCCATTTGTTTGTTTTGACTCAAGATTAATGCGCCTGCATTAATAACATGACCACATTTTTCTTTTTGCGCTTTAACTTTGTAATCGCAGCTGTAGCATTTGCTCTATTGCTGAATGGTGACTAGATGAGATAATTCATTCCTGAGAATTTCAGTCATCCAAATATTACATTATAGCTCAGGAAGGACTTTCAAGACACTGTTTTCCATTCTGTGATAGCAGACACTAAGAACAATTAAAAATCAAATAAAAAAAAAAACTATATAGAAGAAGGAGAAGTTTCAGTGTGATAACAAAGGAGGGAAAGTAGCTCCTGACAAGGCACATAAACTCTTTGGAGCCCTGCTTTGAGTCTCCTTCTGCCAGTCCTTTCACAAGGAAGTTAATGATGCTGGCAAGAAGATGAATCACCTCAGACAGCACACAGAGCAGCACTGACAAGTGAGCACTGGCGAGTCTGACACCTGCAAGTACCAGAAGAAAGACTAATAGTCATGTCAGCTGCTACCTGTAGGAGTTGAGCTATGTCTCTCTGAGCTGAAAGAAACTGTCCCCATGATTGTAGGTGAAAAGCAACCTGAGGGATACGGCTTGCAGGACTTTAACAAAACATTAAGTCCCGCTGGGCAATGAGAAGAAATCTTGGATGACTTCTCCAGTAGATTTGAAAGGTAGTTTTAAGGAAAAGTACATTGTCATGCAAGCTCCATTAGGCATTTCACCATATATTTTTGCAGCTTCGCTTATCAGAAGGCCATAACACACAATGTGGCCTCAACAAAGTTGAGCAGACTTATAAATGAGACTCTGTTCACTTGGTTAACACTACTGAAATGTTTCTGTCAAAGGAGACTCCATAATAACAGTGAGCAATTTCCAAATGATTGAAAGCTTGACTTAAATTAATATGTACCTTTCATATTAGTATAAAATAAGAGATTGTATTTAACCTTTTTTAGCCCTATTGACCGTGGGTCCCTCATTAATCTGTGCTGCACAATGGTTTCACATTTGCTAATTTCCTGTGACTGAATAGGTAGCATTTTCTAGAGAACTTTTGCCGCCTTATCTTAACACACACAAGTGCCTTTTAACATTATCAGTTTAAGCCTATCACGGCATCTGTTTGCTTCAGAGCTCTTAATGACGTTATCACACACACACTCACACACACGCACACCTAGGCATGCACTTAGCAGGTATGAAAGGTGTAAATGTTTTGTCACAGCCTGACTCACAGACTGTGACAAGGAATGGGAAAACAATACCAGGTGGCAATTTAGAAAACTGAAAATTATGTATAAAAACTTAAAATAAACTAACTTTTATTTATCATCTAGTCAGTAGTGTAAAGCACGTGTGGTGGCAGTATATAAAGAAGAAAGAAAGAACGCAAGGAGCATGCTGTAGCAGAGCTAGTCAGATTCTGAGAGAGACTGCAGGAAGGATGGAGCTTTTATCAGTGAGCACACCAGGCCAAGATGTGTCTCAACCAGCCAATTACCCTTCAATCAGCTCCTGCAGGACAAAACGCAGCACAGCCAAACCAAAACAAAGCTCATCCAGCCGACGGTTTTTGAACTTTATAAAATTTTTGCAAAGATGTTATTTGAATGAAAAGCTGAATACACACATCCAGATATACTGTGTTTGCTGTCAAACTGCCATTTGCCAAATGCATACAAAATTTAGGGTTTTTAATCAGTTCCATTATGCATTTTGTTTCTTTGACTTTTCTACATTTATTTTTCATATCCATATCAGCAAACTGAATTCAAATAAATTCAATTCAGTTCAATTTTATTTATATAGCGCCAAATCACAACAACAGTTGCCTCAAGGTGCTTTATAGTGTAAGGTAAAGACCCTACAATAATACAGAGAAAACCCCAATCAAAACCCCCTATTATAAAACTCCTATTAGCAAGCACTTGATGACGGTGGGAAGGAAAACCTCCCTTTTAACAGGAAGAAACTTCCGGCAGAACCAGGCTCAGACAGGGGCGGCCATCTGCCGTTAGAGGTGAGGGGAAGGAGATAGGACAAAAAACATCCTGTGCAAAAGAGCCAGAAATTAATAATAACTAAGGATTAAATCCAGAGTGGTGTATAAACACAGAAAGACTGAAAAGAAGTGAGTGAAGAAGAAACTCTCAACCCTTCCAGCAGCCTAGACCTATTGCAGCATAACTAAGGGAGGGTTCAGGGTTACCTGATCCAGCCCTAACAATAAGCTTTATCAAAAAGGAAAGTTTTAAGCCTAATCTTAATGGTAGAGAGGGTGTTTATAAACAGTCATGTATTGCCAGTGACAGAGATGACATTATGGTTACTTTCACACAACAAGCTCCTGAGCAGTGTTGAAATGTCTTATTCATGTTCTCATTGAGGTCCATTGTGAACTGCAATGGGTGAAGCTGCATCAGCTCACTTTTGCCTTATTATTTGTGTTTGTTAATATGACTTCCAAGAGTCATTTCTTATAGTATTCTAACAACAGACTAAAGCCTGACCCAAACTGAACCAACAAAAGCATGAAACAGACTGTCAGAACCACTCTGTGATGGTCCAGTTTTATCAGCATTAGAGGACTTCATCATAGTTAAAATCACAGCAACATTTTAATGAGAAATTTCTTCATGTCATCTTTTAAAAGGGAGCCATTATCAAAAGAAGTAAAACAAATATGACAGCCTCGAGATCGTCCTTTCTCTCCGGACCCTCGTAAAGTCCCCACAGGGATGGCGTGATGTATGATTCAAGGCCAGCTCTAGCCCAGGGATGCTCCACTGAACCATACTTTGATCTATCATCTGGCCTTCCCATATTAATGATGAGGTCACAGCGTCGAGGGTCATGGCATTGCTGATAAAAGCGCAAAGCCTGCTATTTGTTATGAGCCCAACTTGACTGATCATAACTCTTTTGATGAAATGGGACATGATTTCACACCCCCATGCTGTCACTCCCAAGAGATGCCTGTGTTCCTCATAATATAATGTCATTTGAGGATCACAGTGAATGAGGCCTATCATAGGGAATGTAGAACTAAATGAAGTGGTTGTTATCATTCATAGGACAATGATTATGGTCTTCTGGGGATAGTTTGCAACTCCAACCCTGCAGATGCACACACATACTTAGATATGCACTGTTGAAAGTGTGTAAGCTGTGATTTGTATAAGCTGAAATTGCAGCTCTGATAAAAAAAAAAAGAAAAAAGACATGACAGAGGAGAAAAGCATAACGCATTTTAGCAACATGGATTTTAGAAAAACAGATGCATTTAAGTACAGTTAGCATTTCTTCTTTCTCTCATTTCTTCTTCTATTGGAGCTATTTACTTTCTTTACTTGAGACAGGTTGCAGTTTAAGCAGGCCATATTTGTTCATTCTCATAATTTTGAGTGTTTAGTATAGAAAGCAATATCATTGTATTCTACTGCATTCCTGACTTCACAATAAACATTTAGAGTAATTATTAGTAATAGCAATTTGTTTTTCATGGAAAACTGCACTCTGAAACAAATGCTAAATAAAATAAAAGGAAAAATTAAACTTACAAAAACTTATCAAAGTTCAGCAAACTCTACTTGTGAAAGCTGACCAGAGTGCATTTAGTTCAGTTCAGCACTGAATAAATTCATATGAGATCAAGAATATCTGTGCCATATCCATCATGCAAGAGGCAAGTAAGACTGATTGAGACTGATGTCGTCTCGTGTTTAATAAAATGCAAATACTGGCTGTAAGTGTGAGTATTTGTGCAAATTGTGTGTTTTGTGCTGTGACAAGCAGCAGTGTACCTTTACCACCACCAGGAAGAGGCTCCATGTGGTTGGCTCTGAGTTACCTAATTGGCTGTCACTGCGCAAGTGAAAGCAGATGCCACTTGGGCTGGCGATAAGATCCGCGAACCAATCTTGAATCAGTACAATTGAGTAAATGAACCACAACTTTCATCAAAACAAGTACGCTAAGCAGCTGGCATTCTGATGATGAGCTGAAAACGTCTGCACTCAAAGTAAAAACTGATCTGTGTACGTGGTCACGGTGTGACCCACGTGAATAACTGCCCTATTTAAACTAGTAATTTAAACGATTAAGAATGCTGTTGCAACTTTTATGGAAAAGTGACCAAGAGTTGTTCAGACATGAAGCCATCACATTCAGATGCCCTCAGATTAATGGAAAGGGGTTCATGTCTAAAAAGGGCAACAGTCATAGTCAACAGCGGGGGGACCAACTCCAGCTGTAAGCCTGTGACTTGGTCAAGGGCACAGTGATGAGAGAATTAAACTTGATTTTTTTTTTTTCCCCCTACGGGTGCAGATCATGAAAATATCACACAAAAGGAAGCCCTGTGGGAAGCATGCATGTTCAAACAGCTAAACGCTGTGCCACCATGCTTAGTGAGTCTACATCACAATTTGAATTGTAAAATGACAGTGTGGGAATGAACAAGTCATCTCTCCATTTTAAAGTGACAAAACACACTGCAGAGGCTGTGAAATAAGTGACAGCTAAACGATGTTGTGTTTGGTTGTAAGCGTGCTGGACCTTTCGCTCTACCTCCTCTTCCCGTGTTGATGGTGATATTTGAAGGCTGGTGTCTGCTAATGAAAGGATGAACCCAGCAGCTTCTCTAATGACTTGTTGTGAATGTCAGCAGGGACAATGAATTAAGCAGTGCCATTGCACCCTGACCTGGATGCACTTATCATCAAACAGACTTATTGCAATTTGTACACATTAACTCACTGATGTTAGTATATTCAGCTCTTAACATTATTATTGTGTCTTGAATGAGATCATGACCATGTTGTTTTTTCATGTTTCTCAAAGTGTTATCTGACAAGATTCAGTTTTACAAGCCTCACCAAGGGCACACAGTGTGTTTGATGCAGTTGCCTGAGACAATTTTAAAACTTGCATTGTTTTATGCACTCAGCAGCCGAACAAAACATTTTTTCTATCTTAATACCCGCTCGGTTTCTAAATCTGAATATAAACTTTTAATGTTCAATAAAATGTGTTCATTTGGATTGGTATTAAACTTAGTCATGAGCATCATAGCAATCACTGAAAGTTGTTTCTTTACCCATTCTCTATATTGCATTTCTTGCAGCACAATCTCTCAGATTTCCCATAAACTGCAGCCTATTCTCTCGCCCTCAGGGATATATTGGGGTTCATTGAATGAATCTCAAACATCAGAGCAATCACTGTCTTGGTTGAGTGGCATTTCTCTCTGCACTCTCTGTCTAGCAGCCTTGTTCCGCTTCATTTGAGCCCACATCCGGCCAGAGAATGATCGGAGCAGCCAGAGTCTTCCCAGCCGTTTTGTGGGCGTCTGGACGTCCTGGGCTCCTCTGTATTCATTAGCAGGCTAGTCACAGTGGTGCAATGGAGCGTATCCTCTCAGTGGCTCACAGGGACTGTCAGCAGAGTGACGGAGACAGATCGCAGGTGGAGAAGCGAGGAGACCTGCCATAGATTAACTCGTCTGCCAGCAGGGGGACTCTATGGTACCATTTGTTTTCAGCTCAACAGATAATTTTTCTAATTAACCTTTAAGTGGATTGCTCAGTGTTGTATTCAGTGTGAAAAAAGACCACTGAGTGCCTGTCGACTTTTCTCATATTCCTTGGTATTAAGAAAATAGAAATGCTTTCTCAATAATTGACAATTTTTCAAGCTGTATGTCGGTGATATACTGAATATGCTAATGTTTTGTACAATAGATCTGTGGGCCTCTTTGCAAAATCTCATCTCAGTTTTCTTGCAGAATTAGACCTGAATAATGTTGTATCAATGCAGCATCTTACTGACTAACATAATGATCAATTCTAGATTATTGGTTATAATTTGTTCAGAGTGTTACACAATGCTACATGATGTCATCATTATCAGAATATTTTTTAAATGTATTTTCTAAATAATTTTTATGTTTATCCAATAGTTAATCTACCAGCATGCACAAACTGATAGTTTTAATGCCAAAATATAATTATTGTTGTTATCTGTGAACTTTCAAATGTACAGTTTCACAAAAAAAAGCAGAACAAACAAGATTTTAAACAAGATTTCAGCAGATTTCTAAAATATTTTCCATGACCATAACTATGACCATCAAATCTCCAAAACAAAATAATAAACAGTATCCTCCTCTGCCACACCAGCGTTTTAAACAAAGAAAAGATCAGCACTTTAGCACTGACTGTTATTAATGTCACTGTGTTCAGGAAAGCAGTTTGGCTAAAGCAAAAAAATAAAAAATAAAATAAAATCAAATCCTGATGTTGTAGTACTGTAGTACTGAGACTGTAGCACTGAGTGCCACTGAATATGTCATTTACATATCCGATTAAACACCTGTGATTAACAGTTTAGGGTAGGTTAGGGCAGTTTTCCCTGCTGGTGGGGAACGGGTAGTTAGACTGTGTGTGAACTTAAGACATGAAGCTAGTTTTGAGAGCTAACTACAATTAAAACATGTCTTGCTTCTGTTTTGGCTGTAATCTGTGTGCATTTCATGAATAAATCTTGGGGGGAAAAGGGTATTGTGTCACTGCTACAAAGCTCGAAACTACAGTACTTTTGACAAGTACAACTACCTAGACTGACAGATAGCCAGTCTAGGTAGTTTGGTAGTTTTTTGTTTTGTTTTGTTTTCTACCAAAAACTGAAGGTCAGAATATTTAAATATGACATTTTGGTTCATGAATTATCTAATTGTTCTGTGAATGTTTTTCACTTCCTTAAAAAAAAAAGAGGAAGGGGCATGCATACACAAAATCTGTCTGCCTCTGTGATTGTTTGTTTTATTTGTCAGCCAACTCCTACATGGGCAGGAGATGAGCAACCAAACTTGGCACACAGGTGCCAAGCCCTTGAAAGTTCTTATCTATAGCCGATATTATGATGTCACCATGCTGCCTAGCAACCAGCTTGCAATGGGCTAAAGTGACTTGTTTTTAGCATTTATGCACCTTTAACACCTTTTGTTTTCATTACAGTAACATCTACTTTACATACAGAAAACGTCAGTCGGGCATGATATATTATGACAGCATCAGGTTGCCTGGCAACCACCTAGCAACGGGCTAACACGACCGGTCTTTTGCCTTTGTGCACCAACAACACCTTATGAAAACATCATTTTATTACAATTTCAAGGCGGTAACATTTGATTTATATCCACAAAAGCTGAGTTCACACTGTTTTCTGGCAACCACTTAGCAATGGGCTAAAATGACCCATTTTCTGCTTTTATGCACCTAAAACACCTTATAGCATAGGTTTGTATTAGTTTTCTTGAATATCAGACTACTGGTTTATGGCAGAGCTCGTATGGATATAATTGTGCATAGACTATTCAGATGAAAAAAAGATACAGTTTATTTCTGAAATCATCTACAACATGCTGTTAAAGTCTGACTTAACTCTCAGATTATAACAATATAAAAATTAAGTTTCAAATTTACTGGCAAATGTTGTCCCCAGGGCAAGAGATTTCCTCCTTGGCAAATAAATCCAAAATGACCATCTTAAGATGATTCCCTTCCAGCCCCGAGACACTGTGGCCTAAACCAGAATCCACAACAATCACCCAAGCTCACAATATTAATAGGTCATTTTGATACTGACTCGTGTTTAATTCCTCTGTGATTTTTTTAAATTTATCTTTTAAAAACAAACAAAAAAAAAAACCATGCAGTGTTGATTACTACACAGGCTAGGCTCTTTTGTGCTAATCTAACAGTAAGCCAACAAATAAGCTGGAAACTGTATTTAAACATGCCTAAATGTCTGTCTACTATATTCAGGATTTAAGGGTGCTTAATTGTAAATGCTGTAAGGGCTACTCAAACTAAACAAAAAAGACACTGTTTATTTTTCAAATCACTGGACTCTATTTACAGCATACAGTGAAAGTTTGAGTTATCTGTTAGAGTAACACCAAGTGGACTCAGGACATTCAGTGTCAAACTTTATATTAACCATCAAATGTTGCCCCCAGGGCAAGAGACTGCCTCCTCTGCAAATAAATCCAAAATGGCCATCCCAAGAAGATTTCCCCAAGCCTCGAGACGTTCATGCTTTAGATTAAAAAATGTGTAATTCCATAGCCATCTGGCTCAAGAAAGGAATTTAAGAGCTGTGTGGATGCCAGCCCGATGCCACATCTTGGAATGGGCTATTGCTTTCCAAATTGCTCTGGGCTGTGTCCCTTTCCATGTATTTGTGCAATAGCATTAGCTTGTTTTCTGTCTGCCCTCCCCTCTTCATAAAGTTTAAAAAGTAATCTTTTCTCAGAGCGTGGCTGTTCCTGATAAGGAATCTAAACTAGGTCAAGGACTCAGAGTAAAGTCATTGAACAGTAATTAAAGCACCCGCCAATGCTACAGTTCAAAATGTCTCCACCATGAGCTTTGAGATAGAAATCCATTCAAGGATTTGGAAAGCCTTTGTTTCACTCTCCTCATGAGTAAAATCATTTTATTCTTTCCTGTTTTTTTTTTTCTTTTTTTTTTTTCTGGGAAACTGAGTAATTAAGTGAGCAGAGTTATTATCAAGCCACTGGGGGAATTGAGTCTGATCACCTATGAAATCTGATGCCCAGTCATTCAAAGGAGTGGCAGTATGTTGAAAACAATTCATGTGCTGGGTGATCAGGATGCTGTGACATTCATAGGAGAAGTCCTTTTCCAGAAATTTACATTTTACATTGGTAAAGTGTGAGGGAGTTAATTAAAGCATAAATTAATGCTAAATCATATTGTCCACAAATTCAGCAAGCAGCATCAAAAAAACAAAAGATATAAGACCTACATCCTTTTTAATTTCTGTATGTTGAAACTGTTCTATGTAATCCTATGTAATCAGTTTTCCTGTGTTAGTAGGCTGAACATTAAAACATATACTGTCCTACCAATAACTTAATTTTATTGGTTACTTGCAGTATTTTGAGACAATGACACATGCAACTTTATAAGGTAAAATTGTAGAAGCCTTTTGAAAGTAAAACTTACAGCAGAGCCTTTATGTGAAACGTCATAAAATGACACAGGTGTACCTAATAAAGTGGCTGTAAATATACATTTACTGCATTCAAAAATTAATTATTTTTTTTTAATTTGCCTGTACAATGTGGCCTCATTCAAAACCAGACTGCTGCTAGGAAGTTCTGAAAGTCGGAAAAAGAAAAAATAAACAGAAATATATGCAGATCTGGAGAACAATATGTGAACTAATATTCCCACCAATGGGACCACCATTGCCTTGTGAAATACATAATCCCTTTCTGTAAGAAGATGATATTTGGCAGCCACCTCCATCTACTGTAACATTGTGCCTATGGTCTTTTTGCTTCTTTAGGAGAGCCACTGGCTGAGCATTTGAAGTTTTAATCTGGAGCTCCAGAGACTAAGGTCACCTTTCACTATCCCCCCTCTCTCTCTTTTATTTGCTCTTGCTTAGTTCTGGCAACCCTGCCATTTCACACACTATTAAAAGAAATCTGCTAATGCAAGGAATGAGGTCCTTGGCTTGTGGAATGGAAAATTATGGCATTTCTGAATTCTTTCTCTAAAAAAGACCCTGGGCGTCTTGTGCAGGGTTTATGACCCTAAGATTAGTCACTTTTTGGTGCTGGATGTACTGCCTCGGGCTATTTCTGCCAGAAACTGATTTTCATATTGATGTGCGACGTTGAACCTTCTCCAGTCCACATATTGGCTCATGCATCACCTGGACTCTGCAGCTGTCAAGCCTCAGTGATAGCAAGTGAAGCAGACAATTCCTCTGTTAATAAATAAACAAGTGAGAGTGCAAGTACGTATAATATTCCAAAGGCTTGAGGCATCCAACTACGTACCGCACATTTCATTAACATTAACATTGCATGATATTCAATCTCAATTTGTCCTGATTTCCTGTTACAAAGCATAATTATGACACGTTTATATATTACTTGTGTCAAGAATAATAATACTACCACATTTTGAGGTGACTTCACTTTGTCATTGAGTATTGTAGTCTGCTTTTATTGGGCTTGTCCTTTTAAGCATTAGAAACGGGACTGAAAAAATATCTGCCATAGATGAAATCTCTTACTAATCTCTATTTGTACTTTTGAAATTCTTGTTTTGTCTCCTGTGTGTATATGTGGCCTTTGCGTGGATAAACTAGCTACACGGCCAAAAGTAAGACCGTGTTACAAACATTATATGCGATCTACTTTATACTACTGGCCTTTTTACACTCGTCAAGGAACAGAAAAGAGCAGTTGGGGAATTACATGGAGCAGAGCTTTGCATGCATTACGCAGAGAAGACTAAGGAGAGATTATCCAGGGCCAGATGTGTCTCTCTCCAAGGAAAAAACACACAGTCCACTAAGAAGCAGCAATATCTTGCCACTAGTAAGCGTCAAACAGCGGGGAGTTGACGGTCGGCTGTCTGGAGCATGATGCCGGCTGTCTCTGAATTTGCAAGATTTCAGGTTTAGGAAGCAGTCGTCTTTTAATGTTGTCGACACATCCTCCATCATACTTTAGACAAATGTTTTCCAAGTTGACTGATTGACGGTAATGCAGCATTAACTTCTGTTTGCCAAGAGGCAAAATGTCATCTGTTTATTTCTGAGAGAAAATACGGGGGTCACGTTTGTCTGTGTACAGAGCAGCTATTTCCCAGCAAGGGAGGATGTCTTGCAAAGGATCCTGAACACTGTAGCACTGAAACCCTTAAAACTAAACTGACATACAGTGTATGACTCTGGATTCCTAATATTGTCATACCCACTTCTTCTGGTTTAATTGGAATAAATGTGTTTGATGTTTTTGATGAGCATCTCAGAGCTATGGTTTTCTGTAGTTCATGAGCTATGACTCCATAGCACAGAAACCAGCATGCTCCTCTAGGTACAGAATTGTGTTTTATTGAACCAGTGCTTGTCAGCATTTTTGGTGAGCTGGTAAAATATAATTGTGTCATCCTTTATAAAGCAGTGTTGGGTTGACAGCACCCACAGAAGCTTCATTTCTCTGCTTTTTATTGGTGTGTGAAGAAGGGACATTCTCTTGGTGATGAATAACGTCTCTCTCGCATGAAGTCAAGGTAAAACACACTCACAGTGGCAGCGTGCTCCACTGGATGTACATGGATCATTTAAAATGAAATCAATTCAGCTGAAGAATTAGAGCTGGTTGCCATAATGGTTTTTATCTGACACCCATCAATACCTATATTGATTTCCAAGTAGAATCGAATTTTGTGAGTGAAACAAAAAAAATTCTGCACACAAATATCTAAGTACTGCTGCAACAAATGTACTGAGGTAGAGAATGACATCTGTTAATCCATCATGATTTTCTCTGTGCCCCAACGCTGCTCAAACTAAGTGTTTGAATATTTAATACACCAAAGCCAGTGACCTTCTAAATCTAAATCCTTTCACGTAACAACATCTAACTCATGTATATATTCTCCACTTGCTTCTCTGCTTATATGTAATTCAAAAAAATTTAATTGTTTTCTATAGAATTTAATCATTCCCTGTCTTAAACAAACAAGATTCAGATAGGGATTTGAAGGAAGTCAGCTTCAGAGTTACTCTAAATCAGATGGCAAATATACCCACACACACCTGTACGATGATGTACTGAGATCAGCAACAATTTTTATTGTGTGCAGGTTCTTACCGGGGCTGTAAACACCTGTTTATGGATACAAAACAACAGTTTCACCTTTCTTTATAATTGATTTTGTCAGAAACACTATGACGCCAAATAAAATTTAAGGACCCGAGGATCCTGTTCATAAGTTATTAAGGCAAGGAGGGGTCGCATGAGGGACTCAGATTTTAAATAGAGCTCCAAAGTTTCCAACTTCATTTCCTATGCACAATCAAGCTCAGGCCCATGAGAGAGAGGATATTTAAGGTCCAATGAATGGATGTGAGCCAGAAACGGCATTTAATAAAAGCAAAAGACGAGATACAAGTTGATTAATGCAATGAAGAATAATAAAGCCAGAGCAGATCTGCAGGGAAATGTAAGGTCTTATTTTCCTTTTCTCTTGACAGGGATTAAGTACAAATATCCCTGCTACTGGTATTAACTTCTGGCAGTATTGCTCTGTTTCATGATCAGTTTTTACTGCAAGTCCTCTTTCTCTTCACTAATATAGCTGCGAGAGAGAGAGAGAGAGACATCATCTTCAGTAATAACAGTAATAAAACACAACTGATATCATCTATAGGGTTCAAATGATAAGGGTTTTGAAAGGCCTCTGTCGATACACTGAAGTCACTGATAGTCAGTATGGCAATATTCAGTATCTTTAATTTGGCGTTTTCCAAGCCATGACTCAATGATTTCTCAGTGTTTCCTGCAGATTTCCTTTCTTATCCTTTGCAACAGCATCGCTAAACCTCTAAACATTACTTATTTATTTTCCATTGAATCCCAGACTAATTAAATTCGTGCAGGATGAACAGCTCTTTCAGGCAGACTGACCCACATCACCAGTGCAGCTATAAAGCCTGGGATATATTAAAGTTAAACATATGACTGCACTAAATCCATAGTTAAAGAATTATAAACATTAAAGAAAGTATGCCAATGTTTATATATATATATATATATATATATATATATATATATATATATATATACAATAGTAAAATAATAAATTAATAAAAGCACAGCTTACATATCAGACACACCCTGTCTGAGCCAAAACTTCAAGAGCAAACATCTTCCTCTACATTAGGTTTTCTTTTTTTTTCTTTCACATCCCACACAATGACATGCACACCCCCAAATCCTGAACCTTTTGAGGGGCATTTAGTGGGGGTAAACGTCACAGAGTGTAATTAAAGAGATCTTGCCCTCGGGAACTCTCCCAGTTGACAAAGTGAGTAAGTGACAGTGCCTCGTTTTCTTTGTTTTTTCTCTCTTTCTTTCTTTTTTTTTTTTTTTTAAATCAAATACACAAATATTGACTTAAAAGAGCATGGCTTAGAGAAATACCAAGTTGTTTCACAAAATTGTTATCACTGTTTGTCAGGCACATATAGACTTCTTCTGAAGTAGTCTGTTTTTCATTTCAACTTTTTCCTCTCAACAGAAGTTTTACCAGTGTGGTAGAAAAACAAATGGTCTAAACTGGTAAGAATTATGAATTCACCAAATGTGTTATCTGTAATTGATCAAAAATATGAACAGAAGTGGTCAATTAGTGGCTTGTTTGACCTGTTTTATCTATCACATTACTGGTACTTCTAGAATAAATATGGTGCCATATCTTATCTGTGGCAATTCTCCATATTCACACCCACAGGAGCAGTCCTGTAGATCAGACTATAAGGCCTTGAATTGCTAGATTAATGAGACAGACAAAGGTAAACTTGATTAGAGCAGAGTCACCCCATTCCACCCTTTCTGATTTGTGGTTAATCGCCTTGGATTGATTTAAGCTGTGATTCTATATCATCACTTCTGTGCAGCAGAATTTGCACGACTCAGGAAGAGAAATTTTGCAACAGAAATTTCCACCTTGGTTTGTATCGACTACTAATTGATGTTAGATAGAATTACAAAATAAGAAAAAGTCCAGAAAATCATAAATCAAATAGCCATATTCTGCTGTAGTCAGACCTATGGAGGACAGCTGCTATATAACAGCAGCTGCTAAACAGGACTAATTCTCTAGAATGAAATATGCTCCAGAGGACGGCCATTTACAGGACTGGTATCAGTGCTATATTTCAAGGCCCAGCCACAGCCTCTACCCATTAAAGTGTGTGTGATGTATTTTAGGACCGGTTTATGTCCTGCTCTTTTCTCAAAGAGGGCTACACGCTGACATGATGGCTGATAGGAGATGCTTCTGGGCCAGTACTGGCTCTCCATACAGAATAAACCAGAGCAGAGAAGCTATATTATTAAAGAAGATAGACATCTGAAGAGTCTATTTGGCCAAATCGTGTGAATTAGAAAAATACCAAAATGTCATCACTGCTTTTGTATTTATTTGCCTTTACAAACAAATGTAGGCACTGGTATCATAAATGTGCATTTAGTGATTAGGTTTACCCCTACCAACTTTAACATTTTAGAATATACTAATATCAGCAAGATTATGTGTGGAAGTACACATAAGGAAAACAAAGCACATAACTTGGACTTCCACAGTGTTATATTTATGGGTTAACACAGCCACGCGCACTATCAACACCTATTACACGTGAAAACAAACGCTGTGATGATATCATCAACAAAATAACAAGATTCTTTTATATGTGTTAGGTACAGTAGGGGTGAAGGTGGGAGCTGTTGGTAATAAGAATAACACTTTTTTTTTTTTACGTTTTTCTGTCTTACTCTAGTTTTGTGTTTGAAAAGCATAAGTGGTATTTTTTTTTGTAGTGAAATATTTGTGCTTTTGGTACCAAAACTTGTTCATTAATTCATTCCTTCCAGGAGAATTAAGGCAACCTTGACTGAAGTATATTCTCTGCACTAGGACATGTCCCAAAGACATTTTCCTGCAATCAGAAAATAATTTTAAAACAAGGGGAACAGCACATAATTTATGACATAACAGTAGTCACACTTTAAACATATGGCATGTTTCCTCATTACCCCTAAAGATTGAAGACACAACTCAGAAGTTCAGCTCTGATTGCCTGCCAGATGGCCTTACCAGAGAGATCACTTTTGTGAAAAAGACTTTCACCTGGAGGCTTCTTCAATCATGTTAAAATTTTACTCTGACATCTGACCAGTATGCTGTATGGCCAATATGGGAAGTAAGTAGTTATGGATTCAGTATTTCAGGCTCAAGCCACAGTTTTCTCCACATCATCTGCATAATACTGTATGAAGCCAGTGAGTTTCACATGGCTTGTCATTGTGGCATCAGCTAATAAGCAGGTGGCAGGAAGTAAATAAAAACAATATTCAGCTAAGAATATGACAATACCCAGCTGTTTGCCACATCTAAGTTTAATCAATCACCCGGACAACAAGGTGATCTGCAAAAATTTCATCAATTTATCTAGTGGAAAACTTCTACCTTGATAAGACACCAACTGCCACGTAAAGTAAATAGTTCTTGAAGAACATTAGTGGCAAACAGTGTATTGAGGTTGATTATCTCTGTGACTAATGCTCTGTCACTCTGTGGTATGAGAGGGCCCAGTGAGGACCCCAGTAATGGAGCCTGAGCAGGTGCTGAAAGCCAACTGACATCAGGGGGGAGTGCACTGACACGAATTTCTGATGAATTTCAATTACCGATCTATTAAAGCTAATGAGGTAAATGAACAGCCAGAATGCATTTGCTAGATAGCTTGAGACAAGACCTCAGTGGTTTGGCTGGATTTTGTGCGTACACGGCCACAGCAGACGGCATAACGCCAATGCTAGAAATGTCTCTGTATTAGCTTGATGAGTTGGAGCTGAAAATATAATAGTCAAATAACCACTGGCAGCACAGAAATTAAATGCTTCATATTAGGCACACTGTTATGGTTAATAAAAGTTGGTGCTCCCACCCTTAGCTGTCATGTCCTACCTAAATGTAAGGATAGTACACCACCTTCTGGAGATAGTGCAACAAAGCGCAATATGGGTTCACCTGCATTCCCAGTCATGTAGTACCATCTGCAGGTTTTATGGTGAACAGCATATTAAAAAAAGAGTACGATGTACATATAATTCAAGCCAGGCATGGGTTACAGAAGTTATTTAACTGCCATGTGCTGTATTTAGTACCCTTCACATTTATTCTTTAACCCATTTGAAAGCACAATATGTAAAAAAAAAAAACCTATAAAAAAATCTAATTCATTTTACTAATAAAAAAGTACTTCCCTATATTTATACTGTAAGATAACAAAAAGAGGACAAAAATAAGCTCACGTTTGGCACATTTGTATGTTGACAAAATGACCTTTGAACTGGCACAGACTGACTCATAACATAAAAGGTTAAACCTGCTGTAAATGACATTGTAGTGTCATGTTGGCAGTTTTTTTCCCCCTTTTTGTTGATTTTGAAATCTTATTAGCATATGCATCCAGCACAAATGAAACAACACTAGGATCCAGTCAGAAATGAAATTTAACAAATGTAAGTCCATTATTCTCCTGTTAGCCTTCTCTAAGTAAGCAAATATACAGTCTTTTGGCTGCTAACACTCCTGGAAGTGTACTGTGGGCTCTTGGAGTTTTTAATTTTCTTGCTTGTTGAAGACAAAAAATTTCTAAGAAAGTACTGAGAATGAAACAAAACAATTTCCTTGAAGGCCAAAAAACTGCAAACATAAAACAATAACTGGAAGACTTTCTGTAAAGTTGGGTGATTATTTTCTGTGTCTGTATCACTAGAAATGACCTTTTCCAGACAGTCATTAGAGCTGTTCTAACTGTAAAGATATAGATTATAGTGACTTTATAATGAAAGGTCACACCTGGATACTAAACTTCCTTACAGATTAGAAAAGGGCCAAAGTGTGATGAAAGCAATTTAGGACTCACTGCATAGCTAGACTTATGTGTCTTCTAGTACAGCAGCAACTTTTACTCACTCAAGATAAACTGTATTTATTTATTCTTTCTGACAAATGCACAGAGTACAGAGTCATCAGAATGATAAACACTTCTCTGCAGGATGCACTTAAGCATGAACAAGAATGCAACTCAGATTACTGTTGAACAATACTTTGCCATCTTTCACTGTGCTGCACTTTTTCCTCAGAAGGTCTAACATGCCAGCTCTGATCTCTGGGGTAAAGGACTGGTGGAACTTGTCACTTCCTGTCATGAAACTCAGCAGACGTTCTCCAGTGGAGCCTCCTGGATTGAAACATTCAGTTATGTCGAAAGTGTTGGGAACCAAATGCTCCTCATACTTCAGACCCAGGCTCTCCAGGCAGGCAATGACCTCTGCTGATGAACGGTACTCTTTGATGGCACCTACACACAGCTCCTTATGGTAAGTCTTCCACAAGGTGTCCCATCCACCTTTGGCTGGATAATATGATATCAGAAATCACATACATTTGTGAATAAAAAGAACTTACATCAAAAATAGTTGAGAGAATTTACTCAAAAGGGCAGAGGTGTCAAAAGTATACACATTCCTCTAAAACAGAAATACAGATACTTATATTAAAAAAGAATAATCTGGTTAAAGCTGAAGTACTGATTCAACTTCTTTACACAAGTAAAAGTTTAAAAAAACACAAGCTCTGAAAAGTACCCAAAATATAAAAGTAACAAGACACATCACCAACAGGCATATCCTCCGGTGATTAATGACAATATGAAATAAATGTAGAAGTCAGGATAACATTACAGCACATACCTTCCTACCTTCTGCAAAACTATTTTACCCTAATTTGGGGACCTTATCCTAAACTTTTATCTAAACACTTTTAATCACCTCTGGGTTAGTAAAGATATAATACATATTCCAGCAAAAATATGTTTTCAATATTAACAATACTCATTAAATGAAAACAATTTTAAGCATGCTCTAAGAGACTGAAATTCTGTGATTATCTTTAACATTTCTACAAATATGGAAAACAAATTAGAGAAAGTACACCTGACATAATGCATACTTACAGGGTATTCACATCATATACTCATGTGTGTACAGGAATACTACTACACAATGCACCCATATTACATAATCTGCTGATATCAATGCATTTTGTATAACATCTCTATAATCATAAGGCAAACATGTTGTTTACATTTGAGCAATATTGCTGAGCAGTAGGTATGGCTTTAATATTGCTCAATGATGAGTCATAGTCTCTGCAGTCGTCCCTGATCAACATGATAAACAATGCTCAGCCAATCAGAAGACGGCATAACAGATGTCATAATAACTGTTATAATAACAGATGTTATTATCAGTTATAAAATACTATCAGTTATAATAACTGATGTTACTATAAATAGACTTTCTCTTTACCTAGAAATTTGGAATTCCCCAGTTTCTCAGTATCTAGCTACTGCCAGCTGTTCAGTGACTGGTCACAAACAGATGGATGGTATGACAACATCCTCTCACTTTATTTTGTGCAGGAGGATAAAAAAGTAGCTCTATGAAGCACATTTCTATGCAAAGCTAACTGAACCTCATTATTAATATAATAATACAATTTTATTAAGGAAATACAAATTTTATTTAAACTTAAATTGAAACCTAAAGCTTGAACATCTGTTATGTAGAACACAAGCAAAGGAAATCAAAGGCAATTAGAAAAGAAACCTAGCTCTATTTGCTAGGGAGCAAAAGTAAAATTTGTCAGAAAAATAAATTCTCAAGTAAAGTAGCCTACAAATACCAGAAAATTCACAGTACTGTGACTTTGTCGCTGTAACAAAGGGGTACAGTAACAGAAATTACTTCACTTAAATGTGTTGAAAAATCCTGCTTTTGAGTTATATTAATTATGGACTCATACATTTACAGTATACTAGATATACACTTACACAATCAGAACACGGCACCTTTAAATTGTTGTATTGCAGATTAATTAAATAAAGATAATTAAAATCATGTTCAGCTTACCTGTTTCAACGATGATCATAAGTCTGCCATTAGCTTTTAGAAGGCTGTGGTAAAACGTGATAGTTTCACAAAGGTTTTCCACATAATAGATCATCTGTACAGGGGAACATTAAGGGTAAAACTTTCTAAGTACACCTGCCAGGACATTTTGTCAGAGGTTGAATGACAAATTGTAACACTCTTTATGCCCTTATTTATCTTTATCATTATTTATTTATTTAAATTATGACAATGCATATTAATCAACATGTCAGCAATGAGCATCAATATAAATATGCCGGAGTTAGCACAAAAGCTAGTTTTCATCCCTTGTCCTAAGGCAGGTAAGAACAGAAAACATCCATAAAAAAAAAATGGCAGCGACTCCGGAAGGGGGCAGCATTGTCACAGTTCACCTATCCCCCCTTGGATGGGTGTTCTGTTAACTGTAAATTTCCCCATTGTGGGACTAATAAAGGTATTCATTCATTCATTCATAAAGAGCAGAGAATAATACAAACATCACCTATTTAACACATAACACAAACAACATAAAATCACAGTAAAGATAGGATGCCCCAACAAAATAAACAAAGTAATCTACACATGACTACACCTCCAGTTAGTTTTCAACCAATGTTTCAAAGAATTTTTAAAACTAGAGTAGGTGCCACAGTTCCTGATATAAGCTGGCAGTGTGTTCCACGACTGCGTGCCTCTAATGGACACCACCATTTGGCCAAATTTTGTCCTGCGCCGCTGTACATTACAATCGCCTCTGGTCAGTGCTCTTGTGTTTAATGTATTACTTGTTTTTTTGCTTTTAAAATACATTAAAAGAGGAGAAGGTAGTCCATTTAAAACTTTAAAAATAAGGCAAGCATCCATAAAAATCTGATAATTATCAAAATCCAAAATATTGTACTTGGGTTATGATGTTACAGCAATGATACTGTAAAGGCTTTTTGTTGAGAATTTTCAGTGTTTTCTTAAAAAGAGACTTTAAGGGCTTCAAAATGGCCTCTGATGTGTGAGACCATGTAGTATAACAGTAAGCTATATGACTGAATATCATGGCATGCATATAAGCCTTTGCTGATTCTGTTGTCAGAGAAGGTCTTATATGTTTGAAGTTGACATATTAAGTTTAATTATAAGTGACATTCTCTTTATATGCTGCTTAAAATTTAGGAATCAAAAACTACTCCAAGGTATTTAAATTGATCAACCACTTCCAATGTCTCTCCATTGAACAAAACACATGGTTGCTCTGCTATCTGCAGGCAGCTGAGAGAAAAACATACAAACTGTTTTTTTAATGTTAATATGTAGACAAGAGTCCTGGAGCCAGTGAGATATTTCTGGCATCAGAAAGTACTACGGCAGCTTCATTTTTTGTTCTTGCATGAACATACAGTACAGTATCATCCGCATATAATTGTATTCTTGCAGTTTTGCAGACATTGGGTAAATCATTAACATATAAGCTAAATAATATTGGTCCCAGTATTGAGCCTTGTGGGACTCCAGCTGAGCAGGTAAGAAAGGTAGATTGTGAGTATTCTATTTGTACTGCTTGTTTTCTGTCAGACAGATATGATTTCATCGAGCAGAGGGCACTATTAGAGAAATTAAAATGAGTCAATTTGGCAAGGAGGACATTGTGATTGATGGTGTCAAAAACACATTTCAGATCAAGGAACACAGCACCCACAAAGCTGCTCTGATCTAGATGAAGTTTTAGATTTTCCAGAAAGTAGCAGTTTGCTGTCTCTGTGGAGTGATACTCCCTAAACCCAAACTGCATGGGATGGAGAGAAGTTGGGCTGTTAATTAAATGCTCTGTTAACTGTGCAGCAACCCATTTCTCTGCAATTTTAGAAATGATTGCCAAAATACTTATAGGATGGTAATTCTCTGGTTTTGTTTTGTCTCCCAACTTAAATACTGAGGTAACCCTTGCAATCTTCCATGTTGATGGCACTACTCCATATTTATTGGATTGGTTAATTATATGTGCAATTGGACTTGCAAGTGCCTCTTTATGAAGCTTTAAGAAATAACTTGTAAAGCCAAATATGTCTCTAGCCTTTGAGCCTTTTAGAGATGCTATCGTTTTTATTACATCAGTGACAGAGATTTCTTGTATACTAAATACATCTAGAGAATTATATGAGATGTTTGAGATGCATTGTTAATTCTTCAGTTGAACTAATAAAAAATGCATTAAACATATTAACAATTCTGCTTAAATCATCTGTCAGTATACCATTTACTTGAAGTAGTGCATTTTTAAGATTATCAGCATTGTTGCATCCCAGTAGCTTATATTAAATTTTCCCATTTCCATTTGCTCCTTTTATAATGTCAATGTAAAAAATAGCTTTTGTTTTACGTATGTGTTTTATCACTTTATTCTTTAGTGATGTAAGAATCTGACGATCAGTTGTAGTTCCTGGACTCAAGGATTTCTTAAAGGCTCAATCTCTTTCTTTAATCAGTTTTAAAATGTCACTATAAAGTCAGGTTAAATTATATGTTTTTGTTTTCTAAACTTGCCTATTTTTGTAAACTGCCTTAAAATTTCACAGACACTTTTGATAAAGTTGTTAGTGCAAATCTCAGTATCATTATATTCCAATACATTAGACCAGTTTATTTGTTCAAGTTCAGTCATAAGATGCTGTTGCAGATGTTTAGGTATAAAAAGGTAGGATCTATGTTTAGTGATTATAGCTTGATGGTGCCTATTAAGTAGAAAATAAAATTGTGATCAGGGAGACCCGGTTAAAAGTTTTCAAAATTCTATCAGGTTTGTTATTGAAAATTAAATCAATAGTTGTTTTGGATGTATTTGTTCTTGATGGCCCATTTATAATCTTTGTTAAATTATACTTGTCAACAAGTTGTTTCAATTTGTCAGAATACACGCTGCACCCACTGTGGTCCCCAATGAATTCAAGCAGCAGTGCAGGATTTAGTGAGGACCTAAATATATCTCATTGCTAACACAGAGTGAGACACAGTACTTTACTTTATAGTCTACAGTACACTATAGCACACCCCAATCATGGGCAAGAGGACAAGACATCATAGAAAGAGCAAGCAAATTCCAGAAGCCAACAAAGCGTACCCACTATCTTTTTTTTTGCCATGAATGTGCAAAGGGATAAGTCATAATACCTGAATCATGTGTATGAAATCAAACTTCTTCATGTCTCCCTTGACTTTAACTTGCTTCACGTAGTCCTCACTGCTCATGATGTGCCATCCAAACGGGATCTTCTGAAGGCTGGCACTCTTTGCTACCAAAGCTTTACGATTGACATAACAAACAAACAAAAAACAACCACCAATAACATTGAGATTTGTGCTTTTTTTTATATACATCAGAGCACTCTAACAATAGTTACTGTAATCAAATTATTGATTACACTAATATGACTGCTTCTAGGAAAAGGAAAGAAGCGCCTGAAGAGAAAAAAGTCTCAAAATTGTAGAATAAAAACATTTCAACATGTAGTGTGAATGTGAACTGTTAATACCTTTGAAGTTGTCTGTGAGCTCAGAGCTGCCCTCCACAATGTCAGCAGTAATAGGAACAGCAGGGAATATAGACTGCAGCAGCATGAGAATCTGAGCATCTACCTCACCTGGAAGAAACCAGGAAGTAAGAAGATTTTGAATACCTGTGGCTCCAAATAATGCTTTAACCAAAGCATATAACAAAAACAATAAATAATAAGTCATGTAATAAAAAAAACATTTTAGACAAGCCAGATATATAGAAAAACATATAAAAGAATGATAAGACTGTGTGATACTTGTAGAGTCTTTTCATTCTTATCATTAACAGTGGCTTTGATGTTTGATAACATTGTGCAATAATCCCAGCGATCTCTGACCTATATTGATCACTTGTGTGGCCAAGCGCAATCTGCAATAGCTTTTACAGTGACTTGCTTTAATCTATGAATGCTGCCACAGACAGTGTTGTTATGAAATCGCTTGGTTGTACCTCTTTGAAGGGCATGTAATCATTTTAACTCATAACAATGATTTGCAAAGTTTTTTTCTGGCATGTCCCACTTAAGAAACCAAAAAAAAATTTTTTTTAATCAATTTTCAATTATGACAACAGATCCAAGATTAACTTTAGTGAAGTAAAAGTCAGCCTGACAACACCAGCAAACTTTATTTTCTCTACAAAATCATATTCATTCAGCTTAGTGTCATCACGTATTTTCCCCTTGGTGTCCATGCTCCACTTGCAGCAGCTCTAATTCCACTGGTTTATAACAAGTAAAGAAGCCAAAACCACCACAGGACACATGTATAATGGTTAGTATGTTACTACAATTAATATTACACCAATTGTTATATTTGATCACTTACCTGCACCACTTCCAACACCAAGAACATCTAGGCTGCTTTTACCTTCTCCAATTCTGCAACAACAATGAGAATGTTAATAAAAATTAAATATGTTGTGCTGTGTGTTACAAGCTTTATTTGCTTAATTTGTTAAAACAAAACAAAAACAAACAAAGTAACAGAATATGCTAGAAAATCATTACAGTCTTGCTAGGACTCAGAAGTATAGCCTACTAACAGGATATTATTAGGAATTAGTATTTTCTTCATGTTAATTAATCACAATGTATCACACTGAAACTGAAAAGGCCACAGTATTCCAGGAAAACATTGTTACAAAACTGTATTATGGAGTCTTGCAACAGCCTCTATGCTATAGCTGGTGCCAGACTGCATCATTGAAAGGATGGGCTTGCAGGTCAGTGGGTTGTAGACTTGACTCAGTTGCTTACTTAATTTTTGAAATAGCTTCACTCCTGAATGGTGGTCTATATAAGCTTATGAAAAATGATTATCTGAAAGCATGAATGCTTTTTACAGGTCTCTCTTTAAAAAAACCCCAATAATAATCAAAAAATATTTCCAAGGCTCAAAGTGAGAGCACTGTAACAGCGTAACATTTGCTTTGTAAAACCATCCAGTCCAATTTTAGTTATAAAGCACTTTTAACCACTCACAGGGGCCAAAGTGCTGTACAGTAGAAACTGTAAGAAGAAACCTCTAAATAATCAAAAACTCTAAAAGGAAAAGAGGGAAAAAAAAGTATATTTAAAAAGTCCTACGTACAATATTGTGGGAAATTCCATCTATTGCAAAGTATAAGACTACAGAATATCACAAAGCTCTTTATGCATTTTCATGTAGTAACTAAATCACTGAGGTACATTTAATCAAGTAAAAAGATTATATTCCTCTGAAATGCACTGGATGTTTGGGTATCAAGTGAATAAAGACAAGTATAAAGAAAAAACTAGAAATAAAGTAACAGATAAAAACATTATAACGAGTCACAGAGCAGCACCCATAAGGCTGATCCAATTTAGCACCAGATGGGTTATTTTGACACAGTAAGGACTAGATGAAAGAAATTGATTTGAGTTCTTGAATGGAAATTCGGATTGCATGTGCACTGCTGCTTGCATGAAATTGTAGGCAATTTCTTCTCCCTTTAAAAAGACATTTTGAAGTTAGCAGTACAGACCCTAGTGGGCTAAATTACCCCATGGAACAGTACACAACATAAGGAAGGCAGCAATTTCAGTCTGGGTAAGTAAGTAGATAACAACTTTCCACACACAGCTGTGACTCCTGTCCGAATTTTGACATTCCAATCCTTGTGTACAGTCATTACTGTATTGCTATGTGACCAGTCTGTTCCCTACTCTCGAACTATGGATTATGTGTGTGTGTGTGTGTGTGTATGTATATATATATATATATATATATATATATATATATATATATATATATATATGTATGTGTGTGTGTGTGTGTGGACATACTGTATATATAAGAAAAGCTCGGGCCCTCTACCTGGGAGCTTAAGGGTCCTGCTTAGTATCTTAGCTGTTCCCAGGACTGCGCTCTTCTAGACAGAGATCTCAGATGTCGTTCATGGAAACTGCTGGTGCTACTCTCCCAATTTGGGGGTTACCATGGGGACAACTATTACCTCTGTGCTATCCTTCAGCCCAGCTTTGACCAGCCATTTGTAGGATACTTCGATATAAGCCACTTCTTCTATCTGGCAGTGGTACATGCCGTGCAGGGGCCTGTCCTTCCATGATGGTTCCTGTTCTTTCTCCTCTTCTTTCTCAGGTTTATGCTGCCTGTGGTAATGACTAAGCATGTGATCAGTTGTGGTCATTTTCCTGATGTACTCATGGCTCTTTGTTGTTTCACCTAGGATAGTGGTTCTGACATTCACTAGTCCTTCCTTCCATTTAACGTGAGGATGCTGGATTTGGGGTGAAACCCTCCATGCATGGTGAGAAGCTTTCATGTCTTGATGTCAGTGGCTTCTATCTCCTCCTTTGGCCAGCTCATTATCACAGCAGAGCATCTGAAAACTGGCAGGGCATAGGTGTTGATTGTCTTGTTCTTCCCATTGAGCTGACTCTTCAGGACTTGCCTTACTCTGTGGAGGTACTTGATGGTTGCAGTTTTCCTAGCGCACTCTTCTTGGTTCCCATTTGCCTGTGAGATTCCACGGTACTTGTAGCTGTCCTCAGTGTCTGCAATGTTGCCTTCTGGTAGTGAAATCCCCTCAGTTCTGTCTACCTTCCCTCTCCTTGTTCCCGCCCAACTACACTTCTCCAGTGTAGTTAGGCTGGACTTCTCTGATGTCGTTGCTGTAGATCCTCATGGATCAGTGAATCAATATCTTGTTCACTCCTGGTATTCAGCTTAATGTTATCCATGTAGAGGAGGTGGCTGATGTTTGCTCCATTCTGTAGTCAGTGTCCATAGCCAGTCTTATTCATGATCTGGTTGAGGGGGTTCAAGCCTATGCAAAACAGCAGTGGGGACAGAGCATCATCTTGGTAAATCCCACACTTGTGACTTGTGCAATTGGTTGCTCTAGTGTTGTTCTCCACATTCGAGTCATAGGCTTTCTTGCAATCAATCCAGGCGGTGCGCAGGTTGGTCAGTCTGGTCTTACAGTACTGAGTGACTGGTCTGTTTACCAGTAGTTTTGCTCCTCTGATATCTCTGCCAATTCCTTTCAGGGCCCCGCTCATGTATTGAGCCATGTGCCTGTTCATCTTAGCTGCTATGATGCCTGACAGGAGTTTCCATGTTGTGCTGAGGCAGGTTATTGGCACTTGGTACTTGGATGGGACGGTCCCTTTTGGGGATCCTTGGGAATCAGGACCGTCTGAACTGAGCTGCCAGGCGCTCATGGCGTGCAGTTAGCTTCTTTAGCCAGTAGGTGTGAATCATGTCAAAGCCTGGTGCCATCCAAGTCTTCATATTTGAGACTCTTTCTTGGATGTCTGCCACTGTGATGGTTACTGTAGCCTGTTCAATGAGGTTGCCATTCATATGAATGGGTGAGTATGTCCAAACTTTTCACTGGTAAACCAAACTGAATTTGGATGTTGACAGAACCCATCCACTGAAAGCCAAACATTATAAACATCTGGCAGTGTTGTGCCAAAAAGTGATCATCGGCCAAAAAATGGTTGTTAGTAGTTAAACTGTTGTAAATGAGTTGCTGGCCTATCTTATCTTATCTCATCTTATCTCATCTTATCTTATCTTATCAAGTCATTTTGAGCCAGAAGGAACATTTCTGTCACAAGGTAGAAGCTGCAATCAGTTTTTGCCTTTTCCATATCCTTTATTTATCTAGGTAAAAAAAAGGTGTCATTGACATTAAAAGTGTATTTTTCAAGAGAGATGTGCCCAAGAGGGCAGCAGAAATTGTACAAAATAGAAATATAACAGTTTTATAATGATACTTTTTTTGGCCAAACAACTTGCAAAACAGCTAATTTCTTTATTAAATATATAAAACCTTTGTAAATCCATCTTGAAGTCTACAGTCTATTTACCAATATAAGCAAAGATATTTGAGCCCCCCCCCCCAAAAGCAAACAAACAAACAAAAAACAAAAGAAATCAAACAACCAAGCAAAAAAAAAAAAAGAAACAAGCAACCCCCCCCCCAAAAAACAGCAATCATCTTTCAGCAGGTAAGGATGTCAAAGGTAAAGTGTCACATGGAATTTCATTTCCCGCAGTACCTCTTAAATTCTCCTGCTAGGATGTTGTAAAGACACTGGACAATGGCCTTGTGTTCTCCTGAGTGTTCCAGATAAAACTGGAAAATGTGGACACTGTCGCCCTCATAACAAGTGTGCTGTGCTTCTGCAGCCATGACTGATTCCTGCAATGCATAGATATCAAACGCATAATGATAGAATAAGTTCTCAGTCTGCTTTAATTATTTTAGGTTCATTAGAAGAATGAAAAATTACCTTGGATAGCTGTAGTCTTTGTGGAGAATAAGAGCTCGTCCCCTTTGTTTAAGTTGTCTTTTAAATTGGGGATTTTTTCTTCCCTCCCACAAGTGGTCTAACTTCAAAATTGTCTCTCTAGAATAAAAATAGTGGATATTCCTGAACTGTTGGACTGGCTTGGCGAATGAGAACAGAGACCCAATTGCTCTTTCACCTCTTTTAAGTTGCGGAGTTTCTTTTCCCTCCCGCTGTTGGCTTCAAAGTTCTCTCTGCAGAATAAAAATAGCAGGCATTACCCAACCTTTGGACTGGCCTCACTTGCACCTAAACCTAACCAAACAAATGCAAAACAGAAAGTAAGTACAGCGAGAGGCCTGAACTACTGCTGCTGCTGCTGCACAGCAATATGTTCAAACACATGCACTATTTATGGACATATTGCTGTACTACTTATATTCATCTTAGCATATAAAGTATGGTTATTATTTGCTGGCAGTGTTGGTGTAAATATGTGTTAACCCTATCATACACTGTGGGTCTATATGTTTATTTAGCTGCTGAGAATTTACTCTTCAGAAAGAAAATACATTGTAATTCTTCAGCTAAAGTTGTAATTCTTTTTAAATCTAAAGTCTACTTACATTTGTAATTCTAAATCTAAAATCAACAGACAATAATCTACACTGTAAAAAAAACCCCATAATTTAACAAAATTCTATAAATTTTACAGAATGTTTTGAAATACGTGAAATATTGATAAAATCACAAAAACAGACAGTGCAATAACATGTCTAATGTCAAATAATGTGAAAAAATGACCTGTGAATAAACAGGATTTTTTCAACCCATTATTTTTCCACACTAAAGAGTAACATAACTTCGCGAATATGTCATGTTTATTTTAAAGATAAAACTGTTAGTTCATTGAATTTATTCTAGTAAATACATATCTGAAATCTGATGCATTAAATGCATAATGACACAGTAAATGTCTGTATTTCACATGGATTTGTTCATTAAATAACAGATATGTTGTGTCATCATGGAAGTTTTCGTCCTGGTCAAATGTCCAAACCACCTCAACTGGCACCTTTGGATGTGGAGGAGTAGTGACAAGAAAGCAGAACAAAAAAAACAAACAATAAATGGAGTATATAGCCTCGACAAGTACTAGTAAACTGTCAAACCAGTTTGCAGCCTGCGTATGCCTGATCATGCCTAATCTTTTCTTTGCTTAGAAGCTTAGCGTGCTCAGACCTGGATAGTACTGGATGGGAGAACAAAGGGTTATACAGCTGCCGTTTGGGCAGACTGTATCTCAGGGGGTAAAAAAACATCACCTGGTAATCAAGCCCTACCTGCACCAATTTGCAGGATTTATAACCTTTTCAATTAATTTTTTTACGGAGCATAAAATTTCCTGGAGCAAAAACACCAGTGCGAAAGAAGAAAAACACCAAATGCATTGATTTTGTTTTCCTTTTTGTCTGTACCTTTCAATGGTACTGTTTATATTCATTTTATATTCATCTTAACTACGTTTTTTTTTTGTGCTTAAATACTAACTTAAATAATGAAAGTGATTAGTGATCAGGTACTTTATTTTGGAACTGTACATTTTAAATGCTCACTGTGATTTACATTTCAGTAGATAAAGTTGTCCTCAAGATGGTGCCAAAAGTTCAGCTTTATCAGTGTTTGCCTTCAGCCCCAACAAAGAACAGCTGCTGCCACTGTGCGTGTGAAAATCTAATCAATACATTGTCTTTACCACTTTATAGATACCAGTGGTATAAGTTGTTGCACTGAAAAGGAAATTTGGCCTCTAAATAGATTTAAGTTCAATAAGGTCATAATGGTTTATGGGAAAAATCCCCAAGTCAGTCACAATGCTGTGTTTATGAAGAAAGTACTGATCTCAGAAAATATTAGTTTTAGTAGTTATTAGTAGACCACTAGGGCCTACAAACTGTAGCACATTAAAAACTATATGACAGTAAAATCTAAAGCTAATGTCTGAAGCAGTTTAGGACTTTTTTGTGGGGCTATTTAAGAAGATCATAACAAATAACAGTTATAAGCAATTAATTTTGAACAAGGCTAGATTTTATAGAACTATTAAAAAACACTCTACAAACAGCAGTCCACACATTAATTATTTTATTAGTAAGTAAAACAGTTGAATGGAAGCAGGTGTGTACAGAAGTGCTATTGTAAAACATTTTTCTTAAAAAGTCTAAAAAAATGTCTAGCTTATATACATCAAGGGCAAAATTAATTCAACTATGTTACCCATCTACTGCTTGCATTTACTGTACTGACAGTATATATTTTTTAGGAGAGCTGGTCTAGTATTATTGCTTCAAGGTTGTTGTTAAAGATAACTTTACCATTGGACTCCACACTACAGCCTGGGTGCCGAAGCATCTCCAGGACACCAGCTTTGAGCTCAGGTGAAGCTGTATTACTGAAATCCAACACCTCAGTGAGAAAATCAAGAAGCAGCTCTCCTTTCTCATCCCCTTCAGTGAAACACTCGGTGATATCCATCTGAGATGGCAGCTCATAGCTCTGGTAGCTCACTCCCTTGGAGTTCAGGAAGCTTTTGATGTCTCCAGTGGTCACACACTGACTTATTTCCAGATTACAGAGCTCTGTTTTGTAGGTCTGCCACAGCTTTCCCCAACCACTCTCCCCTGGAATAGATGCCACGAAAATGAGACTATACTACAAGCAATGACAATTTGACAAGCATGTGTTTAGCATGGCCACCATATTAATCTATCATGTTAGCATGTCTAGAATTGGCTAGAAGCTGGATCATACTTTATTGAATAAGCATAAATGAAAAATGAAATGCTGGTGGTACAATGCGGAGAGAACTCATCCTCATATGCATCAGAGCAATTCGTTCACCATGGAGATGCTTACATGGATCACGGTGCTGTATCATAGCTCAGGCATTTAATAAATTCAGAGGAAAGACTCAGTCAGAGGGAAGAAGGAAATAACAAAAAGCTTTAGCTCCTTCTTGAGGATTACATTCAGAGCCTTGTTTACATTTCCTGTTAAAGGTTTTGTCTTGATTGCAGTAAAAGTTGTACTTTTCTGCATCTTCACTTTTATAGATTCAAATTTGAGGAGTTAAAGCTCAACATGCACTAAAGATGTTGAGGGATTTTGGGAAGATCTGTGCGTGCCAGCAAACGGTCTCCCTTGTTGTCTGTTATATTTATGGACTCGTTACTGCTGACACGGGGGAAAAAGGTCAGACTAATATCAAGGTATATTTTTTTTAATGAAGGAGTGGCTGTGAAGAATCTCATTTGGGGTGAGATTGGTTTTGGGCAGCATGGCAGCGTGAGATAGTGTCTGAGAGCAGGTGTCTTAGAAAATTGAGTTTTGCCCACTTATTCTTCAAAGCGATAAATTTAAAAGTTTTTACTGAATTAAATGGAAATAAATAAGTTAAAGCAGCAGTTTAACTGCTGCTCCATATTCTGAAGTGATATATGTATACTATATGGTAACTGAAAGCTGGAAAGGGTTTTTCCCATATTTGGTCATTTCAGTGAGATGGTGGTTTAAACTTTCATCTCAAAGTGTACTGTAAGTGTAAGCAATATGTTCACTGACTATATGCAATGTAATGAGATCATCCACATCAGAGAAACATCCACTTACCAGACACTAGAATTATGACAAGTTTCCCATTTTTACCAAGAAGACTCTGGAAGAATCTGACAGTTGCTTCGGGATCCTTCTCATAGTACAGCATCTGTCAATTTTACCACAGATAATGAGCTACTAAGTGCATTTATAGAATGCTTAATTATAAAGCTATGCCAAACAGATGTTCTAATTGGATTTATTGCTGCCAGTTGCCAGAAAATATAACCCAGCGGTGTAAAAAAAAAAAAAAAATACACAATCTGTGGTCATCAAGACCAACCTGTATCATGTGAATGAAGTCCACTTTCTTAGTTATCTTTTCTGCTTTCCAGTGCTCCTCAAACTCAGAGGCAGTCATCGTGTTCCAGCGGAACTTGACGTAATCTAAATCTGGTTTCTGTGACACTAAAGCTGCAGACAGATGATTACAAGTTAACACTGAAATAAAGAAATTTTTACAATTTACACTGACAGATTTTTTTCAGGCCATATTGGAGATGACACTTGTCACAGTGATAAGAGTATTTGAGTAATTTAAAAACAACTCAGTTGTTTTGTATCACACTTCATTAGTAACGATAGAAACCACTTAGCACAAACACACAGAGGCTTTCGAGAATGATCATGAACACATTAAAATTAAAATGTCACACTGTGACGAACTCTTAGCAGTGCGCGCACCCGTCACTGATTCCCAGCACAGCAGTGATTCAACTTATAGTAAGTTCATAGAATCATTTACATGAGTTAATTGCATCTGCAGTCGTAGGCTGGTAGGTCTTTTGTGGGAGGAGTGCTGCTTTTCCAGCAAAACACAGCAGGTTCATTTAGTCTATTGATATGTCTCTGTGAAAAATGTAAATTTTATGCATTATATTTTATTTGTCTATGTAAACGCTACGGTGTCCTTAGACTGAACTTTTCTACTTTTCAAAGCGACTTTTTCTTATATTTCATATTTCTATTTCTTACATGTTGTGCAAACTGCAACAAAGACAGCACCAAGCTTACTAGTAGGGACTAATACAAAGAGAGTCACCTGAAAGGTAAAGGCCATGAAGTACACACCCCAAGAGAACTGCCCTAATTGTTTCACAACAAATGGCAATCCACACATTTATCAACACACACACATGTATATTCATACAACTTCTTATTTAATGAAGAAATCTGCAAATCCTCTGCAAAGCAGATCATGTGCCAAAAATAATAAATATTGATTTGCATTTATTATTGCTTCATTTGTAATTACTTAGTTTGTTTCCGCTATCTCGGGGAGACCTAAACACTTGTGTTTTTCTGTGAACTGCTGAGTTAAAGACACCACATAAGATTTTCAACATGCTTTGCAACATTTTTTTAATGGGCAAGATTGGCTCACATTAAATACCAAGAACAATAACAGTAAAGAAACTGTAAAAGTCAACACTAAGGAACCAATGAATTATTGCCTTGAATGTAGTTTTTAACCAAATATCTTATGTATAGGAATTCTGTGCGAGTGACTGGTTGTAGCTGTAACGTATGCAAGGATCCTGGTCAGAAAACTGCAGACTAGAAACTAGCTGCCAACAGTTCAGCGTTTTACTCAAAGATGCTTCAGATGGGATGATTCTTGTGAACATTAAGGCCAAATTCAACAGTAGGATTGATGCTTAATTGACCAGTCCCCTACAAATATGTAAATAAATCAATTACTAATGCATTAGATGCAAAAGCCAAGGGCTACTTTAATGTCTTTCCGCCATTAAAAATACAAAAAATATCCCTTTTGCTGTTTATTTTGGAGCGCATATGAATACAGAGATTTATTCTGTGTTATATGAGAGAAGTGTGTGCCTATAAAGACTGTACCTTTGTAGCTATTTATCTGCTGGCAGCTAGGCTCCACCACCTCGTTATCCACTGTCACCTCTGGGTGCTTCTTATGGAGCTCAGAGAGCATCTCTAGGTCAATCTCACCTGAAGGCACAAGCACAGTTTTTATTTGGAAGACAAAGTTGCAGACACAAATTTGACCCACTTTCCCACAGTTCGCAAACTGTTGAAAATACTTGAAAATGAAATTTTCCACTTTTAGCCAAACATATCAACATCAGTTCAAATGGTGCAGGAAACAGCTAACAGCAGGTTTTAGTTTAGCAGAAAATGACTAATTTTATGTTTCAGTAATTACAGAAGTGAAAAAAAAAATCACTCAACACCACCATGGAAGATGGTTATCATAGTGATACCCCTTTCACTATCATGTAACCAGGGATTTCCCTCTAATTCTAAGTGGAGGTGACAGGTTGCCATGTACAAAGGAGCTCATCTAGACATGTGTTAAATCTTTTAGATTGAATAATATCTTTCAGGGGAGTTTGCAGTCATTCTAATGCATTTTGCAGTCCAAAAGAGAATCCGTAATGCTCCAATATGATTCTGACATGACAGCTCTGTAAATTAAAAAGATTGGTGGAGACATAACCAAAGGGTAACAGCACTCTGGGGGCATGTGCTGGGTTTGCTCAGGAAAAATATTAACCTTGCCATATCACGGGCACTGAAAACAATGTGCAGTAAAGCTATAGAACAGCGAGGTCACGTTATCTGGCCAAGGTTGAAGACTAACCTCAAACTAGACAGATGTCTGCAAACCCTTGACAGTGACAATAAGGGCAAAGTTTTTTGTTTTTTCTCTGTTGCAGACATAAATAAAAGAGATGCAATAACAGCAGTTACAGAAGGCTTACTCAGTGTCTTCTCACTTTCAATGTTGCACGGTCCGCTCAGTTATTTACTGTCACATTAAGACCAGCGGTAATAGTGCCTTCTTACCAGCTCCACTTCCAACTCCAATGATATTCAGATGCGACTTTCCATCTCCAATGCTGAGGGGAGAGCAGATAAAACACTTCAGTAAGGCTCACATCCTGCAACCTGCGACATGTGGGTCACATTTTTGGGCTTGTAACTGTCAGTTCTACCTGACACTTGGGCATGTGAGATATTCTGAAGTAGCGACTGAAAAATCTACAGATACCAAGGCTTTGATTGTTGCTGTGACATGTTCTGTCACTCACGGTCTGATTTTTAATAACACTTTCTTCTACACCTTTTAATTTACTCATGAGTCATATCTTTCCAGATTTCTCTCCGATCAGCTTCTTAGACCTTCACAGAGGAGGAGAGGGTTTGTTTCGGTTTTCTGCAGCATGTCAATTGCCTCCTGCAGCTTATATCAACAGAAAATGATACAGGAAGAGATGGAATTTCCGTAGCACTCAGTCATTGTCACTGTATTTCATAACCATGCACATATTATTTGGCTGGTTAATCTAGTATGTAGGCAGTCCTTACATATTCCATTTTGGGATGTAGTTCAGTCTTTGACACTCAGCAATGCTGACTGTTTTCAGCGGTATTATGTTGACTGATCGACACAGCTTAGTCACTTAATGGTCTGTGTGCTTCAGAGCTCCCTTTTCACACTGTATTTTATCACATTTCCTTACATATTCAAAAAGGGTCTAAAAATTTAACTAGGTCAGGTTTATACATGATCAGCAACATTAAAACTAAAGACAGGGGAAGTAAATAATATTGATCATCTTATTACATTGTAATTATCTAGGGTCTGGGCATTTGTGAGCGTCTTATTTAGACCTGTACCACCCATCTAAACATTGCCCAACTGCTCGGGAATGCCTTAAAGAACATGACAAAGGGCCTAAAGTGTCTGCTCAGGCTTCAAACTCCCTATATGCTTAATCCATAGGATGCGTTCTATTTTAAAATATTAGTGGGTGGTGTCCCCTAAGATTAATCAGCTGTTCTCGAGTGTTAATAATCAATACTGATTCAATAATTCTTTGTTTTTTCCTGCCGGCTGCTTAAAGGTCAAGACCATCTCCTGATTTATGGTACTCTAGTTTATCAGGAACAATGTCAAGTCATATGTTCACCACAGTTAAACCTGACTGAGGTTTTGAGGCTAGAACAAATGTTTCGGTTTTGGTAGTGAATTATTGTTTAACTTTTTTGATTCTTACATTCAGCTGTGGTATAATGCATTCAATGTTGAATAGCATGGTTATGTGGATTCCACTCAAAGCTGTGTGTGGTGGGATTACCTGGCCAGTATGTCGGGCAGTTTATTGTGGATGAAGTCCCGCATACACTGGTGTTCAGAGGAGCGCTCCAAAAAAATCTGGAAGGATTTCTGGTATCTGCCATCATCATTAACCAGACTCCTCAGTGAAGATGCCATGGCACAGATCTGGAAAAAATTAGTTTGCATATCTTACATTGGTGGCCAATTAATGCCGTAATCATTTCAACTTTATCAAAATGAGATTTCTTTCTTCTATTTCTACTTCACCCCAGCTGCTATTGTTCTTACCTATAGGAATACTAGAGCTGAGCATGCCTCCCAACACTGGCAGGCCTGAGCAGTCATTACAGAGCAGCCTGTGTTTTTAGAGAAATGGCTCAAAAAGTGAGAGCACAGATTCTACAGCAGTGAGCCACTGCTCTCAGATGGTATGCCACTTGTAGTTTACCAAAACATCCCACTTTCCAGCTGCAAGAGCTGCTTGGTATTGGCTGGCCACCACTGGATTGTGATCAGATACCTCTGTAAATCTGAAACCAATCCAGGAACCAAAAAAACCCCAAAAACCCAATGGTCTAACTTTGTAACATGTAACTTCTTAAAAAGTATACCTGTATTGAAAATGCCCTAGAAATAAATGGCTTTTAATCAACCTTGAAACAATACAAATACTTAAACAGCAAACAATAGCTGAAATCATTTTTAATCAGCAGTCTGCAGCCAACTTAAACTGAACCAATGTTCAACACTACTGTTGATTCCTATTCCCTTTTGCACCCATGATCAATATTGAACCAGCACTGACATCACTACTAAAGGTCAACAGAACTTCTCTTTCAACTGATGTTGAACACAGCAAATTACTAATAATACTGCAAACTATTGTCCTTCTTTGTCTACAGCTGGGATAAATGTTGTAATTGTGTTAAAAAATATATATTTAACATTACAATTTAACTTTAGGCTCTGTCTAACATGTAAATAAAAACACACAATGAGTTTAATCAGTTAAAAACAGTTAATTTATTTATCAATGTTAGTTTCAAATAGTCTTTTATGAATTTACTCCAACATTTCTTCCAGACTGGGCGAATGTCCTCCCTCCGCCCGGTCTGGATCGTAGCTGCGAGCTGCCTGGGTGAAGTAGAATTGTCGAGACTGCCACGCAGACTATTTGATGAGTCAGACTGTCTGCGAAAGAAAACACAAAAGCTACACATTTATAAAAGATGTGAATAAAGCATATGAAAAATAATTTAGATTTGAACTTTTCTATTTACTCTTTCTTTCTCCTAACTTATCCTAGCTACTGTCATCCAGATTATCAGCTATATTAACAAGTTACACGTAACTTCACAGTTAATGACATTTTAGAAGTCTCTAATAATGACCAAATTTCTGTATCACTGTGTAGTGCTTGTCAATGTACACAAAATATAACCGATTATTAAATATAAAATATATATATTTTCCACCATACAAATACTAGATAATAACTGAATGCTTACCTGATGCATTCACAGTTGAGCTCTCTGGGGTGCAGTAACGTTGTCTACCACAGGGTCAGCTCCACCGTTAATCAGTGACTTTTCCATACATTTTCTGGGTCAGTTATAAATGACTTTCCAACACTGGGCAGAATGGGAAATGTGGCAGACGTGATACTATCTTTAATTTCTTCACCAACAATAAATCCATGACTTTTCAACCTCATAGTTGTCCCCTGATCGGCTACAAATAGACGTTCAATCAATTATAACCAGAACAGCTATGAATCAGTGTTACTCCAGTGTCACCACACTCTAAGGTTTCATTGATATTTTAACGCTAATCCAATATTAATTTAATACTTAGATTTCACTCTCAACCATAACCATGATTCAGATGAAAAGTCAACATTTTTTCAGTCTTCCTGCTGTTCTCAGTGATCAAATACCGCAGAACGCTTTCCTAAATCCAGATAAATGTGGGCTGGGATTACCTCTCTGTTAGCTGAGGGTGGTTCAAACATTGTGGAGCTGCCTTTACAAGCAGCTCCAAAATGAGAAGTTTCAAAAGCGTATAAATAAGAACCAGGAAGTCTTCCCATTCCGGTATCGGGCTATTTTGAACACATTTTAAGTAAATGTATAGTAGAAACAAAACATTCACAGCAATACTTGGTCACTGGTATCAAATGAAACCACGTAAAAAAGGGTGATAGTCGGACAGTCTGATCACCAGCCAGGAGTGGCCCAACCGATATCAAGCGGGGAAGTGGGTACTTGTGTTGATAAAATACAAAGTGCATACCACACGAGAGAGCTGTAGAGAATTGGCATATGCCAGCACAGCAGGAGTGGGCACGCCACCGGCCGCGTTTGGTTCCCGGCATCTTTGCCAGTAGCAGCGGAAACACAACAGCGCACAGAAAGAAAAAGACTCTGCTGCGTCCCTCGACACGTACGCAGGTGGTCAGCATAATTGAAAGCCAGCTGTTACTCGCTCAACATATGTCACTGAGCCAGTTTTACCATATTTGTTTAGCAGCAGAGAGATTTAGCTCAAATACGGTAGCTTTCACTTACATGTGCAGAACTGAATCCGGATGTCTGCAGGCTGGAATGAACCCTCCCACCAGAGTCTCAGCGTGGTTTTATGCAGGGCGAAGAGCGAGGGACGGAGGTCGGCAGACCCATGTGTCAGATCATGTTATAAAAATATTATGTCATTATCTTATTACAAATAATGTTTTATTAAAATATAGTTTAATATGTATTAAACTAAGCTACTGAAATGCTGCTAAAATAATCTATCATTTTCAAGCCCCCAGGAGAGATTCTGAGATTCCTTCTAGTTACATGACAGTACTCCAATCCTGCACTTCCACAAGAAAAAGCTGACAATTTATTTCAGCTTCTAACAGTTTCTTCTTTAGGGAAACCAGTGCATAGAAAGAATTTTACATTTTTAGACATATTTTCATAAGTTTTGTCCGAGTTGTGATGTAAATTATTATGTATTTTCTCTAAAAGACTCCTTATACCGTTTAGAATGAGGCTATATCATTTACATTCAAGGAAAGGGAACTGAGTAAATGTCAGGTCTTGTTTGTGACTTCAAGATTGCCAGAATAAGGAATAGAAATCAAATTAGACCTATGCCATGGATCCCTTTTAATATGCTTTTAACCTATAGGAGAAAATCCTGGGGCTTAGTGCCGTTGGCCTGCAGTGGTTTATAGCCTAGCGGTCAGACATTATACTAGAACCACTTTCATTGCAAGGATGCTAATTTGGTATTTTTGGCTTCAGCTATTTTTTGTGACATGAAATTCTTATTATTCACACATTTATTTGAGGCATGTATTGTATAACCACTCATATTTCACATCAAAAGAAATATAATTATAGTGGTAATATATCCATAATCTTATCCTGAAGTGCAATGCTGTGAAGCATCAAAGAGGCTGATCTATTACATGGGTTCATGATGAAAAAGAAGCATCTCAAATTGTACTATTTAGCCACTTAATATTATTCACATAACTGACTGAGCTAAAGTCAGCTGAACAAGATAATTCTTTGGTCAGTGTTATTAATTTTTTGTGTGCTGCAGCCTGGCATTGCTTCCAGTGATGGTATGGAGATATATGAAAATAAGATATTGGAGCGAGAGCATGGTGCTTTGTTTTTGTTTTGCAAAACAAATTGAAATATACTAATTTTGTGTTATTCAAATGCTGTATGAAAACCCCATTTAAGTGGAGGTTATACTGGTTAGCTTGCACTGTTATGATAAAGTTTAATGCACTATGTTGAACTGGTTACATAAGATAAGGTGTTTTATTGTCATTGCGCAGTACAATGACATTTTGTTGGAGCTTCCAGGTGCCAAAATAACAAACACTAAGAGATAGAAAATAAGAAATATAAATGAAATAAATAAGGATGTTATATTTAAAGTGCGCAAAGGCAGTATGAACAGCAAATAAATGGTGTATTTAGAACACAAAAGTGGTGTAGTGGATGTGCAAAGAGATTGTCCCGCTGGTTTGATATGGTCAGAGTTCAGCAGTATAACAGCTCTGTGGTAGAAGCTGTTTTTTAGTCTTGTGGTTTAGGCGTACAGTGTCCTGCAGTGCCTCCTAGAGGGCAGGGGTGGGGGTGGGGGGGGTGAAGAGGCAAGGTCCCGGATGTTTGCTGTCCTGTAAATGTCCTCTAGTCTGGGGAGCTGGAGTGTTTTCCTGTTGTCTGCACTGGAGAGAACCATACTGAGATGCAGCATGTGAGGCTGGACTCGATGGCTGACCTGCAGAAGCTCACCAGCAGCTGTTGTGGGAGTCGTGCTCTCTTCAAGCACCTCAAGAAGTGAAGCCTCTGGAGACCTTTCTTGACCGATGCTGTGGTGTTGACAGTCCAGGTCATGTTGTGGCTGATGTTGACCCCGAGGCACTTGATGCTCAAAATAACCTCCACTCTCTCGCCACTGATGGTGATGGGGCGATGGACGAGAGGCCTCAGTCTCCTGAAGTCCAGGATCATCTTCTTCATCTTTGCTGTATTGAGGATGAGGTTGTTCTATTGGCTCCAGTTCTCCAGGTTCTCGGCCTCTGTCCTGTAGGCAGCTTCATCACTGGATGTGATCCTGCCTACCATGATGGTCTTGTCTGCAAACTTTATGATGGTGTTGGTCTCATGGGTGAGTTTGCAGTCCTGTGTGTAGAGGGAGAAAAGGAAGGGGCTCAACACACAGCCCTGTGGTGCACCGGTAATCAGAAGGGTGATGCTGGAAGAGACCCATCCCTCTCATGTGCACAGTCTGTGGTCTGCAGGTGAGGGTGTCCTGAACCCAGCTGCTCAGGTGTGTGTTGAGGCCCAGGAGAACCAGTGTGGTGGTGAGTTTGTGGGGGGATGATGCTGATTAGATTCACTCACTAAACTTTACCTTGTCTAAAGGTTGGAAATCAGCCACATACCTCATGTAACATCTGTTTATATCTTATCGAATTCAGCTGACTAAATCCACAAAGAGCAGTGGATATCTGAGCGTCAGCACAGGTCAGCTGATCACAGTGTGTACACAAAGAAAAATCTACTGAAGCTCACAAACTAATTAATATGTGACTTATTTCCTTTTCCTTACCTACCAAATCCCACTTTAATCCCTGGTGATGAGCGGTCATGCTGTAGCTGGGAGAGATTGTACTTTGGAATGAAACTGGTAAACAATCATTTTGGGTGCCCAATGTCCAGTCTTCAGCAGATTTATAGTGATTCAGAAACTGATGAAGGCAGGCTGATTTGGGAATATGCTCAAGCACAGGGTGATATGACTGTAGTATATTCAGATATATAAATACACCTGTCACTTTCTGACAACTGTAACGCTGCCACAGGACAAAAAAGAAAGAAAGAAAAAGACTATCACCGCTGGCTTCTAATGAAAAGAAAGTCTTTAAACTGGAAGACAAAGGAGTTTAACAAAGCTAAGATCAACAACTTGTTGAGAGACACAGATGCACTGTCTTGATTTTCTAATATCGAAGCCCTTTTTTATTGTGTCAATTGTGTCACTATACAAGATATACTGTATACTGTGTCTGCATATGCAGTGTTGCATATGTGCACTCACTAACACATATCCTTGGGTCTTTTATTTCTGTTATATTAGTTGCAGTCAAGTATAGTTGAAGTATAACAGGCTGATTTACGATTTCAGATTTTATAATTGGCACATTTTCAATACATGTATAATAACTGTTCAAGCTATTGTGCTTGAGATTTGAAGTTTATTATCAGTTTGTTGCTCTCATTTTTCCTGTCTGTGCTGGCGCTTTGTGTCTTTCTGAATATCTCTATCACACAAACAATCCAGTGCAGGTAGGAGGAGATGAAGAATAGAAATGCAATTGTTTAATTTTAGGAATGGTGTTTTACAACCTTGGATTCTTAGCAAGCGTAATGCACTCACCTGCAGGCAAATACAGACACAAATAGCCTAATTACTTTTTTGGTGTGTATCTCAGTTTGCAATTGCCCCAAGAACTCTTGGCATTTCACGGGATTTACTTGATATCTTTTGCCTCTAAACGGTGACTGAGGTAAATTTAAATCAATACTTCATCATTTTTCCAGTGCAGCATAAAAGAAAGTTTTATTGCAATCATCCGTTTTTTTTGACCATTTTGGAACATTAAACTTTCAGCTTGAACAAAATACTCTTGCTAACTAAAATGAAAAGTGCTGACCTTATTACAACAATTTGTCCTCACTTCATCAACTCCATCTGTAAGCTAGGATTTTTATTAATTACATAGGCTTGCACCATTTTATCCTTCTGACCTCACTGTTCTCCATGTTCCAACTTTGCACTCTAAGATCTCAGTTTGCTGGGTCATATAATCATCAAAAATGGAAGTCAGAAAGTTAGTGGGTGGACTGGAATAAAGTCCTTCTTGTCTCCTTCTTGATTAATTACATACTGAGCTGAACTGTGAAATTCAGTACCAGATATTTATTAATCTGTCTTTCTATTCCTAGAACACCTATCAAAATACACACACAAGCACATGCTTAGTCTAGTGTGCATTTGTTGCGCAACAGCTAGACAGTGTTACCTGTCTAGTGTGATCGTTTATGTGATAAAAGCTACTTTGAGCTGCTTCCTTGCCACAAGAGATCACCACAGCAGGTAGCTCAGCATATTTGATTTTGCTGGGTTTTATGCCAGATACGCTTCCTGATACAACCCCAAAGGGGATTTATGTCTCTGGCTGGAATCAACCCAGCAACTTTTCACTTACCAAGCAAATGGGTTAACCACTAGACTATTGGAAGCATGTGATGCCAGGTCATATTTGAAAAAAGCTGCAGCCACTCAGTTCTGTGGTCTTGTTCTAAGGCACAATGGTCTTTTGGGCTAAATACCAGTGTCAGCATAACATGTTCACAATTACAATACTTATCTACCATGACATATTTGCTGTCTTCACCATCTCACTTTAATGTGTTAACATGCAAGCATTTAAAAAATTGGCTCTAAGAAATCTTTAGTTTGTCACGCATTCAGTTTTGTTCTGATGATACTGGCAGATTAAAAAGAGGAAATTAGAGAAACCTAGTACTTGGTTGTTCATTGAGTATTTGCTTTGATATTAAACACAACACCACAAATGGGTGGGGGGCACTTTACAATAGCCATCATTAACTAATGGTAAATTGATTGTCAGTTTACCATTAGTTAATACAGCAGTCCGATGGTTTGCATTGTCAACACAGCAAGATGTTGCTAAGTGATTGCCTGGGTTGTCTCCGGGTACTCCGACTTCCTCTCCCAGTCCACAGACAAGCGCGTTAGGTTAATTGGTGATTCTTGACCACAGGTATGAATGGTTGTCTGTCACTCTGTGCTAGCCCTGTGATAGACTGGTGACCTGTCCAGGGTGTACCTTCCTGCTGGGATAGGCTCCAGCCCTACAGCAATCCTGAATTGGACAAGTGGAAGAAAATGGATGGATAGATTTGATGGATGGATGGATGGAAGAAATTATTTTGTTTTGTAATTTTTGGTTAAAATTCGACAGCTTATGACTAAGATGCATCTCATAATCAGAATGACAGTCAAAGGTTCCAAAGAGCTCTGAGACACATGCAGCCACAGTACAAAAGCTATATTTGTTCAACTGTATTTGTTCAACTAGAGAGCAAGTAGCTGAATCAGGCAGTAGTAGTTTTAAGCATCTACCATCCCTAACCCCTAAACTTCAACCTGCAACTTACAAACTGAATAAATTAATAGAGTCATAGGCAGCTGCCCTTGTGTTCAGTCTTCAAGAAATGTCATAATTTATCAGCTTCAGCAGGACTAGTGATTAATACTGACTGCAGGGGAGTCTCATGCAATTAAACCCTGATAGATAAACCTTGATGTGATTATCCTAAAGGCATGGAGAATAGTGGTGATCAAGAGACCTGCAATGAGGCAGGGACATGCAGCTCATTTTGAATGTTTGAATGCAGCTGGCTATTTCTGAAAGAGCATCTTACTTGTAAAAGAGCAGTCTTATTTGTAACATTGCTTTCCCTTTATCTCCCAGAATCTGCTGGCCAACAATGTCTAATACATTCATAAAGTAAGTAAGATTTTTTTTTCTTCTGGAAAATACATTAACAGATTAATTTTAAGAAGGCAGAAGGAGGAAAACTCCAAGAATTGCTTCACTTTTCTGGGCTGTAGATTAGAACATAATAAATTAGAAACAAAAGATAATAAGACTTCGTTACTTTAAAACATTAAGCACTGATCATACTAAACATTCATTAAGCTCGAACTCTACCCAGACTAACTACAGGATACAGCATTTTATTAGAATCAGCCAGCTTTCGTATGATAGACAAATAAAATTAATTAAAATAGCCATTTTCATTCTGCTCACAAGCCTCCACTAAAATCTGCAAATATGTCTTGAAAGCTACTAAAATGAGATGAATAGAACATGACAAGATCAGCCCACATCTTTGCCACAGATCAGATGGCCGTGACACAAGCATTTGAATTCAACCCTCTCTTAAACAAAAGTGACAGTCTTAAATAAATGAATTAGATGAGACAAAAGATTTAAACACTGTTTCCCTGCAACCTGCTTGCATCCTGCGGGACTATCGGACTGGGAATCTGACTGGAGGGCAAGATGAATCTTATCAGCAGCTTATCTATTCTGGGCTTTGCCTCTGAGCCTGTATGAGTAATTAGAATTTATCAGGACTTGAAAGTCAAGGAGCCAGATGGAGATCACAGGAGAACAAGAGCATCCCTCTAAAAATATTTTAAAAGGTGCACCAAAGAGGGAGGAAGACGGCGCTTTGATTTCACATGGTTCCACAATTTATTTGCATTTTTGTCCAGCTCTCCATGTACACACAATAAAAATACAAGCAGCATGATGCTGTAAACAATGGGTGAACATACTTTTTGTTTTTTGGGACATAACCCACAGAGTTCTCTTATCAAGTCAGGCTGTTCTTTGTTTGATATGGTAATTAATTAGTAGGTTTTCTGAAAGTTTTAACTGAAGTTTTACTTTTATTATTTATCCTTATAATATGTGTCATTTACCATATGTCACTTTATTGGCCAGATATTTGAAATACTATGTAAATTAAACTATTCTAAAATGTTTGGCAACTTGTAAAACAGAATCTTTGCAAGGCCACTTGGAGCATGTTCTGCCAAAATGGATCTAGCATGCCTACATACAATCAGTTCTTGAAATACAGTCATGTAACAACCATATTTGCACAACCATAAAGATTATAGAGTTCCTGATAAAATACATTCAGAAGAAAGGTCAGATAACACGAGACCAAATCTTCAGTTAGTGTTGGCAGAACAAGAAACAACATAAACTCTGGTCAAAGTCAAAATTCCCCAATACTAGGAACTTAATTCTCCACTGGGCTGTATGAATATTGCACAAAAGGAAGGTAAAAATGTCTAGAATCTACCAAGATGCTGTAAGTAGAAATATATTAAAAAAATCACAGGGCTGGGGGAAAAAAAGCCTTTACAGAGAAAATAAAATAAGAAGTTGCCTGATACGTGCTCACAAATATTTGGTATTTGCCATCTTTTATGTCTACAGCCCTGTATTTATGGTACAAAAATGAAAAAAAAGAGGTAAGAACACAATATTTTCAAAGAACAGTTTTCTTTGTGCTGTGCAGGCCTTGTATTTGGATATAAAATGAATAAATGACAGAATATATGACATCCTTTTGGAGAAAATAAAGCGCATCTGCTCTGTTAAAGCACTGTGTGTGATCCAGTGGATAATTCGTCCTCTCTATGCTCCTGCATGTTTTGGTGATTAGTCCTTTCTTGCCTTGCATTTAGTGAAAAAGTATATAGTGCTTAACAAATTTATTAAATCACCACCCAGTATAAGGTTTGTGCCACAGCTCGCATAAATTAACAGTACTGGTAAATACAGAAACCATTTTTTATGTTTCTGTAATGGTTACCTCACCAGTATGGGCAAGCTGTTCCATTAACATATTTTTTATTGCTAAATATAATTATTCTTGGCATCAATGAATTTTCAAATTTACTATTTTACAAAAAAAGTTGAAAAAAAAGTAAAGCACATTATTATTATTTTTTATTAAGATGCCAAATTACAGTTATTTATTTGTATCCCTGAACAGAGAAGTTTTAGTGGTTGAATGTTATGCTTGATTAATTTCCGAAAACTCAGAGAACTCCAGTGTTCCATCTCAAATTTGGATATAAAAACATGAATTCAATTTATTACTTGCTCAGTAAATCCCAATATAATTTTGTTTTTTACATATTTCTAAAATATTTGTTTTTTCTTGTTTTCAGGTGGTCTAATAAATCTGTTAAGCTCTGTATATGAGGTATGATCTTTATCATACAGTACCTCACATACATGTATGCTGGTATTACAGAATTTAATTTGCATTCCGTGCGATGTCGCACTTGTCACCAAAATGGTCTGCCATTTTTGTTTCTTGAAAAAATTACATCACTCTGACCTACTTCCTCAATTTTTGTCCTCAGTGGCTGAGCATCCAGGGAGAATTAGGGAGGAGAAATTACTGCATCATTGTATTGTTAAACTCAAGGCAAGCCCGCATTTGGTTTTCACATATACACAACATATGGCATCATCAACAAAACACAATCTGACAGCAAAAACTTGCATTACAATTAAAACACTAGAAAAGTCATTTGAAAGGAAAACGGAATCAGCACTAACGTAGTGCATAGACCATCGTGTTTATTGTCAGAAATTCAAAAAAAGGCTGTTTAGTTTACTCAAAAAGGCTTGAGACATTTCCTTTCACAAAGATATTCCCACCTTTGCGGGTCTTTAAATATCACAAGCGACTGCTGACGAGTCAACCAGGGTGTCCCTCGAATTCTTGAAACAAACAAAAAGAAACAAACCTCCAACAGCTGTGCATTCTTCTTGTTTCACAGGTTTTAAACAGTGCTCCAACTGTGCGTTCACGTTGCAAGCATTAAAAAAAAGAAGAAACTAGAGGTCCACGTCTCATTTTTTTTTCACTTTGATCAGCTTTGGTTCCTCTTCTTCGAGGAATAGAGTTGGCTATAGCAAGATATCTTACCCTTCAGCAGCAAATCAAGTGTGATCATTGCTATTTGCCGATCTATTTGAGACATTGCAAAAACCGAGCAAACAGTCAACAGTAAGTGACGGATGTGCTTGCTAACAATCGGAACACAGTCAGGAGTCTGTCTGAGGCCGAGCATGTCCGTGTGAGGTATAGCAGCCTGGTTACATATCCATGTCACCATCATAGGCCAGAGTCAAGGGCTTCTGCGGTGGGGGAGATGTCTTAGTGGTTTTGGATGGCTTACTGCAAAAAAAAAGCAGAGAGAAAAAAAGCTAAGCGTTCATGTGGCTTAGTAGCACAAAGCAGTCCAACTTGATTTCAGTCCTTACAAAGAATTCCATTATCTGATAACAGCAACACAGCAGACAAAGTATAGCATAGACTATAACTCATACTTGGCAGGGTTCTGTTAAAGGAAAAGAAGTCCCTTTGCTACTTGATTCTCTCCATTTCATGTAAAATGTGCATGACCCACAATGAAGCTTTTGTTTTTGAGATTGTGAACATTGAGAAGAGTATGATACTTACCAGACCAGGAATGATAATGCTATAATGAAGAGTATTAAGATGAATCCAACAGCAGTCACAGCGTAAACCCACAGCTTTACTCTTCCATCTGTGCAATCAGAAAGTGGTTTTTAAAGAAAAAAAAGAAAAGAAAAAAGTTTTGAATATATGGAAGTCTACATGTATTTTCTGGATAGCTTTAGAGCGTTTCTCTTGCACTTCAAAATAAATAAGTAGGTTTATTCTCTTTTCAAATAGATAGCAGAAGAGTAACTAGAATTTTAGGCAAGTTTATGGTCTACTGAAAATTTTTGTTTCTTACAATATATAATGAGAAATCATGCAAAATAATTGACCTGAAGCAAATTCCTCTTCAGGTTCAAAGGTCATAACAAGACTGGCTGGGCTGTACACATGATTTCCATTTCAGTACCTGGACCAACAGGTCGTAAGGTCCATTCATTGTAGAGGTCTTTGGCCTTAGATGGCCCGGGTTTTAATCTTCCAGAGTTAGTTTTCACATCAGCTTTCTTATTGTTGTCCACCCCCGGGGTTCTGGTGCAGTAGTCCAAGAAACCGTGAGTGGTCATCACCTCAGTGTAACCCTTCTCACACCCACACACTCCACTCTGCATGAGGGAGAAAGAAAGCCAGAAGAACATCATTTACAGCGAGCTGAAGATGACTGCAGTTGTTGCTTTCCAATTCCTGCAAAGCACTGCTGATAAATGGGCTGCCACACATTTGGACCCTTCTGTTTTACTCAACTTGTACAAAATGCTTCCCACTCTAAACACGGGTTTACTTTTTCCAGCATTAAGCTCTGCTGGGGGGAGATTACACCACTTCCCAGATTTGGAGACATATAAGGCTGCGTCTTTTAGGCTAAAAACAGGCACCCTGAACCAAATGCAGTGTATCATTTCACAGCTTTGCATTTGTAGGTGCAGTAACATGGGAGTACTCTAAGGGGCAGTAAAACTTCAAGCTAAATCTATTATTTGTCATTTTCATGCTGCTTGTGTGCAGTTCCCCCACCTCATAGGTGTAGTCTCTAACTGACATGGAACCCACGTTCGTTGGTATTAATCTGATTATTCTTTAATGGCCTGTTCTGCCGAATTAAAAATGTCATCTGTCAAAATCCATTTAACTCCCTACCAAAAATGCGGAGGCAGCAGAAAAAAAAACAGGAAAAAAAAAACACAGTGAGAATTACAGAGATCACAGCTGCCTGATCAAAGTACAATGGTCTTACCGGTGTGCAGTGTGAGAACGGTTTTGTGCACGGAGGATGGCAGTGTCTGAGCGTGGTGGGCCTTTTTGTGGGAAACACCCCCCTGGAGAAAGACAGTGTGTTCTTATTTCTGTTCCTTTACCTATTGATTGCTAAATTAATGTACTGTCACACCAGATTAATGGGCTCAGTTGCCTATCAGAGACCCTGATCAGTTTGTGAACATTTTAATTCCAACATGGAAAATTGCATGCCAAAATACCAAAGACTAATGCCTTAGGTTGCTGCCTTCTTTGCAGAGGGAGGTTATTCCTTCTGGGCTCATATTTGCCAGAAACACTTCCTTGCAGTGATAAGATCACATTCAGCCACTATTTACAGCACATCAAGCTTGCCTAAAGCTTTCATTCCCACAATACCATTACCTTTGTTCTTTTTCTCTATGCCTGCTTTACTTCCCACAAATACAAATGCACGTTTATATTTATATGGATTGAAAGCCTCGCAGCTCAGAGTCTGGCTTATTGATTACTTATGTTAAGAGGCAGGAATCAATAGAGGCTCCACTGAGACTACGTAGATCAAATAAGGTGTTAAATTCAACTAGAACACTACACTAAAGCCATGCTTTTTGTGTGAGTGTGTATATATAAGCACGTAAAAGAACGTGTTCCACCGGGAAACTGTAAAGTACCATCAGATTTTTTTGAGAGGGGGTAAAGTAGCTGATCATATTTGTTGTAGGATACATCCCATTGACAGTACATTAGTATTATAAATTCAACAAAAGATTAACAAATGCAAAAGATGTCATATCTGATCATGTATCCAGCCTTCTCAGATCTTTTCCAGCGTCTCGTTTCCAATTATCCCCTGAACCAACACGAAAATCCTGATCTAAATTTATTTCTAAACCACCTGCTACAGCCACCTCTGCTAATATTACCAGTGTAATAGCTTTCTTAGATGAATGAAAGCAAATTCACTTACTGTCATGGCAACGCTTACAAATTTCTTTTTGAGCGATCAAATTATCTGATATTGTAGCACATATCCGTGTGATCCAGACTGGATTGAAAAATGATTCAGTTCAGCATGGGGGAACAAAAACAGAACTGGGACACTTTTAGCTACAGCCTGCATTAATCTGATTTATATTTATACAAGAATACGTCTGCTTTTCCCACGAGAGATTCTGTTTGACCCATCTCAGGGTGGCCAGAAGATGCAGCAACTGTTCACCTGTAACATTGACACCATCTGAGCGCTGACACCACACTGTTCTCTCATTGTTGCTCCATTCTCCTGTCCTCCATTGGTAACTGTGGCATCTTCCTCCTGTTGCAATGGCAGAGAGGCAGAGATGACGCTCATTAGCAGTTTGTGTTGGGCCTCCAGACCTGTCGTCAGGCCAAGATTGACATTAACTATCCCTCATCTCTGCCCTGCTGCTTCATTATAGCAAGACATATTGCAGTTTTAGTTCAGGAAGAAAATGCACCTTTTCAACTAACGCAGTGTGCGATGAGACAAAGGTGATGAAAATGAGCTCAAAATTGGTGAAAGATGCCTGTTTTTTTTTCTTTTTCTTTTGCTGGAAAGCTCATATTTTCCCAGAGGAAGCTCTAGCCACATGTGCAGAGCTTAAAAAAAATATGGGGTAAAATTAACAAAAAGAAGCACCACAGGAAATACAGAATAAAGGCACGCTAGGTTACAATGTACTGTATTTGCTATTGCTTACAGTTACTCTATTGTGTTTTTAAAACAGCTAATTAATAAGAGGAAAGAAAGCAATCAAGAGGCAAAAAAGTTTGTGGCTGATGAGGTTATACATACACACACACACACACACACATGGGAGCACGGCAATCAAAAAAGTACAAGATTATTTAATGAAACAATCAACACACAGACAAAGTAACACACAATGAACCCCAAATTAACTGAAACTCAGACGCAAGTCACACAGGTGTCTTGTAAAATACACATATCTCCAATTTGTGAGTCAATAATCAGTCAAATGTATTGACCTCCATGTTTCATCAAAAATTGGATAAGTGGAATAACAATTATGACCTTTCGATGGTTTAAATGCTGACTGTTTAATCATAGCCTTTTTGTTGCAATTTGTAATTTTGAAGTGCTAACCTCCTGCGACACAGTTTCACTGAGAACTTTGCAATTACAATCACCAAACTGCCATCTACAGCACAGATAGCCATTTAGAAACCATTTGCAATATCACCTTTTAGCCTTTTACCTCCAACAGAAAGGTTTATTAGTGTTCTGCTACATGCACAGGATCATAAAAAAAAATCTGTGTTTGTTACGAGAAGATATTAAGTTTACTGAATGTTTAACAGAAGGTGATTTCCACTTCATTGACTCGTCTTAGGGATAAGAAGCTTTTGATCTTAAATATTGAGTGTTTGAAATTGTAATAGACACACTGTGCAGAAGAAGGAGAAACATACTTTTTCTGAAGGTAAATGATGACCTTTCATGTAGCCATGCTGTTAATCTTCTCCTGTGTGTATTTTTTTATTTATCTGTAGATTTATGGAGACAATAAAGGTCAACTTGAAAGCTGGGGAAACAGTTTGAGTGGTTCAAAGGTTTTGGGGACATGCTTTTCAGCTTCTCGAGTTACACTTTAAAACCTGCAATAACTGATTTTTTTATGCCTACTTAAGGGCAGTAGACGCATGCTGTTAAAGCAACACAAGACATAATACAACATGCTGGGAGGTAGGGTGGTGGTGCAGGCACAAACACACCAAACCTTTGACAAGGAGCCTGGTGTTTGGCTCTTCTCTGAGGCCATTATTAAAAGGAACCTACAGCATGTTCTCAGTTCCAGCTCCATGTTTCTTTACTTGCAGTATTCTAGTAAATTTGCAGGGTTCACGGTTCAAAAATAGGACCCCAACTTTCATCTGATTGGCTGTACCTCACAGACAGAAGGTGGGTGGGGCTGCTTTGCTCACATTCAGAGCTAGGTGCCAGAGGAGACGTGTTAAGGTGTTCTTCTTTCTATTAGTGAATTCCATTTGAAGTCAGATTGCAGCTGTGAGCATAAAGATTACTAAAATGGTAAAACTTTAAATCTGTACTGCCACCGTTGTGTATTTGTAATTCACTAAATGAGCCGTATGCAGAGCACTGACCAGATTCTATTCCTGAATGTGGTGCAACAGTGCAAAAAAAAACAAGCACTGCACTGTATTGCTAGTGATTCATGAATGACTCTACCTTGCTAAGAAGCGAAACAAATTCTGTTTTTTCCTTGCTTTTCCGATTTTACTACAGAAATGAGCTCTACTCGGGAGTGACATCACTCCCAGCTCTGACATCTGGCTTCCGAGATAAATGGAAAGCAGCATATGACATCGCGCAAATCCAAGAGGTGGTCTAAAGGTTATGCCATTAGCGTAAACATGCAATTACTGCTAGAAGCCACTTAACTTTAAAAAATAACAATAGGATGTGATAGAACCTGGCATGGAGGACTTATTATTCTAGGGGAGTAATATAAATCATTACCATGTTAGCGTTAACATGGAGAATATTTATTCGTCTACTTTTATCTTTGCCGATCACGAGCTTGAGCAAATGCTAACTTTGTCTGTTAAGAGAAGACAGAGTGCAGGATGCTTATTAAACTGACGGGGGCTGGAGTCCTGTTCCAACATACCAGCCAACGTGGGCACTCAACTGAACTGCACAAAACACAAAAACACAAAACTGGAAATTTTCCATTTGTTTAGCCACAAATATTTAGATCACCTCTGAAAAGAAGAAAAAACAAGATGATAACAAACTGAAAATTCTGGAATTGGAGTTTTGGCTTATAATCAACATACAGCACTGTTAGCACAGCAGCAGTAGTAGCAGGAGTAGTAGTGGTAGTAGAAGGAAAGGATTTCTGTACTAATAAGTTAATGTTAGTTGGTCAAGGTTAATTCATCAGTTGTTTCAGAATCACTGTGATCAATTGTTCTAAGGCAGAAGTAGGAAGGAAATAATACATTAAGCTGTACGACACAAATCTAATCCACACTTGTTTCCAATGTCAATTTAAATGATCCATCATTGCAAACCTGAGCTGCTGTGGAGAAGGAAGGATTTGTGCTATATGGCAACTGTGAAAGTGCTTGAATGTGCTTTGCTCTAACCTTTGCAAGCAGTTGTTAACAAACTGCTGGTATTTGGTGCATTTAACTTAACAGCCATTGTGCATTTTGGTTAATAATAACAGTCAGGAAGAAAGAAAAAAGCCCTGTTTTGCCTGACATGTGCACTGTTGATGTGACTTTGCATGAAACTATGATTACATGGCTTCCTCAGTACCTTTACAGGGCTGGGTCTCAAAGTCTTGATTTGGGCAGCTGGCCTGATTCTCCATGTCTTGAATAATCACAGCTCTGGAGCGTGCTTGGCGACCGGTGGTTTCAAAGCTCCGCCCTTCCAGGCAGGTCAACTGGCAAGAGCTCCAAGATGACCACTCAGTCAAATGGCAGTCTCCTGTGGGAAAAGAAGACAGTAAAACATCAGTGATAGCACAACTTGGTCAATAACACTGTCAGATTCTCTTTTCAGATACTTGCGGGTGGTTTATATTCAGCTTGCCAACACTATTTCAGGGATCGTTTTATTGGCTCCCCTGCTAGCTCCCGGAACATTAAAAAGAGATCGAAAACAACTTCAGCGCACATCTGCGGCTGATAATGTAACAAATGCACAAACAAATTACTCAGACAGCCCAGTGGGTATTCAGAAGTAATAGACCAACCAGTGTTATAAATTATACAATACAAGCTATAACTCCAAGCCAGACTGTAAAGGTAAAACCCAATACTGAAAGCATCTCAAAGGAGAGGTAAAATTCATTTGGTTTAGTTTGAATATTTTTTTTAAAAGGACAAAGGCTGCTTGGTTTTTGAATGTCAAACACAAATATCTTTTGTATTTCTTGATAGGGTCACATTGTAGTGATAATATCACCCACAGCCTTGGCTACTCAGCCAGTACAACCCTCTGATTCTTTGCCCTGAACAGCCATTAGTGACTGTCTGTGGATTGAAGCGTCTCATTATCTTTCATCTTTATATGGATACAGTCTATCAGCTCTTCACTCATGCTGCTAGAACTCTGGAAACATGCTGTGGCAATAGCTACAGTGTACAGCTAACAGCAACACACACATACATACACACACACACAGACACACACACACATACACACACATGCGCACAGATACATCACAAGCATGTCAACAACTCCTCTTCTGGCCCCTACTCTGCGTCTGCCACCATCACATCAACACTTGCATGAACACATACACACACATCTGCTCTCACCATCAAGCACTCCTGAATCTGAGCCAATGCTCAGAGCAAAGGCGGGTTGAGTGATGAATCAAGGAGAGGATCAGAGGAGGGTGAGAGGGATATGAACAAAAGCGAGTATTGCTTGCTCTCTCTTCAAAGCAAAAATTAACAAAAGCCTTACATGGAAATAGCCATGCAAAAGGAGGTCATCTTTTTCAGGTTGTGATTTTACGATAATGATTGCCTGTCTTGCTCACCAAAAATAAATAAATAAATCACACATATCCTGTACTGCTTGTTCAGCTGGCTTACGCCTAAGGACAGTAACGCTTCATTATAGACTCTCAGGGTGGAAAAGCTGACAGTGACAAGTGAAACAGGTCAAAGCTGTCAGCTGGCCTGTGGCTCTCTCGGTTAAGGCAAATTTAACTTCATATTTGGCGTTAATCGGTGATTCCCAAAGTATGGGCTGTGAAGGTACTGCAGGTGTGCCGCAGTAACAGCAGAAATTCAGTTTGAAATTATTCACAAGTATGTATGGTTACATATTTATATAAATTTTGTTATTTATATAAAAGTGAATTAAAACTGGTAATAGGAGGTGATTAGTATGTGATATTACTCATTACTCTGGCCTAAATTAACTGCTCTAATTTTGAAGTTTGTGTCCCAGTGGGTCACATATTGGCATTTGCACTTTTCATATGACTGGGTACCATCAGAAATTTATAGCCAGCAGCCTGTATGCCATGGCCCTGGGCTGTTGGCCCAGCATTTTGTGTTTTTTGTTCTTTAATATTCCGTTAAATGTATTATGTTTTGTTTCGTATTTGGATTCCCCGTGTATTCTTTGGTTGTGGATGTTTGTGTGTTTATTATTTATCCCCTGCCCTGGTGTCAAGTTCATGTGTCCTAGTCCTGTTCTTTGTGTTTAGTTACTTCCTGTTTTATTTTGGTGTGTCTTCCCAGGTGTTCCCTATTGTCTCTTTACCTGTGAGTATTTTTGCCTCAGTCTCCCATTGTTCCTTATCAGGTCATTGTCGTTGTTCCTCCAAATGTGTGCTCTCATGCTTTTGTTCTTGCATATGCTCATGTCCAAGTCGAGTCAAGTTTTCAGTTTAGTTTGTATCTCTGCTGCTGGCACCGGTCCAGCTTTGTTTTTGTGTTACGTTCAAGTGGTTAAAATTGAATTTGAATTTTACTCTTGCCCATTGAGTCCCGCTTTGCTAGACTATGCAGCTTGACTATGCAGAGACCCAATTAATAATCATGACAAAGGTTTATGGTACGGGTTCCTCACAAAATAGCCAATTAATAGCCTGCTGTGACAGTTTAAATTCAATGTAAAATGTCTATTATATTGTTGGTTACATGTTCTTTTTGATTTAACATGACGTGTTAATATATTATAAACAGCAAGTTTCAGAAGCTGTAGCAAGCTTTAATATTGGAAAAGTGTGCAAGACAATTTGCATAAATTGATTTTGGCAAATAAAACAAGTTTTTGCATTATAGGCTGCTGAGGTATTTTCACCATCATTTCTCGACTCATCTATGTGGTACAACAAGCTGCTTGATTCATTCATTTTTGATAAGAACAAATGATCTTAAAAGCACTTCTCAAAGTGCAACCTGCGGGCCCGTTGCGGCCATTGGTGTCATTTTATGCAACCCTTCAGCATGACAAGAAAAGAATCTTAGCAGACTAAACCAAATAAAACTAAACCAAAATAAATACAAATGAATACAAATAAATACACAAGTCATGGGGACTATCAGGGCTATACTATTATTTCATCACAGTAATGTCAGAAATGATATAAAGACACAAAGTAGTAGTGAAAATTTTAAAATATATGCTCATATTAAATTGATGCAAGCAATAGGGGAGACAGTTACTGTTGTTTTCACAAGAAATCTTCCCCCATTCTTGCCTGATAAATGATACATTTCAGCTGCTCAACAGTTTGAGGACTTCTTTGTCAGAGACAATGTTTTTTTTTTAGTAGTTGACAGGTTTACAGAGCCATTCTACAATACTGTGATATATTTGAATGTATGTAGCATTCAGCAATAAAGGGACCTTCACAGATGTATAACTTACCCATGCCACGTGTGCTAAAGTATGTAATTCAAAAGGTATTGGAGCTGTTTTTTTACTAGTTGAAGTCCCAAAGATCATGACCATAAAATCTTATCCTTTGCACAGAAAGGTTTTTGTTGATATTATATGTGATAAATGATAAAAAAATTTCCCTAAATTGCAGTTTAAAGTGAAAAACATTAATATTTAATTATTAAATTATTTTAGAACCATGCAATGAAACTTGCATTAAATTATAAATGGCCATTCAATTCAATAAAGAGCTGAAATAATTTGTAAGTCATTGCATTCTGCTTATAATTAACATTTCATACAGTGTACCAACTATTTTAGAAATAGGGCTGCAATCTATTAATTTTTTTTATCCTAATCTTTTCCATACACTGATTTTGCAGTAAACACACAAGGATTGTTTTCTATTGGAAAATTATTGCCTTTACATTTGAACAAGCTGTCTCCGTGCAGAATTCCCATAGGCATTAATTGCTGTGATAAGCACAGCGATTGTTCTCAGCTATGCGATCCGCTAAATGTTTCAATTAGCAGATGATGGTTTTTCATGCTTTATGCAGTCACGTGATGTTACATAATGCAGCGTAACAAAATAAAGTGCTCTCAGGTTATTGATTGTAAAATATGTCTCTTTTATAGTGATTGAATTCTTGCTTTCGCAGCACTGATGTTCTTTGGTACAGTACTAGCCAAAAAGATGTATTCCTTTTTTTTTTCCAAATCAAATTGAATATGGTGTCATGGTGTGAACACGGTTCCTTATTATTATTGGACAGGCCAAACTAGATAATGTAGCGCTACAAGGGTCATTAGTAACGCTATGACTTTTATCGATTCTGCAATTATTTAGCAGCTGCAAATGTCAGTCAATTGGAAAAGGGCAGATTCCAGCAAATGAGTGTGTGTTCAAAAACAGGCTTATTGATTACGTTGTAAGATGGACTAAATAATCGTGCAATTGTGTGGTGAATCCAAAATGACTAAAAAACGTATTCAGTCATGGTTATTCCTGTAAAACTGTCGTATATGTCCAATATGTTTAAATCCAGTGTTACCTGGACAGGGGACGAAGAGCAGGGCTGCTCCATTTCCTGCTGGACACGCTGCCTCAATATGTCGCCACAGAGCTCATCCTGTACTTGCTGACGAGAAGACTCATGCCAGTTTCCCCAGTGGACAAAACATGACAGGTTTCTTCTCCGAAGCCCCTCACCACACTCCGCACCCTGCAAAGACACACAAATATGACATTAATAAATATCTGCAAAGGATTCCTTAACTTTATTTAAACATTTTTACAGATCGTTTTCTGCTGAATATTGCTGACCCCATGGACTACTGTTTCATGATTCATCAGTGAGAGAGACAAAAACAACTGAAAATTTCATAAGCTCCAATTAGAATTACTGAAGCTAATTTTTTTTTACAGTGCTTTAAAAATTATGCACGCACCTTTTGCCTTCAGCCTTTTGAAAATTCATCAGACGACATTGTGTGCATGATCAATGCAGTTTTTCTACCACAAAAAAACATTTGTAGACCAGTTTTGCTGAGGTTGAATTCATGCTTTTTCATATTTAGTTAGCAGCAGTTCTTCTTGTGTTCTTCCTGTTTTGCTGGAAAGTCCATGTTTTATTGTTTTTTTCTTTTAAATGTGTGTCACTTGTATGTTATTAGAAGGGTGTGAAACCATTTTTCCTTGTGAGCAAGCACATGTGAGTAGAGATATACCTGTAAAAATCATAGCAGCTAGTAGCTACATAGCACCACTAGTGATCAAAAACTGAGCAGGGTATATTTGTGAAGAGACAGCTATTGCAACAGCTTTCCAAACTGCACAAATTAGACACATACGATGCTGAAAGACTGCTAACCACAGGAATCACACATGTCTGGTGAGTACAGTGGAAAAAGACATCAACACAGGGGCAGAAAATTGTAATGCAGGTCATACTTCAACTGTGCATGAGGACCAGTCACTCAGCAACCACACATAGCAAGGCCTTATGGGGCATGGTTTGGTCTGGGAGAGCTGGTTGGGACAGGGACGACCCTCCTCCTGAGCCTCCTGAAGGATTCTGCGGCTGCGCACAGACTGACCTACATAACATAAAAACAAGCATACAAATGTGAAGAAGAAAAAACTGACCTGCGTACATTTCCATTGGATGTTGACTTTATGTTATTTATTTATTTTTAGAAATTGCTAAAACACAATAAAAAACACAGCAGGACTCATCCTCTTAGTTCAGCTCATTCTATCAGTTGCATTGTGAGGGACATAAATGGATCACTACACAAACACAAGGCTCCATCAAACTGTTAATACAATGAGTGGCTGAAATGAGTGATGATGAATCATTCAGAAGTGAAAATGGGCTGCGCCTTCTCTTTAGCTCATGAAATATTTTCCCCATGACAAAGAGGAATTAGTGCAACAGCACTATACGTCTGTGTCACCGTGCCACTTTATGCTCAGATTCTGCCGTTTCCAACAAAAGTGCTTCATTCAAGTGAGCCATTAATAATGTGTGAAAGGAAAAGTTTGGCAAATGTCAGCAGTAAAAAAGCAGCTTGTGCCTGGGTCTTGTAAGCCTCCATGAGCCATGCAGTTGGCAGAAGCTGTGTGTGTGTGTGTGTGTGTGTGTGTGAGAGATGCCAGGAGAGATGCCGAGCTCTGTGAGCCCCAGGAAGACACAGCAAAAAGGACATCCAGCTCTGCCATCTCAAAATCAAACCAAAAACATTAATGCTGCCATGGCATCCTGACAAAACAAGATCCTTGCATCGTCTGACACAGATATGACACAAATCCCTCATCAAGGCAGAGAAATGTGTTTCCCAATGTGTGAGAATGAAGTGATAGTAGCAGAAACAGTCACAGTAAAAGGGACTGATGTGTGAAACAAAAGGTTTTGAGTTTAAATCCCCAGCTGAAAGCCTGGGCTACTGCGAGTGTATTGGAAGAAGGGGTTAACTGTAAGTAAACTGCCAGCCAGCAACAAACTAAAATTAATTTAACTTAAGAAGAAGACAGCACTGAGTCTCTTTAATTAACAGAATAACAAGCATTCTCTTTGGGAGATTGGCATTTGGAAGCCGAAGCAACAATGTATGCATCCAGGTTAAATCAGTAACTTTTGTATATTGCATGAGGTTATGGCATGACTTGCTCAAAGTGATACCAAGCATGCATGTCACAGGTTGGTGATTGCTAACTGCATTTTTGCACTCACACAGAGGTAGGGTATATATTTTATTTAGGAACAGTGAATCACTTACGGTGTCCATAAATGTGAATGATGTGAAATTTATGCACCTATTGCTAAAAGATAACTTGAAGAGGAAGTTTCCAATGTTCATCAAAAAAAATTAAATAAATAAACTAGGTTTCATGCATTATATAAAACAAAGAGGAAACAGTAATATTAACATTATTGAAAGGAAAAAAAACTCAGCACACTGTTTCCCTGTATAATAAGGCATTGGATTACACATATGCGTAAATATTTTAATGCATTTAAATGTATTCATGCACAATTCAACATCTTGGTGCATGTCTGAGTAGACGGAATAATGAGGCACTGCATATGTAGTCCACTGCGTGTCTGTTTATCAGGTTGTTGTTCCCACTGGTTTAAGTTAAGGTTTTTAGCTCATAATGTTTTTACCTTGGCTCCCACAGCTTTGCGAGCATTCTGCCCACGGCGACCACTCAGAGAGTATACAGCTGACAGGACAGTTGACTACGCAGGCCTCGGATAGAATCCACTTGTTGATCAAGCCAAACTGCAGAAAACAAGAACAGATCTGAGAGGAGGGCTAGCTAATTATTTCCACTAACAAAAAAGAGTGAGCGTGCACATTTCCATATTTTAAATATGTTACAGTTCATTTCAGGACAGTTTAACTGCTGCAGCTGAAGAAATTTACCATTAACAAAGCTTTCAGATGTTATTGAACTTGTAATGTACATTATATTTAACATAGACACAACATCATCACAACATCCATCCCATTAAAACTGCATTAACTGGAGAGTGCAATATGATTCTACCATATATTTTGAAGCAAGACTTATAGTCAGTTTGCTTCACAAAAATAAAAAATGTTCTAATCTACTGTTATTCAATTACAGTAATGTAACAGCGCCATTTGTCTTTGCACAAATCAAATCAATAACATTAAGTTCTGTTTGGCTTGGTGGCAAAGTTGGTAGGAGATCAGTTACAACATTTTCACTTAATCAAATTGGGCAACTGGGCTTTCAATAATAAATAAGCTTTTGGAACAGAAGGAAGGCTGCAGCATTGCATTATCCATCAATATTTCAGATTTCAAGAAATATCACTTAATTTGGTGCGCTCCCATCTGTATTTAAAAAAAAAACTGTTTGACTTTAAAATTTGACTCGCACCCAAAATCTGTGTGTGTGTGATGAAACGTTTTCATTTTTACATTAACCTTTTCGGTCACCGCGTACACAATTGTGTACATCACTTTTTATACAGCAGTTATATATATTGTACTGTAGAGACATCTGACATCTCCTACCTAAAAAGATTATGTAGGCAGAAGATGAATTTTTTTCCACCAGAATTCCTGTATTATTACCACAGGGCTTAAAGATCTTTAACTGTCTACACAGCGATTACCTGCTTGCACTTCTGCACCTCCATAACTTTGCCATCGCTGCGAATACAGTCCAGGAGACGAAAACGTGATCCCTGACCACAGATGGCATTTTCACTCAGCTGGCATGTACTCCAGTCTAGATACGCACAGCAACATATCTTCATTAGTCTCACTGTCAAACCATCTTTTATGTCAGCACTACAACAACAGCAACGTTCTGCAAGGAAATCCCAATATGACCAATATACAAAGCTCGCACCTTGTAATATTTTGTTCGGGAAACTCCTTGAAATCACGATTTCTTTTTAAAAGAGACTTGAGAGCATTGCTCAAAGACCAAAATGATGAAAATGTTTCACTCAAAACAACTATCCCAATCACCCACACTACCAGACCAAATGAAAGAGTAACAGATATCATACTCGATGGTCTCTCACGGGGATGAGTGCCTCTAACTCAAAGCTGAGTTACAGTTCATTTTACAAGTGGTGGTAATAAGCTGGATAGAGCTGGAAACCAGTGTAACCAGTGTAGTCTATGAGGATGAGGTGGGCATGATGCCAGCCTGGCATAATGAAACAAAACCCTCTAGTGATTTAAGTACCATAGGCGAAATATGGATTACAATTAGGTCTTGACCAATCCTGACTATGCTGGAAATAATTAACAATAACTCTTATTAATTATTAATTTTCACTATTAATAATAATGAATAATTAATGGGATCTGGCTGGTTATCCTCTGACAGTAATTCAAAGCCTCTGTGAAAAGGTAGGTCATCCTACCACTTGAAGATGAGCATATTATATCAGTTGCAAAAAGTAAGGAAAAATAGCTTATTTTTTTTCCAAACAGCGAGTAGCCTCACCCTCAGGCTGAATGCAGCTGTTTACCTGCTGCTTTTGTGAAAATGACTAATGCAAAGTTGGAATATATTTATCTCCCAGGCCTATAGAAACTTTTATAGATATATTTTTATCTGTGCTGATTTTTCCCCCTTTTTTTGCTCTTTTTTCTTCTCTGATGAAGCACCTGGTAACCCCCCTTAACAGAACATAATTATAAATAAAATTTATTATTATTATATCACTTTATCGTCATATTGACAACTTTGTTGTACAACACTGTGTTGCAAAATATCCATCTATTCTCTTCCGCTTATCCTTTTCAGGGTTTCAGGGGCTGGAGCCTATCCCAGCTATCATAGGGCGAGAGGCGGGGTACACCCTGTACAGGTTGCCAGCCTGTTGCAGGGCTAACACGGAGACAACCATTCACACCTATGGGCAATTTAGAATCACCAATTAACCTAACTCCAGTAACTGCATGTCTTTGGACTGTGGGAGGAAACCCAGTGTTATTATTGCAAAATAACACAGATAAAATAACCCTGTCACTTGTATAATTATAATACATTCTGATAGCAAGAAAATTTGAGCTTTTTCTGGTTTAGGTATACAGTGACCCTTGCCAATTATGGGGCTAACATGTTGTAATCAAAAGTCTCAAAATCCTTAACAAGATTTGCAAAGAGTGCAACATGGTATACAGATCAGAAGTGATGTGCAGTTCTTCCTACCTGAGACTCTGTACTGGTAGGTGAAACACGTACTATTGAAGACACAGGGCTCTGATTGGACCATCTCCAGACAGGGCGAGTTATCTGAGGCTGCAGGGCGTAGGATATGTCTGCTTCTGTTCCTTGATGTTTCTTGGTCACACTGCTGCACCCCCCCCCAAAAAAAAACACACACACACACAAAAAACAAACAAACAACAACATCAACAAAAAAGACTTTTAGAATTTTAGAAATCAGAGTGACGGGATAAATCAATTTGGAGCCAAGGCATCCTACAGCAGTAGCTGTCTTTACCATTATGTTTTATGATCTACCAAGTAAAACATACTCACAGCATAAGGTATGAAATCCATTGTTATTTTCTAAATATGTTAAATTTTGTTTTGCCACAACAGTGTGCAGGAACAAATTATAACTTCTTCATCTTATCACAAGAACCTGCCTTTTACTGTGCTAATTTTATTTAGGCTTACAGTAATTCAAAGTTGAATGCAATACCATTCAATATCTGAACAATAGCCGGCAGCTGTACATCTCCTGAACCCCTTATAATGTATAATGAATCCAAAATGCATACTTTCTGTAGTCCTTCTCAGAGATAAACCTGGTCATTATTTAGAATCACAAAAGAAAAGAAACAAATCAAATAATTTAATCTTGTAGAAAGAATAGATTTTTCTTTACAATTTATGTTTATTGGTCCCCGATAAACATATTTAATCAAAGAAAAATAACCTGAATGAGTCAGCTCTAACACAGACCCTCTTTTTCTCTTGACATGAGTGCTCTCAAATTACACAGCACACAGCATTTAGCAGCCTGATTTTCAACACAGTGTGTCATCCTTGGGCTGAAGCTGCCTAATAAAAGGTTTATGAGAATGAAAGCTGCAATTGTTGCCCTTCCAGAATTTGAAAGCAAGACAATTTCTATTGATATGATTATGGTTAATTGCGATGAAAACATCAGTGTTATAAATAATAGAAAGTGTTGATGAATTCTGCAAGTGAAAGCAAATGAAAAGAAAAAAAAAACAATACAAAAAGCCCCCCAAATCAAAAATACAAAGAGCAAACCTTGTCTTTCTGGGGGAACCTTTTAACTATACCTACATATACTTTTATGGAAAATACCCAATGGTATTATGGAAAATTTACTTTATAAATAACCCTTAATTTCAGTTGTGTTATATATTCTCTCTCTTTTTGTAGCTGTATATATTTTGTATAAACACTTTTTCCACCATCCACCTGGACTGAGCAGCAACACCTGTTTGGAATTCAACAGTAATTGAATCATAAAACACATTCACTATATGGTAACTGCTGTCTTCAGTGTGTTGTATATAATATATTTGGCGGCTGTACATCTAAATAATCCTGCAAAGTTGGTAAGCCTGGAGCACCTTGAATTTATCGACTTCTACTCCACACTGTTAAAGAATCGACCTCTACGCCACACTGTTAAAGGCAGATGAAGACAAGTGTGATAATTATCGAAAAAGCTATTAGCTGAACCGCAAGAGTACAACATTTACTAAATATCTACCAACAAGGCGCGTTAGCTTGATGAAAATCAAGCTAATGTGCAAATCATTGCAGTCACAATACAGTGGACTTCCACATTTACTCCTCTGTGAACTGAGGAGTAAAATAACTGTTAGCTTGTTCTTTGATTTAAGAGGATTCTACTAATAAGTCTTTGCATCGAGCTGCATTTGTTTCTCTGCACCTGCTGCAACAGAATCTACACCTCAGTCATTGTCACCTCCCAATGAGCTGGCAGTGTGTGAAGCTCATGAATCAGCTACAGTCATTGTACCTTTAATGTGTTCACACTGACAGTCACCTAACCACACACTTACATTTGCATGCTACATGCAGAGACTCAGAGATTGAGATGTTTTTTCTTACTATGGTATCTCATTTACTGTAAAATACACCAATTGGACACTTTATTTGCTAAATTTTGCTACCATTGGGTCTTTTTTTCCATCAGAACTGTCTTAATTCTTTATAGCATAGATTTAACAAGCTCATGGAAACATTCCTCAGAGATTTTTGTACATATTGACATGATTGCACCATCATGTTGCTGCAGATTTGTTGGCTGCACATCCATGATGCAAATCTCCTGTTTCACTATATCCATAAGGTGATCTATTGGATCGAGATCTGGTGACTGTGGAGTGTTACAGTACAGTGAACTCATTGTCATGATAAAGAAACCAGTTTGAGATGACTTGAGCTCAGCGATATGGCGGGTTATCCTGCTGAAAGCAGGTCAAGATGGGTTCATTGTGGTGATAAAGGGATGGGCATTGCCAGCAACAGTACTCAAGTATGCTGTGGTGTATAGATGATGCTCATTTAGGGACTCAAAGTTTGCCAAGAAACCACTACACCACCACCATCAGCCCAAACTCTTCCTGCAAAGTTGGTAAGCCTGGAGCACCTTGAATTTATCGACTTCTACTCCACACTGTTAAAGAATCGACCTCTACGCCACACTGTTAAAGGCAGATGAAGACAAGTGTGATAATTATCGAAAAAGCTATTAGTTGAACCGCAAGAGTACAACATTTACTAAATATCTACCAACAAGGCGCGATACATCCTTTCATGTGGTTTATACAGAATTCTGACCCTACCATTTGGATGTTGCAGCAGAAATTGAGTCATGTGACCAGGCAACATGTTTACAATCTTCTGTTGTCCAACTTGTGTGAGCCTGTGCAAATTTCCTGCTCTTGACATGAGTGGCACCCAGTGTGGTCTGCTTCAAGGTTTAAAGTGTGTTCGAGTCTTTTTTATACCTTGGTTGTAATTAATTATTTGAGTTACTTATTTATTTATTTTATCAGCTTCAAAGCAGTTTGGCCATTCTATTCTATTCTGTCACTGACAAGACATTTTCTCCCAGAAAGTTGCTGCTTACTGAATAGTTTCTCCTTTTTGAACCATTCTTTTCAAACCTGCTCAGTTTAAATGACATGCTGTCATGTGACTAGCCAATTAGATATTTGCACTGACAAGCAGTTGAAGTGGTCGGTGAGTGTACTGGTCTGTAGTTACACCAACCCACCAAAACTACCAAACTGCTAAAATAATACACACACAAAATTACACGCAGAAATTAGATTTTTTCTTTTGCCATTACTTGCAACTGTGACCAATCATGACATGATCAATATATTAAATATATATAGAAATATTCAAATGTACAATTAACTATTTTTGAATAGATGTGATGTTTATTCTTACAGAAAAAGGCTAGGTGATACATCGAGTTTTTAAGAAACAGCGATATAATTTCATACCTGATATAAGATGAGACAATATCGTTTATATCGATATAGTCTATGTCTGGTGGATCTACAAATATGACTGTATCATATTTGTAGATCCACCAGTTCACCTTTCTCTTCTCCCAATTTGTTTCTGCACAACTTCACTCTGCTCCGCCTCTCCCTCACTGCTTCACCATGCTACAACATGGGAGTGTTGCCAACTTAGCATCTTTGTTGCTAGATTTAACGACTTTTCAGACCCCCCTTAACAACTTTTTTTTTCCAAAAAGCAAATAGCGACGGACTTTTGGAGAGTTTTGGAAACCTGAAATCCTCTGCTGTTGCAGTGTATTGTGTACATACAGCCTTCATACTGTATCCGTTCATACGCTTTGGCATCGCCCGGACCCCCAAGTGTACCTGGCTGCAGGTAAGAAGGCGCCGCCATACCGCAACTCCATAGCGGAAGTTGGTTTGTACTGTAAGTCATGTGACCTTAATAGCGGAAGTGGGTCTTTTTTGTGTGCTCGTGATGCAGCTGGTGGATACATAGACGGCACATTGAGCGGGTGGGCCCGTTGCTGTGATACATCAATGCATATGTCTATGTATTTTCTGAGCTGGCTAGAACCCTGCTGACTGAAGGATGGAATTTTGTTCATTAGTCTGTTTACATGTTTTGTTATTTGCACAGAGTACTAGATGTAGGAGGACACACAGGGGGAAGCACTTTGGTGAAGTCTACTTCACTGGAGACTGGTTTTTTAAAGAATAAGTCAGCCTTTTGCTGTTTTTGTTCTATAGCTTTTCTGTTTACATTTTAATAGCACAGCTGTGAGTCTTTTGTTATGGAGGAAAAAAGCATTAATTTATTTGAGGAGCATTATTTTTTTTAAATATGCCAACAGTTTATTTTTGAGCAATTTCTCATGTACATGTAAAGCTGAATGTTAATAAAAGTGCCTATGTGACATTTGGGACATGTAGCTTTGACTCAGAAGTGCCTTTTTGTTTATACCTTTTGGGAAGAAAAAATATCGAGATATATATCATATATCGCCATTCAGCTAAAAAATATTGAGATATTATTTTTGGTCCATATCGCCCAGCCCTATTACAGAATATGACCAGTTTAGGAAAAAGTAACAGGAAATATTTATTTTAAGCCATTATTATGATTTAAAAATTAAATATTAGATATTCTGCAACCATTTTTTCCCAGATCAAAGTTGTGGTTTCTGACTTTTCAACTTCATGTAGCTGTTGTTTTCATCAATCCAGAAGCCACTAAAATATTTTATCACAAATGTTTGACTGTTTCTTAAAAAATTGTATGTAATGCCATTTTCAACAAGTGTCATAATATTAAAAAATTTAAAAGACATTTTCTTTAAAGTATAACATGATCACAGTGTGGCATTTGTCCTGTCTCTCTTCTCTCAGCCCCAACCGTCATGGCAGATGACTGCCCCTCTCTGAACCTGGATCTGCCTGAGGGTTCTTCCTGTTAAAAGGGAGTTTTTTCCTTCCCTTTCATCCCCATGAATCTTTGGCATTTACCAAAACTGTGAGTAAACCTCTTCTGTGGTTATAATAATATTTTTTGTGTACTCTATCTATTTACATTGTGTGGGATTAAATGAGATGGTGGGACTTGATACAAAAATATTTTTCATAGTTAAGGTACTGTACGCTTGTACACTATATGGATGAAGTATTAGGTAACACCCCTAAATTTTTTTAATTGAGGTGTTTTCATTCCCATTGCCACAGGTGTATAAAAATCAAACCAAGTATCAAGCTTTTACAAACATTTTGAAACAATGGGCCCTTCTAACGAGCTCATTAACTACCACCAGCACTCTGCTGACTCAGTTCCTCCTCTGGCATTAACATCAATGCAAAAACTGTGTGCCAGGAGCTTCATGGGATGGGTTTCCATGGCCAATATAGTGTACTTAATCAGTGGATTAATACTTGAGTCTGATTTAACTGAAAAAGAACTGTACTGTATTACAAATACTGTATTATGTTGTATTTTAGTTCATAATATTTTACAGTGTACAACTGCCTCGGTGAAGTGCTGAAACAAAGCTCACGTTTCAAAGAACCTTGAAGACCTTCAAAGATGTGTACTCACAATGTCTGCACCCAAACTATACTGCTGATTGACCATGCAGTGAGAATGATGTAGAAACTTATTCATGAATTTTGGCATATAACAGCATAACCATTCTGGGCTTATTCTCATTGCTCTCCAATTCATGTCTTTTAAAAATAAACTTTGAGCTACAGTTCCACAAAAGTAAATTTTTATTGGATTTAAAACAAGGCTTGGGAAAGGGAAGCGTCACACTGTTATTACCTAGGATGCTAGCTTTCATCACTATGCCACCTTTGGACCCCACTGAAGCACGCATCTCGTCACATACCTGTACATACAGCACAATATCTTCATTCTAGCAGAGAGCAGGAATAACCCAGGGCTATAAAACTTCTGCTAATTACAGTGGATGGGCATACTTTGCATAAAATATTTCTGTCTGAGCTAACATTATCATTTACAGAGGAGATTCTTTCACAGCATTGGGATGCCGATTCAGTGATTGTTGTTATTGTTGCCATTTTGTGAAGTTGTTGAGTTTGAGAGATTAATTTCAAGAAGGGCATCAGAACAAACTAAACATCAGAACAACTCTCCAAATTGCAGTGGCATTTTAAGGTTGACAACAGAGACTATGAATCAACTGTATATCCAGGGTAGGATAATGTTAGT